>JASFXZ010000011.1:17160952-17760952 GCA_032209605.1 Mactromeris polynyma
TTGCCTGCATACATTTTCATTATCAGAAAAGTGTCATCGTGATTATAATGTGTGTTTATTATAGATCTCCCTAACAAACCAAAATATTTTAGAAACTACGGGTAAAGTTATATTATGAACACTAGGAAATGAACGATCGCTTTCATTATAGGATTCACTTATTGCCAGTATCACCTTACTACTATGGCTTTGGAGTCGTCATTAGCTTGTCTGTCTTGAGGAAACGTAGAGCTATGTTCGTAGCTTGAAAACAGTCATATCTACATCAACATAAATGTGTCATTCTCTTAGATTTTTGGCCCAGATGACATATCTGGGAAAAATTGAGTTATTTACATTTCTGAATGCAGGGATTTTTGTCACTACATGTACTAAACAAAAATTATTTCTAAACGACATTTTTTAGGGCAATTACAGCAATTTTAATATGGTCATCATTACTAGATCTAGCTACAAAAATTTATGAGTTTCATAGATACAGCAAATATGTTTTCAGATACAATGATATTTTACAAATAAATGTATATTATTCTTTTCCTTAAGAACAGGGGCCGTCTCAATATTTGTTTTGCTTCTGCTCGACACTACATCATAAATCTTTTACGGAAATGTTTCAACTAGCTGTTGCAATTAATGTGAAATCATGACATCATACTGTGAAAATATGATGTCATCTTTATTGCGTTTTTCTCAGAAACGAGGCTCAGTGCATTTTGGCCAAAAATCTCAGAGACTGCCACAAATAATGAATATTGCATTTAGCCCATTTTCAAAGTAAGAATAAGTCCCAATGATAATGTAACCCACAGACAAGTGTCTGTATCCCCTTGCTATGCAGGGACCTTATTCATAAACATAAGTCAGGAAATGGACCAACCAGGCTGCATCTTAAGACTTGTCTGTGAGCTCAGTTTTATAATCTCAAATCTATGTGTAAGACCTTTGTGACCTTTAGCATGATCTTCAGAAGTAAAAAAACAATTTGCTCACTATAACAAAACTGGACAATTTATTACATGTGTCAATATATCATGCTGACTCTCCCCCCCCCCCCACCAAATATGAATGTGAATATTTGTTCTTTACTATTTTAGGATGGAAGCTTGGAAAGACTTGCAAAAGAAAGTGAGCTGTTAGAGAAAGCCTACGGCCATTATTTTGACTTTAAAATCGTGAACAATGATATAACGGAAACTATAATACTATTGGAACAAGCTATAAACGATGTTTGTTCCACCGAGCAGTGGGTGCCAGTAAGCTGGGTATACTGAGACAGCTACAACTGAAGCTACCCGACACAACATTCGATGTATTTTATCACATGTTAATAACATTAATATTGAAATAATTTATACTGTTAAAATTAGTGATACTTTTCAGGTTTTAGAAGCTATTTGGTTGTTGCCGACAAATAATCTTGTTAAATATTATGTTTTTCGAATTATATTCAATTTTTGTTGAATCACTAGTGTCTATATTGTTACTTAATTGTGTTTTACAAATTTCACACGTTTCTCTTAATCAGTTTACCATGCATTCGATTGCCACATCTTCCGCAGCATATGTTACAGCAGATTGGTGTTCAGTTACCAATTATCTTCCAATTAAGGAGTTAATGACCAATTATTTTGTGAATAATTGTATACTGGTCAAAAGTGCGAGCCCACCTGTTCTACTTCATTTAATTATACCCCGCTTCACAATTTGAAGTGGGTGGGGGTGCTATATAAGAATCATATGTGTCGTCCCATCACGTCACTTGGTTTTCCATGAAACTTCACACAAATTATTTTTACCAAGAGTAGTTGTGCATATCGTCCGCACATTCTGGTTGGATGAATTTTGACAGCCCTTTAATGTTAGAAAATAGTGATAGAAAATTTACAAAGCGGTAATTGTGGGGGGTATTATTCGCCTATAAAAAAAAATAGTTCCACTTCCTACTTATATAACAGTCAATTCAAACAGTTTTGCTTGATTTGTGTGCAGCAACAACAACATTGTTCATAATGCAGTGAAAAATCGCAAAATGATAGGTTAGACTTTTTGACCAGAATTATAGTAATTGACAAAAGTTTGTACATTTACTGCTGTGATGTTTTGTTTTACTCGTATTGAAATGTCTTCCAGGTTGAAACTTGATTTTGTTGACAGGTGTCTGGTATAAAGTTATGAGACTTACAGTCAAGTGACATTTACATCATCAAACGAGCCATAATATTTCATTTTGTTTTATTTTGTTCAATCAATATATTTTGCACAATTAGTCATTTCAACTTCAGTGTAAACGCTTTAAATTTCAGCTTCTTATTTTATTTTTAGAAAGAGTGTACCCTTTGAGAAATAGATTCTTTATTATGTTTGCAAATGATGTACTTGTTTTGGCCATGGTGTTCAATATTTTTGTTAAGTGTCCGCATTTGCTAAGGTTTTTAGCTCTTTGAGCCATAAAAAAAAAACATTTTTTGTTAGTTTAAAAAATTGCCAAGGGAAGTAACCGCTGTGTATTATTTATGTATGATTTGGTAAATATTTTGATAGCTTGCATGTTTGAAAATAGTGAATGAAAACTAGTCAATTTTTCAGTTAAGACTTCTAATGTTTTATAAAGAAACAAGTTGTTTATTTTTATCATGTTTACCTCATTAAAACATGTAAAATCATACTATCATCTGGCTTTGCTTTTTTTGGAAACAACTCTTTTTTTCGAATAGGTTGCAATGTTTCGCAAACAAAAGTTGATGCTTAACAAAAAATTAAAAAAACCAGTATGGCCTTTGCTACAATGATACATGATAGTTCTGTTTGATGTTGGAATCATTTTGTTGACTTTGCATTTTGTTTTACTGTGTGAACATAACAAACATTTTGCATATTTTAAGTTTCGTTCTTTTTTATGTTTGGCATCTTCATTTAATTATTTTTTTTAATTATCTGCTAAAAATGCCTTTTTTACGTTGTTATTTAGTATGTTGATTTATTTCTGCAACTTAAAATAAACACAAGAATGTCAGAGTTACAAAAAATAACTTCTTTTTTTTGGAAAAATATTTCTAGGGTTACAGTGCTTAACTATTATGTGATTGAATACTTGTCATAGTCTGGAAGACATCTTGTATGTACTTAAACAATTAGGTACATTTGTATTTTAAAACATAATAATATTGTGATTAAATTTATAAATTCATTTATTACTTTTTATGGATGTAAGGATCAGTATACAGAGAGTTTGGTTCGTTTGTGTTGAACATGCCTTTTTTATTTATATGCAGTCATTATTATTAAGCAGACGATGTAATTGTTAACGGGAATGAAAGTGAAAAAGAAAATGTATTCTTTTAAATCCCTTGATATCAAACATCTGATATCTCCTCTGTGGCAGTATTTAACTTGGGGCTGCTTGTTTAGGTCTCAAATTTACTAAAATGTTTTCGTGGGGGTCAAAATTCAAATGTATCAAATTGCAGTTGAGCATTTTTTGTTAGTATTTCAATATAATCTATGTATGTCATTATTGTTTTATTTTTTTCCAAAACGCCTGACCTTTTAAAATATATTTGATGCCTGACATGTCGGGTGGAATATGTCTGACATGTCGGGACATGTTGGGTTAACTATGTCTGACATGTCGGGTAAAATATCTGTCTGACATGTCAGACGAAACATATTTGGCTGCCCGACATGTCTGGTGAAGTACATTTGACTGCCTGACATGTCGGGTGAAATATATTCGGCTGTCTGACATGTTGGATAAAACTGTATTTGATAAAATATATTCCAGTCTAGTAAAGAAAAAATTGGAAATTCACAGTTGACAAACAAGATAGTTTCAGTCTATTAATGGCTGGCTATATTTTTGGCAAACTCTTAGAGTCTGTCAACATTCTACATGTTACCTTAATGACATCTCATTGTGTGCTACGGTTATAGTTGAATACATTGATTGTACAAGATCAGAGGAATACTTTGGCATCAAGCATAAATCTTCTTTTTTATGAGGCAAACTATTTTCATTATTTAACTCATATTCCATTTCATACATAAAAATTAAGTTGATATCTCTTTTCCTACATAATAAGTTAAATCATATTTAGTTAAACATAACACAATTTAGTGATACATTTTCTGATATTGGAAGTTTTAGCTTTCATTTATTTACCAAAAACACGAGGCTTAGAAATAGTGTGAAAGGTGAAAGTTCAAGGTCATGTTTGCCTTATAAAGGTGTGTGTTGTATAGTCATGTTTGGTACTTAAATCAATCTCAAATACTGATGTAGTACACATGTATTGTCATATAAATAGTTGCATATTAGTCGATCAAAATGGAAGTAGTTATGATACATAATATATACATTATCCATATAAATATGAAGCTTCTAGCGTCACTTAACAACATGATTGAATACTAGGGATGTCAGTGAATTGCAATTTTGGTATTCGAATATTTGGTCAACCTTCCAAACGAATATTCGAACATCGACCTTCTTATTTCATAATAATACATTTGAAATTCGAATGTAAACTTTATGCTGATCAATTTTGTGTTTTAAACTGATCACTTAATCTGTAAAATCCCCTACTAATATTTTCAGGGCCTCAGCGTCGTCGCCTGAGTGTTATATCTCTCTTGCCCCCAAACATACAACATGACACGACAATTTACGCCTGTAGATATTATTTTCATGCGTTAAATTTCATTAAATACGATAATGTCCATCATTGAAATTTAATACACTTGCATTCAGCTTTTATATTGAAAAAATATATTTTATCAAATATTCGAATGCCGAATCAGTATTCGAATATTCGGACGTACAAACGAATATCCGAATATGTGTTGACATCCCTATTAAATACTGATTATACGTTATTGCGTTATTGTTCTTTACTGAATATATTATCAAGTTGTGACTGACAGTTGTTTGAATTATAACAAATTTAAAACCCAGTTTATGTTCAAGTCATCTATACATGTATTTGGAAATTTGACAACAATATTTGTATTTTTATTGATTGTATGCAAATTTTATTATATTTATGTACAAAGATATGTACAAATAATACATTAAATTTTATTTTTATCTTTTTATTTTCTTCCTTATTTCGTGGGTTAAGTTCAAACTCAAACCTATCAATATTTTATTTACATTCTAGAAGATTTCATTTACTGTTTATGTTGTGAATTATTTTGCCTAAGTGAGAAAATTACATTTAGCGTCTTTGAGTATTTAATTAAATACTCATTAATGCGTTTTTCCCATTAATACTCGATACATATTGAGTCATGTTGTTACTATATTTAAAAGCAATAGATAATGTACGGTAGTCATATATTTATTATTCAGTAAGTTAAACTACGATTATTAATCATTGCACATGTGTTTTTACTATTGCCAATATTTACAACACAACGCTGCATTTTATTAGCTTTCTTATTCATTCATCATTTATCAAGTAAGTTTGTAATCACAATAATTCTCATACTGTGCTATAAATAGATACTTTCTGTTTGGTTTGTTTTGTACACAGGAGATTGTCTTAAGTTCTCTCCCTTTATCCCTTCTAGTATATGAATATATAGTACAAGAAGTCTGCTGACATTTTTGGATACAGAAGAACTTGACTGTTGGTTGGGTATATATCCAGACGCATGAAAATATTCATTTATATATAAGGTCATCTTTATGGCCAACCCCATCTATTCCTGAAAATGACCCCTGAAAAAAATTAAGATTTCCGAGTGGGTGGGTGCATTCTACTACTAGATATACCCGGGGTGTCAAAATTTCAGATTAATCATTAATCTGCATACAGAACCCAATTTCAGATGGATATAAATTAGATTTAGACGAGTTTTTATCAGGTGGGGGGTAGGGCAAATCTGCTACTGAAAGAACAGCATTGAGTGCAAATGTATTTTTTAACAAGCATAGGATAACAATCAAGTCTATGGATGAGTTCTTTGATTCTATTAGCTTATGAATTTTCGTGACATTTTCAAAGGAGAGAGGGCATATTGGTTTGCACATGTCGGTATGTCAGTCCGTAACCTTTTCGTTTCCGATCAATAACTCGAGAACCCCTTGACCTATCATTCTCAAACTTGGTCCACACATTCATCTTCGGTAGCAGAGGAACCCTATTGATTTTGGGGTCCAAGGTCACAAGGGGGCATATTGTTTTACAAACATCTCTTGTTTAATTCAGTTTGAACTTATGTATGGTATCATACAGTGCAGATTTTATTATCGGTCAAATTGTTGATATAATGTGGATCATTAACCCAGCTGTTATTTCGTGACAAAATGGACTTCATTATATCATTGAAATTAGACATTTTCATCTTGTTCATGATTTTTAGTACTGCCAGTAATAATAAATGTAAGCCATTTACCAAACCTTTAGGATAAGGGTAGTCATTCAGGCTTTAAAAGTCTTGTTTCAGCTTGAAATAAGGGCTGCTAATTTGTAGGCTCTGCGAGTTTTGGTCTTGAAAAAGGGACGCTTTTCAAGATGGCGTATAAATGATAATATTGGTTGAAAAAAAACAATCTTTTAAGATGCTTTTCTTCTCATTGTTAAATGAGCGCTTCTATAGGATTTACAACCTCTTCTGTAAGGGACATCATTTCAAGAAAACGCAACACGTGATGTCACTATTTGCAAGCAGGATACAATCTTTACTCCATATGGTCACATCGTTTTCATATTGCCATATGTGGCAAATATTGCTTAATGTCGGTACATGGTGACATCACATATGACGTTTTTTGATAATCACGTCACTTAAAGAAGAGGTTGGAAATCGTACAGCCGCACTCTAATATAAATTTGCTCATGTAGCACATACCAAAACAACTGACTATATTATCAGGGTTTGTAATAAATACAAAGCAGTTGAAGGAACACTATGTTTGTTTTGTGATTTTTTTTTGATTTTCTTGAAATTTTGCATTTACTAATAATACGAACATAGCTGAATATTTGGATGTCATTTTATTAAGTTTACAATGATAAAAACTGAATTATATTACCATTGGTAGCCATAGTCATATTGTATTAATTTCGGCAACAAAACTTTGCAAATATTTGTAGTTTTTGTAGGTAGTTCTAGTTGAGAAGTTGATTACCTATGTTGGCCTAGGTTAGCGTGCCATTGTTTTTCTCGTATACCAAATGTATGGATATTATCTTTGTATAAACGAACTTATACAAATTATATATGCTTTGTTTTAATAACGAGTTACCAGATTCTGTACACTTCTCTTGTATAAATATAACGTACATGTGTAATTATACAATTTGAAGTTGGTATATTAAAAATTTATAAAACGATATAAAAGTTGTCTTTTGTCTTAATTGTAGCTTACCTGAGCATGAAGTATGTGAGATATTGTGATCTACAATTGTCCGTCTGTCATCTGTCAACATTTACCTTTTGATCATAATAAAGGCCACATTTTTTTACCCAATCTTCATGAAACTTGGTTGGAATGTTTGTCTTGATGAACTATAGGTCAAAACTGGGTCATGTGGTGGTAAAAACTAGGTCACTAGGTCAAATAATAGAATTACCTTTTGAACTTTGTCTTGATGAACTCATGGTCAAAACTCGGTCATGTGGGGTAAAATCTAGGTCACTGGGTCAAATGATAGAATTACCTTTTGAACTCTCTGGAAGCCACATTTCCATCCAATCATTCTGCAAAAATGGTCAGAATACAGTTAGTTAATCTGCATCCGGGTTTAAGCATGTTTTTTTGCATGAAAAAATCCATTTTAAAATTGAATATTTGTAAATATTAACTGAAAAGGTGACTGTAGTATAAACTTTGTTCATATATAAATTAGTACACAATTCCTATAAGGTTACAAACGTTGTTCGGTTGAAGAAAAATTGTCGTGGTGGTTAACGTAAGATTTGATTGGTTTACACAACACCAATATGCACATAGCAAAACCATGTTAGTACAGCTGCGCCGAAAAAGATGAGACTGAAATGATAAGGACAAGCAAACACAATGGCACGGAATTCCTTACAACACATGACTACATTACAAAGATACAAGAGAATAAAGGTATTACCACAGCCTGAAAACTGTCAGTACAGAAAAAAATACTGGAGGCTTTGACCAGTTGATATTGAATTTCTGCAGTCAGAAGAGTCTGGTGGAGATATATATTCTCCAAATGTAATGAAAACTGCGATTGTCTCTAGACAAATTGGAATTTTACCAGTAATGGAAAATTTGGTCCATATGTATTACTATCACATAATATGGTATTGCAAAACCCGAACAATACAGGATATATTTCACACTGTGGTACTTGAATATAATGCGAGTAAACAGTTGTCTCGCCTTTGACATGAATTGCATTTGCAGGGAGATGATTTGGGTTGAAATGTGACAAATTGTCATGGATTACCTCCCTTTGATATTTTATGTTCACAGATAAATTCAAGTTGTGTATCAATTTATGTGCATATTCAGTATTGCAATAACAAAACATGAGGTCAATAACAGAAACATAAGGTCAATAACAGAAACATGAGGTCAATAACAGAAACATAAGGTCAATAACAAACATGAGGTCAATAACAGAAACATAAGGTCAATAACAGAAACATGAGGTCAATAACAGAAACATAAGGTCAATAACAGAAACATAAGGTCAATAACAGAAACATAAGGTCAATAACAGAAACATAAGGTCAATAACAGAAACATAAGGTCAATAACAGAAACATAAGGTCAATAACAATACAAATTGTAAAAAATAAATATTTTTTATCTTCACGCGGTTGAACTATTTCAACCTTCAGATGATAATTTCTTGTGTTTGATAAAATTAAGTAATACAGTAGAACTTCGAAACCTCGAACAGTTTTGGCACGAACAAATGCCATGAATTCAGCATACTTAATCCATTTGTACCGGGGACAGTCACATGTATACATAACATGGATGCCTCGAACAATATATGGCTCGAACAAATTGCTAGATTCGACGGCACTGAGTTCGAGGTTTCGAAGTTATACGATAATATTTTCTTTCAAAATGATTTGCTGGGAGTGTAGGACTGTCAATATTATACGAACAGTTTGTTTTACATGTTTGCATACAGAATAGAAAATAAATATACATCTATATTAAGACTTTTGTAATTGATATCATGCCCCAAAATTGAATTTAACACATCAGTAATTATGCAAAAAAGTTATAATTTGTAGTGTAATCAACATAGCAAGGTATCTCTCCAGAGTGATCGTGGTGAGATATCTAGTAGTCTATGATTTAGCTCATACATCGGTTATTATGAATAATTTCTGCATGTAGATAGATCTGTATCGAATTGGATGTGAATGTTCTGCGCAAGATGAGCATATGGACAGTTACGACTCTGTTAACTGACTGGTCAGTTCTAGAAATAGTACATTTTGAGAATGAGGACAAATTGAGAATATAACCTCTGACTTATTGGGAAATATTGATTGTGTTATTCCTTAAAAATATTTCCCCAATTTCATTATTGATTTATTGTTTAAATATCATCTGTAACAATACATACATAACAAAGTACGATATGTATAGACTATAGCATGTATCATCTTCTAAATTGAGTAAATTGAGTAAAATATTGCCATAAAACTACACGAATTACTTGAAACAAATGTTGAAAGGTATGATAAACACTGGGAATTAAAAGTCGATTACTGCAAATTCCAACTTGTTCATCTGAGCACTCAGGCTCCAAAAGTCACACAAATCGCTTACCGCGCATTAGCAACAATATCGCCCGTATATATAAATTCGGGACATCACGTATGTTATTTCTGAACCACGGGAAAGTCCCCGGAGTAGCCTACCGTCGTGGCAGATCGGCACTGATTTCGATATTACTATTGATCCGCAGCGAATACATATCTCGGGAGCGAATTACGCCCCTATTCGATATTTCTAAATATTTCAATACAGAGCTAGAAGTGAACTCAGAGTTAGCACCGACACCAACATTCTAACGGTAGGCGGTACTACTGCGAATAAATACATATACAAGTACATCTGCTATACAAATACAAAACTATTCTATATTACCAAACAAAAGTGGGCACTTAAGGCGTATGTCAAAAAGAAAGAGAAGTAACTAAAAAACATCACCATTCTCAACAAAATATCTAAACGTCCACTTGGTATTTCATCGAAATATAAAAACAGAAACAAATCATGTACACATTTGCGCCTAGTATTGATCAGACGGGCAACCAGAAATATTAATAAAAAGTAGTCAATAATACAATCATTTTATATATTTTATAATTATTTTCCAAATTCACTTTGAATTGATTAATTAATTTATAAAGTTAGTCATACCTGTCGAATCGGAGTACCAGCATCTATCATACCGACGGCCCTGACGCGTTCTTCAGTGGTAATTCTCGCCATCTTTTCTGTTTTCTATGTTTGACATACAACGTGGATAGCATTGCAATGCAATTTACCACTTTCTACACAATACACGTGATCCTCGTGCCAACAGTTAAAAATCTTACTCACCGTCACGCATGGTCAACCATGACGATAAATCGGCATATAAAACCATTTTCTTAAATTTGTATTATATTTCATGGACGTTTAGAAAATTTGTTCAGTGTATTCGCAAATAAAAGAAATGCAACATCAAATGTTTTCGAACAATGAAATTAAATAAAAACAACGAACCGAATTTAATACTCAAATCATGTCGTTACAAAAGTTCAAGGTGTCGAGAGTAAAGTCCACTTTTGGGGCAGTACCAATCCCGGTACCGGGACAGGTCCGGAGAAAAAATCGGACCTGAATTTATACGAGGTTTTTATGTAAGACTATTGGGGACATCATTTTTATGGAAAATCAAAAGGGACATTATTTTATGAAAGACTATTAGTGACCAAATTAAAAGACAATTAGTATTAATTTATACGCCGAATGACACTAATGTAACGACTTAGCATTAACATCATCGTTCTTATTGTCAACGAGGTGGTGAATACACTTGTTCGGTTCTGAACAGTGAGCGTGCTTCCGTTCGCCGTAACTGAACGCAAGGCTGGTATCGCATACCAATACGCCGCGTATAACATTATCCTAATGGTATCAAATACCAACAGTGATTTCCAGTGTTATACTATGTTATATTGGTATTCGTTGTGTAAATCGTGATATACGTGTAGTAGTAGTGAAATCTTAGTTGAATGTAAATACGTGAATATTATACCAATTCGTATATTTGGTATATCTAAATTTATGATATCAATCGGTAGAAAATACCCCGTAGTTAAATACGGGATATCGTGTTATGCCAATATATAAAGTCTATAGCGTGATATTGTTTTAATGGAATTCATACTGGTGTATTATAGTCCTATGCAAATTTAACGTGTTTGTAATAGAATTGACGTCGGACAGTGATACACATTCTAATATGCGTATAGGAGTGTGTTTTATTTCGTTGTAATATAAAGTGAATTATCGCTGTAAAGTTGGTAAACGTTTACATTTCCGAAAAACTCGCGGTGCACGGAGTTGAGTGAAGTTGGCGTGGCAATGGAACATCGTACATCAACATTGAATACCGACCCAGATTGAAGACAGAGCCAGCAATGACATCGTTATTCGACTTATATTTTTCAATACATATCTTAATGCGAACCCAAAGCTAGCACTGACATCAATATTCGAAATGGGTCCGCCGCAAGTACATATCTGGAGTCGAATAGCGAGCCAGCTCGTACATCGTTATTCGAGTTGCTACATGTTTGAATACAGACCCAGTAGCGAACCCAGAGCTAGCACCGACATCAACATTCGAACTTGACCGCGGCCAATACATATCTGGAGTCGAAAACCGAGCTAGCTCGTACATCGTTAAATATTTGAAAACAGACCTTGTAGCGAACCCAGAGCTAGCACTGACTATAATGTTTCTTCACATTACATGACTTGTGAGTTTTGAATTTGTTTTACGAAATGTAATTGAATGTTGTCTCGTCACGCGTAATACTGGCAGCAATGCCAGATTAAATATTTGATTTCCACCCCAATTGCCTAGATAATGCAATGTTGTTCATAAAATGATAATTAACGCATTTAAATCATATAAATGTTCTCTGTGAAAATGTTGAAATTGTACATTTTTAGACTTTGAGTTTTGAAGTAGACCACGATGCATTGTATCTATCTATCTATCTATCTATCTATCTATCTATCTATCTATCTATCTATCTGTTTGTACCCGTATGTTTGTATGCATTTGTCTAAGGGCCTGGTCGTATTCGTCTCAGTGTTTGAACTAGGATGTATATGATAGACTGTTGGTTGTTGGTCTTGTATCCAATTAAATATATTATGCTAATTGGAGCACGTGACTAAAAGTCACAGTTGATGTAGGCAATGAATGTTTACAGTGTCGCCCCAGACTTCTGCATATTAATTAAATGTCTAATATTGAGCAACATAGTATGCCAAACTTTCACTGGTTGAATTTTTTTCTCAAATTATGACGCATTATCAAAACTATCCAGTACAACATGATGTTGATTTGCTTTATTTATCTTTTGTTCTTTTGACATTTGGCTTTAGAAAAATGCCCATTTAGTTTGGGGATAATTTATGCCAGAATAACGACTGTATTACAAACAGCTTGAAAACAACAGAACAGTACTGCAAGTTATTTTCATTACGTTTATGTTACGGGGTTTTGTGTGAAGTTTGCGTATGCCCCCGGGTACAAACATTAAATGTAGAGACGTTAATTCCTGAACTTAGATATTATACTTTTGCTAATATCTGTTTCATTAAGCTGTCAATTTTAACGCAATATCAAAAACCAAGTTGTTTAATTCAAACGACAGCTTTTCCTTAATACACTATTGCATGTAATGCTAATTTAAATTTATAGGACATAGAAATACACCTGAATATCGTCAGATCTATCTCCGTGAAAGCCGTTATGAAGGTATTAAGCAATCGTATATGTGTGTTTTTGGTATTTGTTCACGTATCAATCATTTCTGCTATGGGAGGATCTTGCTCCGTTTGTTCCCTTATATTAATTGTATAAGGCCCAACTGTCGAGCTTATCCGTGCTTTTGTAGACTTATTTGTGTTCGTTTCTTTCGTTTCGCACGGTCATGATACGTCCGTCATGTTATGCCCGTGTCTAAAATCTCCGTTAAATTCAGGTATTCTCCGTTATTTTCCGGCATTTTTCGGTTATCTCCGTTATAGTGATCTCCCATGATTTAAACGAGAAGTCACTCTTACCGACCAAAATTTAAGGTTTTCTGAGTGACCTCCCCTAATTTTAAAGGGAAGTCACTCTTATCGACTCCAGTTTTAAGGTTTTCAGAGTGACCTCCCCTGATTATAAGGGAAAGGCACTCTTGCCGACTCAAATTTTAAGGTTTTCAGACTGATCTCCCCTGATTATAAGGGGAAGTCACTCTTCCCGAGTCAAACTTTTTTCAGAGTGACCTCCCCTGGTAATAAGGGAAGTCACTCTTCCCGACTCAATTTTTACGTTTTTCAGAGTGACCTCCACTGATTTTAAGGGGAAGTCACTCTTCCCGACTCAAAATTTAAGTTTTTCAAAGTGACCTCCCCTGGTAATAAGGGGAAGTCAGTCTTCCCAACTAAATTTTTTTATTTTTCAGAGTGACATCCCCTGATTATAAGGGTAAGTCACTCTTCCCGACTCAATTTTAACTTTTTCAGAGTGACCTACCCTGATTATAAGGGGAAGTGACCCTAACCGACTCAAAATTTAAGGTTTTCAGACTGACCTTCCCTGATTGTAAAGGGAATTCACGCTTGCCCACTCAATTTTTAAGTTTTTCAGAGTGACCTTCCCTGATTGATTATTGAAGAAAGGAACTATTACTGACTCAAATTTTATGTTTTTCTGAGTGACCTCCCCTGATTATAAAGGGAAGTCACTCTTACCGACTCAAACATTAAGTTTTTCAGAGTGACCTCCCCTGATTATAAGGAGAAGTCACTCTCACCCACCCAAAATTTAGTCAGAGTGACCTCCCCTGATTATAAAGGGAAGTCACTCTTACGGACTCAATTTGTCAGTTTTTCAGAGTGACCTACCCTGATTATAAAGGGAAGTCACTCTGCACTCCCATGTCAATCTTACCGTGACTTCCCCCCTAAGACGTTGGCTCGTTATTCGACTTCAGATATGTATTCATCACTGTAATGTTCAAATATTGATGTCAGTGCTAGCTCTTGGTTCTCTACTAGGTCTGTATTCAAATATGTAGAAAAATCGAATTACGATGTACGAGCTGGTTTGTTCGACTCCAGATATGTATTCTGGTTCTGTATTTAATCTGGGTCGGTATTCAATATTGATGTACGATTGCCGCGCCAACTTCACTTAACTGGCGCATGGCTATAAATTGTTACTGTAAAATCTATTTTACTAGTATGATTTTTTATTTCAGATTATGATGATTTGTGTCCTTGTTCCATATTAAAGGTACAGTAAAACTTGAACCTTCTCCGTTTTATTTTCCATATATATCAATCTTTGCTAAATATTAATTGGTATTTACCAAAAGCTCAAGTAGCACCCCTTTTAGAGTCAATCGGCCATTGCTCAACGAAGGGTTCGCTACACTATGCTTGATATAAATGTCAGTAGTTCAATATAAATGCAAAAATTAACCCTCTATCTTCTATAGTGTAGATGCCATTTTGACCTCTTGCTCTCATTGGAAAAGCGATTTTGTTGTACATGAAACATTTCTGCCAACGAAAGCTCTGAAATAGCCGATTCGCAAATTTCGATTTTCGAAAATAAAATACCCACTGATACAGTATATTATAATAATAGAAACGTGACACTAACAACCCCCCCCCCCCACCACCGACAAATAAAAACAAACAAACGAAAAATAAAATGATTGTTATGAAATATTATTTTTAATTAGAGTGAGACAAAACAACCATTATACATTAGAGTAAAACAATGTTTGGGGATAAACAGGATACATCCAATATAAGATAATTATGTGAAGTTCAACCACCTATTGTCTGTTACATGTTCCTCGATTATCGGCTTTATTAAAGCCATTTCTTCTAAATTGGATTATTTCCCTTCTTCCCGACAATGCCACATCTCAAAATGTTCAATAATCAATAATCGATATTGGCTCCATGATATAAATGATTTATTATACATATAATATCCTGATCAGTAAAATATTCGAACATTTAAACACTTAAACACTGCTGTATTACCTGACATGTGTAACTATAATGTATTTTTGAGCAAATGGGTTATTGGTAAACTGTCGGCGATTTTTGTTGTATTAGTGTGTTTTCTTTCCAAGTTCATGTAGAAAATCAAAATCTTTGTTTCCCCAGAGTATTTGTCAAAATCAACTTTATTGTTTAATTTGACATACACCCCCTCAGACTCACCGAACTTGTGTACAGTAATAATATGGCTTCCATGTTCAGTGAACCTCGGAGTTGTTTCCGTAAAGCAATATTCATTAACATAATCTATCTCGGTTCGGGTATGATTCTTAAAGTTTTCCTTCATAATTGAATAACTCACAGGAGCATGTGCGCTGGATTGTTTTTTGTACATAACTTTTGTATAGATAAAATAATGTCCGGGTTTATTGATGAGAATCAAGGAGTTGCTATATTTTAACGACCCAAACCCTTTTGGTGGTACGTCAGCGTGTTCCTTCCATATTATCCTGTTTTCTTGATCTTGATCTTGAAAAATAAAATAACGCTAAAGAATAATCATTTCAACACGTACTAGTATTTGTTATCTATACTATTGCAGACATTTATTTCAATTTTTGGGGAAGTATGGCGGGTCCATTTGATAGGGGAAATTTACATCATGAATCACCAAATTTGGGTATTTATAAGTCTTAAATGATTTTATTAAAGGGGAAATTTATTTCTAAGTAGGGGAAAAAGTTCTCTGGGGAATGGGGCCCAATATCGGCCCCAATTTTGTCATGACAAGGACTGTATTGTAAATAAAGTTGCACAGCAAAACATTAGTTGGATACCTCATCTATAAAATATGTAAACACTGAGCCATTTTTAAGTGATCACCCTATTTTTTGGCTGTCAATTCATACTTATAATAATATTTGTATGTGAATATTTTTGCACATTAATGCAGGACTTTTGGGTTTTTAAAAGCTTTCTAAGTATTTATCAGAATTGGACCAGTGAATTATATATTACACTGTGTTTATTTCGAAAAATGAATAACTAATAAGAAAATGTAGGTATGTGTACACAGGAGCCAATGACTTACAAAGTTACAATTTACAATGATTCAAAGAAAACAGTAATTTTACAGTTTTTAAAAGTCACGTGACATAATTATGTCGCATGTCTATGAGAAACACTATGGGCTTGTGATTGTGTGATATATTTTAACGAACAAATCGAAACTGATATGGTTTGTGGTTATTTTCTTTATTTAGACAATCGACTTCAAGGAGATCAAGACAAGCAAGTACCTGTATGTCCATTCTCCACACTGTACTGTATCACTGGTATCTGGAAGATATCTTGTAGCCCTGAAATAGACAACACCATGTAAACAATTAAACATTAGAAATATGCACGGTTTCAGACACCACCCAATGATAAAATATCACGTCATCTGTTTCATAGTTTCTATGCTAACTAAACGTGTTTTTTATCTTTTAAGAAGAAAAGAGCTTCGTTAGCTCACTTTCCAGTGAACAAAATTCCTAAAAACGAATATTGAAGTCGACCAGGAAATGTGACACACAAAGTGGACAGCTGCCCTCAAAGCACAAGGAGTCATAACAAATATACACGCATGTCAACACTGGACACAAGACACACACGTGTCAACAGTAACAGGGGGACACTGGACACAAGGCACACACGTGACAACAGTAACAGGGGAACACTGGACACAAGGCACACACATGTCAACAATAACAGGGGGACACTGCACGCAAGACACACACATGTCAACAATAACAGGGGGACACTGGACACAAGGCACACACATGTCAACAATAACAGGGGGACACTGGACACAAGACAGACACATATCAACAATAAAAGGGGGACACTGCACACAAGGCACACACATGACAACAATAACAGGGGGACACTGTACACAAGACACACACATTATGTATGTCTTAGAAAGAAATAAGACAGCTGACATAAAACGTAAACTGTATTCTGTCTAATGCCGGACTTTTCAATCTTCGACACTGAATCTCATGTCAATCGTGTACAGATATTTTGCTTAGTAAACATACTTATATCCAGTACATATTTGTTGTTTAATTCAGTTGGATCACCAATTTAGTTATTGTCACTATGCATATTTCACATCGATGACTTTGTTCGTGTTGCGTAATTTCGAGCTACAATTCAAGTTTGTTAATACTAAAATTGGACTTGACACGTTTTAAGCAATCAAAAGACGCTATAATCGTTCTCATATCATCAGGCACTTGCATCCTTCTCAGATTGATACGAATTACACATGAGAACAGAACAGCACATTCTGGTGTGATCATTAAACATGTTCCCCTCACACAGATCATTAAACATGTTCCCCTCACACAGATCATTAAACATGTTCCCCTCACACAGATCATTAAACATGTTCCCCTCACACAGATCATAAAACATGTTCCCCTCACACAGATCATTAAACATGTTCCCCTCACACAGATCATAAAACATGTTCCCCTCACACAGATCATTAAACAGTACCCCCTCACACAGATCATTAAACATGTTCCCCTCACACAGATCATTAAACACGTTTCCCTCACACAGATCATTAAACAGTTTTCCCTCACACAGATCATTAAACATGTTCCCCTCACACAGATCATTAAACATGTTCCCCTCACACAGATCATTAAACAGTTTCCCCTCACACAGATCATTAAACATGTTCCCCTCACACAGATCATTAAACATGTTTCCCTCACACAGATCATTAAACAGTTTTCCCTCACACAGATCATTAAACATGTTCCCCTCACACAGATCATTAAACATGTTCCCCTCACACAGATCATTAAACATGTTCCCCTCACACAGATCATTAAACATGTTCCCCTCACACAGATCATTAAACATGTTCCCCTCACACAGATCATTAAACAGTTTTCCCTCAGTTTGTTAACTATCTCATGTTCTATCTCATGTTATTATCTCCTAGCTTAGTGATAAACCGTCATTGGATATGTTTGTTTTATAACGAATGTTATTATGAAGTGTCTTTGTTGAACCTGCAACATGGAAGGGCAATATCATACTATTTTATTTGTCTATTTATAGGACGCGTGTCATAATTATCTAGTTTGTAAGCGTTTTATCTGATTGTTGTAATCTATCTTTATTTTGAAGAGGTAAATGAATCACAGGGGCACTAAAGTTTGCTGATTAATAATGACTATGCGTGTAATATTTAGTATTCTGTTAAACAGATGACATTTAGAAGACGTAGCGAACAAATTAATTCCGCTTCCCAATATTACTTTATCTCTTTTCAATCATATTCCGTTTATGTTGATGCTGTACTCCCAAACATTTTAATGTCTTTGCATACCCTAGGTATCTGTGAAGAGGCACCCTGTTTTGCGGACGTGGCTTTCCATTTGCTCTTCCTTTCTTACGCTCCATCGTGTGACTGACAACCTTATTATACAACTGACAGACGGACACACACTAACAATACCACAAATAACAACACCAGGTTCAATGGTGTACAATTGGGACATTTTCACTAACTTCCTTTCTACGTTCTAAACCTATTTAGTTTACTGTAGCAAAGGTAAATGTTCTATTTAAATGTACATTTAACATTTCGTGGTAAGATTATGAAACTCGTGATGTCATATGTCAATGCAAAAATAAACAGTATGCATAAGTAATGAAAACAAAGTATATTACCATACATATCTTGTTTAGACCTTGATACTTGAAAGCAATGTGTTATCACGAACAAAATGTTTTTACAAACCACTCTCATTTTAATTTCATTTTATTACTTTTGACACTAATTTTTTATGAAAATACTTGTCGATTGTCATGACATTTAGCATACATGTTGCGTACACATGCAATACTACCGTGTCACGGTATTTTTTTGTATCCTAAAATTCATTTAATGAAAATCCCACACAGTGCGTTATTAAATGTGCTGAGTATAGATTCACCTATTGGGCCTGTTTTATCATCGTTCTTACGCACGAAATTTTCGTAAGATTTTCTTACGACGTTCTTACGATCTCAAGAGCGTTTTATAAAATTGTTCGTACGCATGCAGTCGTTACGAATTTGTAAGTTTTAACAAAAATGCTACGAATGGTTATAGGCATTCGTAAATTTCGAAACAAAAATGATATTAATATTTTACATTAATCAACAACAGTTTTGAACTTTTTTATCAATTCATCTTCTTCATATCACATGAAATTGTCTGGCATTTCTGAAAAAATTAAATTAATACAATAATAAGTATTTATTGTTATCTTCTAAGTATAAGATGATTCCATACATACTAGCTGATACAGTAGCCAATCAAAGTTATCATCAGTCACAAAGTAAAACTACTGACAACCAAAAAGTAATTTGAAGATGGAATAAGAAGTGTGTATGTGTATTTGTACATAGAATTAAAATGTATGGTTTACATTTAAAGTACAGAATCAACTATGTCATACAACCTTTTAAATTGAATATTGGTATTTGATTACTGCTAAGCCTAACTTTGAACTGTTTAGACATGAACTGGATGAATATATATTAAGACAGGTAAATTATTATTTATTATTTGGCAATTTAATGGTTTGTTTGATTGTTACTATTTATATTATCAACTCATATAAATCATTAGAATTACAGTGGTTGTGACTTTAAGCAGCACTTCACATTTTCTTTAACAATAGTCTGCATCATTAACATCACCAGCTTAATGACATCCTCAATGACATTTGACTGCAAAATAAAGTATTAAATCCTCAATAAATTAAATCTTCTAGTTCAAACTCAAGAAAATAATAAATTATTTAAGCAAGTTTTTATTCTGCTGAGCTAGAATACTCAATATACTAGTTCTTAAACTGTGTAGTAGAGTGTGACGAAACGGTAGAGCACCTTGCGAGAGTTGGGGAGGGATCGAGCCCCACAATGGGTGCACATCCATCTGCATTTATATGAAGGTAGCAGCAGTGTAGTGACGTAAGTGCGAGGAGAGCAGCGGTGTCGTGGGATACAGCCAACTGGTTAGTACAGTTGGTAGAGCGCCCTGCTGGGGACGTGGCTTCGAGCAATTCATCAAGCGCCACACTACTATAGTACTTTCATATTTCAGTTCGAACCTTTTATGACCAGCCCCTGTTGGGTAAACATTCGCATCTTAGTCATCAGACCTGCAATAGCAAACCTGGTCACCCATGATGTTTTAAGAAATATAAGGCAGGCATATCTACCGGCATATCTTATTGAATAATGTTCAGTGTTCTGTTACGTTGTCCCAGTATTTTTAAGCAGCTGTCCACCAAAGTTTTTCGTCTTTCTCGGTATTTTTTCCTTATATTCAATAATTTTACAGTTTTATGTCATAACATGAACACTTCATTTTAGATATAGAAGAATGTTTTAATACATTTTAACTATTTGTTATCAATATATAAAATTATGATTCACTTTATAGTGAGATAATGTTAACTGAAGTCGACTTATATTACAAATTAAATACATTTGATTTCAATGCAAACGTTTAAATCTACTTGTGAATATAATTGCAGTTTACATGTTATAAGCTTTGGATTCATATTATCTGTCGTATAAAGAATTTCCATTCAAACTAAACTGACTGACAAGGGATTATTTTCAGTATTTTGAATAAGTTGGCTATATTATGTTTGCATAAAAAACACACAATATAATGTCTGTATGCATTCTTTCTTTCGACTTTGATGAGTCATGAGGAAATCACTTTTTTATAAATAATGCAACCTTTTCAAATTTATAAGCTATAAGAGACCAACATATTTGTGCGCGTGATATGCAAACATATACGCTGTGTTAAAGATGTATCTGGCTCATCTTAACGCAAACATATTTGAAAGGGCTCATTCAGTGATGTTGCTACAATGGCTAAAACGTCTTTAATTCATAATTTTGGGCTCTTTTTATACCAGGAAGTTTTCCAGTGCGCCATGCAAAATACATGCTGCGTTAAATGTTGTTGTCATCGAATATATATATCGATCTAACCTCGAATGTACCATAAAATCACGAATAATGATTATATAACAATCAGTTTCTGCATTCGTTAAAGGTTAACATTATTGAATGTCTTTTTTAAATAAAAAGCTTGGCCCGTTATGTCCCTAAATATGGTCCGAAGTGTCCGTGGTCCGAAGTGTCCTGAAACCCGCGAGATATGTCTCTTTTGACCTCTCAATGAAGAGCGTGTACTGATTTACTGTGCACACGAACATTCTTATTCGTAAGATCACTGTCGTACTTACGACCGCGTTGATAAAACGGTCGTAAATAGTTTCGTAAGACAATTCTTACGAACATTTCGAACCTTACGAACGCTCGTTCGTACTAATATTGACAAAAGGGCCCAATACTTGTCATTGCGCATTAGTAATTGTTTCAGAAGTGACTTCAAGTAGGTCGCATAGCAGTTCATTTGGGCTGAATTGACTGTATTCTGTACTTAGAACCTTAAACATTTGGCATCTCAATGTGGTACTGTCATATAACCAGGGTTGGAATGTACAGTCAAATCCCAATGTACTACTGGCATATAACCAGGGTTGTAATGTACAGTCAGATCCCAATGTACTACTGGCATATAACCAGGGTTGTAATGTACAGTCAGATCCCAATGTACTACTGGCATATAACCAGGGTTGTAATGTACAGTCAGATCCCAATGTACTACTGGCATATAACCAGGGTTGTAATGTACAGTCAGATCCCAATGTACTACTGGCATATAACCAGGGTTGGAATGTACAGTCAGATCCCAATATACTACTGGCATATAACCAAGGTTGTAATGTACAGTCAGATCCCAATGTACTACTGGCATATAACCAGGGTTGTAATGTACAGTCAGATCCCAATGTACTACTGGCATATAACCAGGGTTGGAATGTACAGTCAGATCCCAATGTACTACTGGCATATAACGAGGGTTGTAATGTACAGTCAGATCCCAATGTACTACTGGCATATAACCAGGGTTGTAATGTACAGTCAGATCCCAATGTACTACTGGCATATAACCAAGGTTGTAATGTACAGTCAGATCCCAATGTACTACTGGCATATAACCAGGGTTGGAATGTACAGTCAGATCCCAATGTACTACTGGCATATAACCAGGGTTGGAATGTACAGTCAGATCCCAATGTACTACTGGCATATAACCAGGGTTGTAATGTACAGTCAGATCCCAATGTACTACTGGCATATAACCAGGGTTGTAAGGTACAGTCAGATCCCAATGTACTACTGGCATATAACCAGGGTTGGAATGTACAGTCAGATCCCAATGTACTACTGTCATATAACCAGGGTTGGAATGTACAGTCAGATCCCAATGTACTACTGTCATATAACCAGGGTTGGAATGTACAGTCAGATCCCAATGTACTACTGGCATATAACCAGGGTTGTAATGTACAGTCAGATCCCAATGTACTACTGGCATATAACCAGGGTTGGAATGTACAGTCAGATCCCAATGTACTACTGGCATATAACCAGGGTTGTAATGTACAGTCAGATCCCAATGTACTACTGGCATATAACCAGGGTTGTAATGTACAGTCAGATCCCAATGTACTACTGGCATATAACCAGGGTTGGAATGTACAGTCAGATCCCAATGTACTACTGTCATATAACCAGGGTTGGAATGTACAGTCAGATCCCAATGTACTACTGGCATATAACCAGGGTTGTAATGTACAGTCAGATCCCAATGTACTACTGGCATATAACCAGGGTTGTAATGTACAGTCAGATCCCAATGTACTACTGGCATATAACCAGGGTTGTAGTGTACAGTCAGATCCCAATGTACTACTGGCATATAACCAGGGTTGTAATGTACAGTCAGATCCCAATGTACTACTGGCATATAACCAGGGTTGTAATGTACAGTCAGATCCCAATGTACTACTGGCATATAACCAGGGTTGGACTGTACAGTCAGATCCCAATGTACTACTGGCATATAACCAGGGTTGGAATGTACAGTCAGATCCCAATGTACTACTGGCATATAACCAGGGTTGGAATGTACAGTCAGATTTATATTATCCAAACAATGTACAATACCACATTCACAAAATGACAAGACATTAAACATACTTGCGCATGTAACAGAAACCTGATACGTAATACAATAAGACAGACAAACTGAAAGGAAAACAGAAACTACCAGATACAATTTGCAGAGCCACCCCAAATAGCACAAGGAGACATGCAACATATATATACATGTAAACAATTACAATGTAAGGGGACACAAACATACAATATGGGTGCAGATAGGAGTATCGCCTTGGAACTAGCAATGGCAAAAACCTGATTCGTGGATGCACCCAGGCTTTCGAGCAGTATATACTAAAAAACTAGGCGAAAACTAGGAATAAAAGTCACAGAAAATAAGGAAAAAATTGGAAGTTATTGAAATATGTTACCTTTGCGGCTTTTTTTTATCTGATTACCATACACCAAGGCAAGTGGATCATTTAGTTGACAGATATTTGTTTCCACAACCACTTGCACCTTGTGATACCAGACCCCCAGATTACAATTTCAGCAAAGGAGTCTGTCAACTAAACATCCTCTTGTTTTCTTCAGCAAGAAAATCTCCAAAACCACGTTTAAAAACTTCAAAACCTTATCCAACATACTACTCTTATGATAAAAAAGTAGGAATACTAGGAGCTTTTTTGGAAAACTAAGAAAAAATAGGAGCACTTTAAAAACCAGGAAAAAATAGGGAAACTAGGAAAAACTAGGAACGATAGAAAGCCTGTAGCAGCACCCAACCCAAGAGAAGTTTATTGTATAGAACATAAGATACGAACCACTAAGTCTGCAGTCAATGTACACATCAACAGCCTGAAATAAATCGTGTGACGTGATTATATGTTACATGTCTACCTAGATATTACATAAATATTAGAATCGTAACACATTTCTAGACATGTATTTATCGAAATGATAATACTTATATATTATCTTTGATAGTTTTGAAATGACTACGAGAAATTGATAAGCATGGTGAAATCGAAATTTCAAATCTGCTTTATTTGCCATATTCCTATAAACATTGTATGTGTATAATATACTGTAAAGTTTTTAATCTAATTAGCGGTATTATTTGCAATTAAAGCATACGCCCACCCCATCTCTGCCACATTCCTTTAATATCAGACATACACCTCTGACGATAATTCACCCCCTAGAGTCTCTACCCTTTGTCGGTTTTACTTTTTCTTTATTTTTCGATTCTAAAAACACTTATATAACTAACTTGTAACTTATATGCTCTTTATCATGTTATGTTTCCAAATCCGAACATACATGTGCAGAGTCAAAACTTTAGTCGCGAAATCGAACGCCATGTTCCCTTTGCTGTATTGTATCTAATTAAACATCAATCCCAGATCAATTAAGTAGAGTAACTAATACAATACATGTAGGTTCGTATTCCTACCTTTATCATTGTTGTAAACAACGAGTCTTCAGGATTCAAGCAGCACTGATCCCCGACCTCACGTATGAGTCCCAACGACTTAATATCACAGAACGGATTCAACTGGCTGCAATTTATACAACGATGATACAACCCAGGTACCTCGGGTGCACCTGGTCCCATACTTCCGATTACTATTAGAATCCAAAGTATATTCATTGTCACTAACATCAAGTTCAGTATCAGCACGATGTTAAATCTACTTAGGTAGGACGCAGAACGAATTGCAGGACACGATATCGACACACAACAACGACACGTATTGTCTGGAGTTTTAACTTTGTTACTTTTATCACCTCTCTGTAAAAGTCGCTGTCCAGACTCAGGCTCATTTTGTACTAAGTCATTATAAACATCTAGTGTTTCTACAGATCTGCCAGTAGCATTACCGTGTAAATCTAGATAACGTGGCCGACTTTGTTCGATAACAATTTCATTCATATTGTGGCCATCACAATTATCACACGAGAGTGGGAGAAGACCACGATGAGTTTGTCCATTATATATTCCAGGACTCATTATGTTGCCTTTGGAAAGTGGATCAATGATGTTGTTGCTTCTTCCCCCCACTAACACTGGTACACTCCTTTCTCTCATTAGCCTATTCTGAATACAACCTCCGTGTTGGAGTCTGTCTTTTGTTACAGTGAGCCCACGTCCGCATTCATTTAGTATACGTGTATCTTCCAATCGACAATTGCTAGCATCAGAATGTCTGCAATATGTACTTGAGTACAATGTGGGTAAGGAAGGGGTAGATTTCCAGTCCGGAGACGTGTTGGTAGGTGGTCGTTTTCGCCTTGCATATCTAGGTACGTATCTGCTTTCGGGACTACAATAACATTCTTTGGGACATGTATCATCATTATCAACATCTAGTGAACCTTCCTGAGACCTGTTTAGACGGCGGTTTGGAGACTGGTACTGCCTCTGGTTGATTGCTGCTATGTGTCTCCTGTTCGTGTCCGCAGGCTGTGATTCTTCGCCATAGTCCTGGTCGGAAAATGTGTATATTTTCATTTTATCTTCGCCATTATCTGTCAGTAATTCAGCTGATTTATATCGTTTAGTGGTTGGTCGTGTCGCGTTTGCCGACTGATAATCCAAACAAACATCATTACACTTCCGTTTGCTGGGATACATTTTATCGTGGTCTCGTGCCTGCAATGTATATGCATACTTATCAACATCGGGTATATTTAAAGCCCTGTGTATTCGATTTCAGTCCGTCGTTTTGCATATTCTGCATAATTTACCGTAAGACAACCAGTTAAGAATTACAAACATGTTCGTACAAGCACGATGATTGTCAACAGCATTATCTGGTTATTTGAATCATGTTTGTGAATAATTCTATTGCATTAAGGACAGATATTTTACTCACATATTGATAGTGCAGTGTGATAACTTTCGGGAATTTCAACTAGGTGTTAGATTATGTTCTAGTTCTTAATCTAACACATTTGAAAACCTAAAATGGTTGTCTTAAACGGCAAGACAACAGGTTGCCATAAACGGCAACACAACAGGTTGCCATAAACGGCAAGACAACTGGTTGTCATAAACGGCAAGACAACTGGTTGTCATAAATGGCAAGACAACTGGTTGTCATAAACGGCAAGACAACAGGTTGCCATAAACGGCAAGACAACAGGTTGCCATAAACGGCAAGACAACTGGTTGTCATAAACGGCAAGACAACAGGTTGCCATAAACGGCAAGACAACAGGTTGCCATAAACGGCAAGACAACTGGTTGCCATAAACGGCAAGACAACTGGTTGTCATAAACGGCAAGACAACTGGTCGTCATAAACGGCAAGACAACTGGTTGTCATAAACGGCAAGACAACTGGTTGTCATAAACGGCTTGAAAACAGGTTGTCTTAAACGGCAGGACAACAGGTCGTTGAACGAAATGATTGAAAAAATGACGGATTAAATAGATAATACACGAAGCACCCAATGACAGGTGATAATATGTTAACAACATTTTCTAACGTGACTCAGCACGTTATTATACATGGCGTGTGCTACAGTCAACTAACGTTATTGTAAAATGCAGATAACAATCATTTAGTTAAAATGATCAAAAAGTAATTGACGAATGCACCAAACTCACCACAAAGACAGGCCATGCAGTGAATACAATAACCCACCCTTTTCTCGGCCTCTCCCGTCAGATAAAACGTATCGTACACACGAGTATTCTTTCCGACAGCAATTTTATTATCATAAAGATTTTAGTAGCAAGTGTCGAACAATTAGGATATCCAAGTTCCCGGGTCAGAGTGTGTCCCCTAAACTATTGAAACTACTTCCTTAGCAAGAAATCCAAACCCTTTACTAGGAACACTATAAATATCAACGAAGATGACAGATAATTATCGTAACGTACACCGTATTATGAATATGTACAATAAGTGTAAACACATCAACGAAATTAAATCAATATAGAATATCTTACACGATACCTTTCTGCTTGCTTTAACAAATCCAAAATCACACTTTAAAGCTTCCCTCCAAGTTTTTTCGAGTCGTTTTCCGAAATCGCAGGTACAAGGTAGGGAATTCCTTGATAGCTCAATTGAACACCTGCCAAATTACATGAATTGTATACCCGAGTATGTCATATATTATATTTATCTTATTTGAGATATTACGAGTGTAATCACTATGGTAGTAAACGGGGAAGTCCCGTTTCTCCCCCAAATTTAACAACGTAGGTGTATCGTTATCATAATCTGCTCTGCGTTAAACGATATATACCCCATATTTGCTTTTTTGAAATATGTTTGAAACTACACATTATAGCAAGGTGAAATGTACACTGTTTTTATCATTATACCGTCCTTCAACTAATACTGCTGTAATTGTGTAAAAATGTTGAAAAATAATGAAGTTATTTGAACTTTTGGTACTGTCAAACTGTACATGTTGGCCCGGTAAATCAGACTAATTGCACAATTGGTAATTTTGCAAAAGAAACACATGTATACAAATAATAATCATATCTACCTCATGCTATCGAGATTTTTGAAAAAGAAGAATTTATTCTTCCAAAATAACGACAACTGAAACAAGGGGTGAGTACGTAAAATCTAGTTTTTTATATATTTATTGATTTTGAAAAAAATCGATAGCGTAAGCTAGTATATTTTCTCTCCTATCCAAAAATACATTTGATATTAAAAAAAACATGTACTTAACAGAATTTTGTTTGCATTTACATGAATGTAAAATATCATCAAAAGTCATTCTTACATGTACAATTTTACTATATAGTGTATTATATAGAGTTAATCCATACATGTGTGTATTGATAAACTTGTCAAAACACATGGCGACTTCACCACCATATTAAGTCTTAATATTCTTGCTACTTAAGTATTCATTTGTATAACTACGGTATTTAAGGGATATCTCTATGTAGAAGTTGTATCCTTGGACGGTATGTCAATGGTTTATATTTCTCGCATAAAGTCAATACGTCGAGTGTTGAACGACTTACCTGGAGATCGTTAGTACATGTATGAAACTGGACGACGATAATCTCGGTGATATCTTACTATCGGTGACAAGTTACACTGGGAGCGTTTTTGTTGGTAACAAACTAGTTTCAGTTCCGGTTTCAAGCGTTTGAACAGTTTTGAGAAAAACTGAAACCGATTTCAATAGTTCAATACGAAACAAATGCATGGTTTCCTTCATATTTTCCATCAATATGGCGACTACAGTAGCTCTAATTTCGGAAATATTGGAAGAAAACAACAATATAGATTATCTCTTACCCGTTTTGACTAATGTAACGTTGTGTACTATTATAAATTCACAAACAAACAACTCGTCATTGTCGATTAGTGGATTTTATTAAATTTATGAAAGCATGTTATATCAATGCTTTACATATAAATATTATCGAAAAACGAAAATTATTTCTCAACTGTTACGAAAAGCAACTTCACCAAGTTAACTACATTTCCAAAATATATACCTTCCTAAGTCATTATCCCTAACCTTAACTTCTCACTCTGTCCGTTCCCTTCCATAACTTTTCCTAACCTTACTCTAAAATCATAATGAGAATTTCTTTTATCAACAAATGTACAATTGTTTTGGCAGCTAGGGGCGTCTAAAAATATCCAATGAAGTTTCATTTTACCAAGTCTCTTAACCAATTAAATCGCTTAACATTTTGCCTGATGCAATCTGCGTTTTAAGTTTCGAAGAGTGTCATATTATAATTTTGGTTCCAACAATTGCCGAAAAAGTTATTGTTAATTTAATTCGGTGAAATGAAATCTAATTTAAAACTGTACTCAGTTGAACAATAATCAACATATAAAATTATTAATAATAAACAATAAATAATTAAAGAAATCAATAAATACATGCATGGTTAATTATACATGAGAGCCACTATGTTACACTAGCTGGAGACAAATGTGTTTTCGTCGTCAGTACAATTGCTTCTTCAAGTATAATCCGGGATAGGAAGACAATAATTGACAATTATGTTGAATTCGTAATGCCGATGTATTCGATGACTTTAAAGATCGCTTTCGTATGAGCAAAACATCCTTAAATCAACTGATTGCAGAGCTTTCTCGTGTTTTATTCAACAGATGCAAACAAATGAAAATTGAACCAGAAAAAACAATTACTTATCTATGTGAAATATGTTTCATGTCTCCATACATTGCAAGCCATTGCTGACTTGTTTGGTGTTTGTGAGACTACCGTTCATGTTATTGTGAAATATGTTGCAGAGATGATATGCAAACACATACATGTACTACCATCTGTGATTAAATGGCCAAATTCTTTTAAAGGATTTCAAGGCGTAATAGACGCCATCGACGTCAGTCATATTCCTATCCCAACCCCAAAACAATATGCCAAAAACTATATAAACAGGAAATATTTCCCGTCCATCATACTACAAGCAGTTTGTGACAGTAATCTGTACTTTACCGATGTATACTGTGGATGGCCAGGCTCTATTCATGATTCCCGGGTAGACTAGCAAATCTCTCATCAATTCTAACAAAATCTGCTTTGTCCCTTACCTTACATAAACAAATAGACAATACATTGTACTCTGTTCTGTAAGGTTAGATCACGGGAAGAAGATCAGAAATACATATTTAATTTGCAATAAAAGACAAATGTAGTTCAAACAACATACAGGCTGATAAGTCTAATTTTTGTCAATATCACTATTAATCACCATTATATCCTTTTTCACCTATATTGCCCTTGATCTGGTCATGAATAATATAAGTAAATATTGTAGATGTGGGAACTATCAATAATGAAATTAATCTCACTGGCCTTTTACTCGGGTTTCATGCCTGGAAGCCAATATGTATTGGATACACAGGAATATTGATAGGTCAGCTAAGCAGGGTATATACAATCATCTTTCAAAAACTACGTAAACGCGATAACCACAAGCATATCACGTGCGTCAATTTACGTCAATTAAATTTCCAACTGTCATCGATTGATTATAGTAACAAGAAATATCTTTAAAACAGATAAACGGCAAAGATAGAATGATGTCTACGGGTAGGTTAAATGAAATGTTTTTAGCAACATGTTGAACAAAAAATCTTACAAAACATTAACTCGGATCTACATACACATGTACTATAATCATTGCCTTATCAGGGTCATTTTATGTATGCTTAAATTTATACATTTATAAATATGTACATGCTTAAACTTATGAATTACTTTGGGCAAAATTCGAACTGCTAACGAACGCACATCTTACAAAAAACCCGTTTGGTGCCTATTGGGTAAAAATATGATTGGTCAGATTTTAAAAAGCCCGCTTCGAGGACAACATTTGGTTGGTCAAAAATGTAGGTCGAAATCAATGTCATACAGCTACGCCGAAAAAAGATAAACGGTGTAGATAGAATGATGTCTAAAGAATCGCCCTATTTCGGAACTTTGATTTCGCGAGAGGGGTACGCCACAGGAAAGCGAATTATATTTTCGACACACCCCGTTTGGTGCCCCGTCGCTTAAAATATGAACCAATCAAATCGTCTTATTTGATGCATATTTAAACAACACGCTTGATATACGTGCAATATTAAATTGGTCTAAAATGTAGGTCAAAATCAATATCATACAGCTACGCCGAAAAATAATCTCAGATGTCAAATGCTTTACATATAAGAAAGGCTATTTAGTGCGCTTGTTGAGAGACCTATCGGTTACGTATTGATCGAGAATATAGATAGTTAATTGCACTAGCTTGGGTCTAGCATGTTATTATAAAGGCTTGTTATTACACCAGTCCTGTATATACACTTAATGGCGAATTTCCAAAAATGAAGATTTTATGGAACGTCATAAAGTATCAGTATGTTTTACGGTAAATAAACCGGGGTGAAGTTTGCAGTAATAGCAATAACAGCAGTACTACTGCTGGTACTGCTGGAAGAGGTAGAAGTATTACTGCTGGTACTGCTGGAAGAGGTAGCAGTATTACTGCTGGTACTGTTGGAAGAGGTAGCAGTACTACTGCTGGTATTGCTGGTAGAGGTAACAGTACTACTGCTGGTACTGCTGGAAGAGGTAGCAGTATTACTGCTGGTACTGCTGGAAGAGGTAGAAGTATTACTGCTGGTACTGCTGGAAGAGGTAGCAGTATTACTGCTGGTACTGCTGGAAGAGGTAGCAGTATTACTGCTGGTACTGTTGGAAGAGGTAGCAGTACTACTGCTGGTATTGCTGGTAGAGGTAACAGTACTACTGCTGGTACTGCTGGAAGAGGTAGCAGTATTACTGCTGGTACTGCTGGAAGAGGTAGCAGTACTACTGCTGGTACTGCTGGAAGAGGTAGCAGTATTACTGCTGGTACTGTTGGAAGAGGTAGCAGTACTACTGCTGGTATTGCTGGTAGAGGTAACAGTACTACTGCTGGTACTGCTGGAAGAGGTAGCAGTATTACTGCTGGTACTGCTGGAAGAGGTAGCAGTACTACTGCTGGTACTGCTGGAAGAGGTAGCAGTATTACTGCTGGTACTGCTGGAAGAGGTAGTAGTATTACTGCTGGTACTGCTGGAAGAGGTAGAAGTATTACTGCTGGTACTGCTGGAAGAGGTAGCAGTATTTCTGCTGGTACTGCTGGAAGAGGTAGCAGTACTACTGCTGGTACTGCTGGAAGAGGTAGCAGTATTTCTGCTGGTACTGCTGGAAGAGGTAGTAGTATTTCTGCTGGTACTGTTGGAAGTGGTAGTAGTATTTCTGCTGGTACTGCTGGAAGAGGTAGTAGTATTACTGCTGGTACTGCTGGAAGAGGTAGAAGTATTACTGCTGGTACTGCTGGAAGAGGTAGTAGTATTACTGCTGGTACTGCTGGAAGAGGTAAAGTATTACTGCTGGTACTGCTGGAAGAGGTAGCAGTATTACTGCTGGTACTGCTGGAAGAGGTAGAAGTATTACTGCTGGTACTGCTGGAAGAGGTAGCAGTATTACTGCTGGTACTGCTGGAAGAGGTAGCAGTATTACTGCTGGTACTGCTGGAAGAGGTAGCAGTTTTACTTCTGGTACTGCTGGAAGAGGTAGTAGTATTACTGCTGGTACTGCTGGAAGAGGTAGAAGTATTACTGCTGGTACTGCTGGAAGAGGTAGCAGTATTACTGCTGGTACTGCTGGAAGATGTAGCAGTATTACTGCTGGTACTGCTGGAAGAGGTAGAAGTATTACTGCTGGTACTGCTGGAAGATGTAGCAGTATTACTGCTGATACTGCTGGAAGTGGTACTGCTGGAAGAGGTAGCAGTACTACTGCTGGTACTGCTGGAAGAGGTAGCAGTATTACTGCTGGTACTGCTGGAAGAGGTAGAAGTATTACTGCTGGTACTGCTGGAAGTTACTATTAATGCTGTAAATCAATGATAATAGCAGTAATAAGCAAGTATGCAGATACTATTGCAGGCAGTAAGAAAATGGCCGGATTGAGATTCATTGTTGATACTACAAGCAGTAAGAGGATTATGTGTGAGAGGGCTGGCAGTAATAGCAATAATACTGCTGTCACTGCTGTTACTGTTAATTTAACACCGGTGTTAAATAATTCGAAAAATTTCTCGACAGTGATGATTATAATGATACCACGTGTCACCATTTGTGACATTTAAACAGAATAATTCGGCGATATTTAACGTCTCACTGCGCGGCAAAGAATCGACTGTGGGGGTCAAAGACATAATTGTAAGGCTTGACAAAGAGGGGTATTCCCACGTACAAAATAGCTAAATAACGGGGATATATCGGCGAACGATTTCATTTCAAATGGCATTCCTTGTAACAATTTAAACCTCTCTTTTAAATAAACAGAAATCCAATGATAAGTTAGAGAACATTCCAAATTGGACGGAAGCAAAATCCGTCGTCACTTTCGCGATTTTGAACGTTTATCTGTGTATGGGTTTAGGATGTATGTATTGGATCTTCCAGTAAGACTTTGTACAATGTCATGGCTAAAAACTAGCTGATACAAATCGCCATTGTGTCTTCCAGTAAGTCAATGTACAATGTCATGGCTATAAACTAGCTGACACAACTCGCCATTGTATCTTCCAGTAAGTCAATGTACAATGTCATGGCTATAAACTAGCTGACACAACTCGCCATTGTATCTTCCAGTAAGTCAATGTACAATGTCACGGCTATAAACTAGCTGACACAACTCGCCATTGTGTCTTCCAGTAAGTCAATGTACAATGTCACGGCTATAAACTAGCTGACACAACTCGCCATTGTGTCTTCCAGTAAGTCAATGTACAATGTCACGGCTATAAACTAGCTGACACAACTCGCCATTGTGTCTTCCAGTAAGTCAATGTACAATGTCACGGCTATAAACTAGCTGACACAACTCGCCATTGTGTCTTCCAGTAAGTCAATGTACAATGTCACGGCTATAAACTAGCTGACACAACTCGCCATTGTGTCTTCCAGTAAGTCAATGTACAATGTGACGGCTATAAACTAGCTGACACAACTCGCCATTGTGTCTTCCAGTAAGGCAATGTACAATGTCACGGCTATAAACTAGCTGACACAACTCGCCATTGTATCTTCCAGTAAGGCAATGTACAATGTCATGGCTAAAAACTAGCTGATACAAATCACCATTGTATCTTCCAGTAAGTCAGTGTACAATGTCACGGCTATAAACTAGCTGACACAACTCGCCATTGTATCTTCCAGTAAGGCAATGTACAATGTCATGGCTATAAACTAGCTGACACAACTCGCCATTGTATCTTCCAGTAAGTCAATGTACAATGTCACGGCTATAAACTAGCTGACACAACTCGCCATTGTATCTTCCAGTAAGGCAATGTACAATGTCATGGCTTAAACGAGCTGACACAACTCGCCATTGTATCTTCCAGTAAGTCAATGTACAATGTCACGGCTATAAACTAGCTGACACAACTCGCCATTGTATCTTCCAGTAAGTCAATGTACAATGTCACGGCTATAAACGAGCTGACACAACTCGCCATTGTATCTTCCAGTAAGGCAATGTACAATGTCACGGCTATAAACGAGCTGACACAACTCGCCATTGTATCTTCCAGTAAGGCAATGTACAATGTCACGGCTATAAACTAGCTGACACAACTCGCCATTGTATCTTCCAGTAAGGCAATGTACAATGTCACGGCTATAAACTAGCTGACACAACTCGCCATTGTATCTTCCAGTAAGGCAATGTACAATGTCATGGCTTAAACGAGCTGTTAAGCCTAATAAAAAAATTCATACTGGTAATCTTTAAATCCTAACCTTAATATTATAGCAAATATATGGCTGGAACTCAACTGTGGATAGAAATAAATACAAACTGAAAAGCATGCGAAAGCTGATTAACAAGTAGTAGTGCTGGAAACCTGAGATTCTATTTCTCAATATTACTTACTATCGCTATGTATGACAGTATTCTTTCTAGAATAAACTTTTAGTTAGCATGGCCAAAGTTTCTGTATCAAGATATTAGTAACAACTCATAAGTCTATATCGTGCTTTGTTAAAAACACCAATGAAAGTCTTTGTCTGGAATTATCGTATTAAAAAATGATGCGACGTCGGGAACTCAACTTTGGCCATTGTGATTATATCCGAGTCAAGTAAGTGTACATGTTCTTTATTTACATAACGCAGAAATGCATACACACTCGTATTTTGTAAAGTATATGTGATTTTCCTAACCATAAATAATACTTGAAAAACCACGAACATTTTACATATGGTTAGATCGGTTCTGAACCGTTGAAGTCAGCTCAGGGGCTTATTAATGGATAGGCCTACTGTGATTTACTGCGTGTTTTTAACCACATTCGAACCTGGATGCAGTACCGCTTTATGTCAATGTTATATGTAAAATGATTTGAGTCTGATTTTAGAAGATTATTAGAGAACCATTAATATGCACGCAATAAACTTCACCACGCAGTTCAGGATAATCTTCACCATGCAATTGGCGATAATCTTCACCACGCATTTCGCGATATTCTTCACCACGCAATTCGCGATATTCTTCACCACGCAATTCGCGATATTCTTCACCACACAATTCGCGATAATCTTCATCACTCAATTCGGGAAATACTTCACCACGAAATTCGCGATATTCTTCACCACGCAATTCGCGATATTCTTCACCACGCAATTTGTGATATTCTTCACCAAGCAATTCGCGATATTCTTCACCATGCAATTCGCGATTCGCGATATTCTTCACCACGCAATTTGCGATTCGCGATATTCTTCACCACGCAATTCGCGATGTTCTTCACCACGCAATTCGCGAAAATCTTCACCACGCACTACTGCCGATCTCGACGTTAATTCGCGTAATAAGTATATCATATTGAAAGTCGCATCTGTGTTTCGCCGACGACACTACGGACTTGTACGAATATTCATTAGTACCATATAGGGTCAATATATACCAGCCCTGACCCAAATCTTCGATTAAACAGTTCTGTTTTATCATTTGTTTACTAACAAATACAATTATGTCGACTTATACATGTACTTACTGCGTAAGTAATATTCAGTGTTGACACAAATTTATATCACATGTAGATAAAGTCGCACATCGTTTTTTGTTTGTTGAATATCATAACTCCGACACACATAATTATCTATTTTATCAATACATGTATATACTATTTATTTAATATTTAGTTCACAAGATAAACTAATATGTTCTGTGTATCATTAGATAGACAGTCACGATTAGATTTAAACTTACCTCCGGTTATTCGGCCGCGATCTCTTAAAGTATCTCAAATAGAAATCTCAGCTCAATATGAGATTTTGCTCAAATTAGAGGCTGAGATTGAGACAAATTTCATTTTGGATCTCTTGAAAATGTTCTGACTTTCTTTCATAATTCCTGATTTTGAGTCCGGTATTATGGCAATATGAAAACGAAGCCGGGGACCATATGGAGTAAATATTGTTTGTGACATCACATGTTGCGTGACTTACAGAAGAGGTTGTAAATCACATATAGCAGCGCTCATATAGACTTTGATATAGTGTGGAGTGGGTAATTCTATTCAGACAAACTTTCGTTCGTTAAGATGTAATGAAAACAAACGGCTGGTTAATATGACTTTTGCAAATTTAAAATAAAAGCTTGAGTTTCAGTTAAAATGTTTGTCAATAAGACCTGAGGTCAGTAGGCCTACTGACTGGTCACCCACTGGACGCTGGTTAGGTCAACTACCATCAAAATACGTTATAAAAAAGGCATAAGCCTTAGATAATTTACAACCACCTTATACTGGGGACATGATCAATTTGTAGTTCGGTGGTGAAATTATTATATCTTTATGTATAAACAGTAAAACCTCAATAATGCGAGCACCCGTGGCACCCTTAAAATTTGATATTATTATTGAGGCGGTCTTAATATTGAGGTTGAATAATGAGCAAAATAGTGAAAATGGACTTGAAAATTGAGCTCTAACGATTAGATAGGCACCGACGGCCTTAATGCTCTTTGTCGGTGAAACCACGAGGAAGGAGAAACATTTGGCGTTCACAAAAGATGAAAGTATCACCCATCTTAGGTAATAAATACTCAAATAAACTTTTTAATCGTTTATTACTTATGATATTCATACATTTCATTTAATGTTTTTTTATATAACTGAGCAGTGTAAATGAATAGTTATAACAATATGTATAACAAAACAAGTTTCAACAAAAACAATATTCATGTATTAATGCATGAATAATAGAATAAAACAACATCGACAATGAATCAGAATGTCTTAGTACACATACAACAGATACTAGATTTGTAGCCTAGTTCTAGGAGAACTGTCCGATACGGACCGATGTTCATGAACCTGTTTTGACTCACTTTGATAACAGAAATATTCCGAAAACGGACAGGTGTTCATGAACCTGTTTTGTCTAACTCAGATAACAGAAACATTCCGAATACGGACGGATGTTCATGAACCTGTTTTGTCTCACTCTGATAACAGAAACATTCCAAATACGGACGGGTGTTCATAAACATGTTTGTCCCACTCAGATATCAGAAATATTCCAAATACGTATGGGTGCTCTTAAACATGTTTGTCCCACTCATATATCAGAAATATTCCAAATACGGATGGGTGCTCATAAACATGTTTGTCCCACTCAGATATCAGAAATATTCCAAATACGGATGGGTGCTCATAAACATGTTTGTCCCACTCAGATAACAGACAGAAATATGCCAAATACGGATGGGTGCTCATAAACATGTTTGTCCCACTCAGATAACAGAAATATTCCAAATACGGACGGATGTTCATAAACATGTTTGTCCCACTCAGATAACAGACAGAAATATGCCAAATACGGATGGGTGTTCATAAACATGTTTGTCCCACTCAGATAACTGAAATATTCCAAATACGGATGGGTGCTCATAAACATGTTTTGTCCCACTCAGATAACAGAAATATTCCAAATACGGACAGATGTTCATAAACATGTTTGTCCCACTCAGATATCAGAAATATTCCAAATACGGATGGGTGTTTTTAAACATGTTTCGTCCCACTCAGATAACAGAAACATTCCAAATACGGATGGGTGTTCATAAACATGTTTGGTCTCACTCAGATAACAGAAACATTCCGAATACTGATGGACGTTCGGGAACATGTTCAGCTTCATCATGAGTGGGTCTTATGGATATTTTGTCATTTTTATATAAATAATGTATAAATTCTAAGTGGCTTGAATGATTAATAGTTACATTGTTAAGAAACACATCTTCTGTAAATGATTCAAGAACCTGTTCCCCAGACAGAACCTTATGTCCTATCGTGCACTTGTCTTTCTGTTTGACACACGATGTTACTTTTAGGTCAAAACGTATTCTGGTATATATATAGTAATACCCTTTGAGGGGTACTTTGATATGGCAAGAGTCGTTTGTGGTAAAATCACCATGAAGCGAAATCTCTGGTCTATCCTGCCATTTGATTGCTTTATCTGAAAACAATACAAAGATATACACAATTTAGTCAGGAACTTTTACCTTCAGATAGAATTTACGCTAGTTGGAAACATCATATGCGTACTGTGTTGCTAGAGATTTCTACTGGGTTTGAGTCAATGGAAATGTCACGCATGAAGTCACCATGGAAACGTCCAAGTGAAATCACACTGGAAACGTTAAAATAAAGTAACCACGGAAAAGTTAAAATGAAGTCACTAGGCAACATCAAATCGAATTCACCAAGGAAACGTCAAGTGAAGTCACCATGGTAACATCAAATCGAAATCACCAAGGAAACGTCAAGTGAAGTCACCATGGAAACATAAAATCGAACTCACCAAGGAAACGTCAAGTGAAGTCACCATGTTAACATAAAATCGAAATCACCAAGGAAACGTCAAGTGAAGTCATCATGGTAACATCAAATCGAAATCACCAAGGAAACGTCAAGTGAAGTCACCATGGTAACGTAAAATCGAAATCACCAAGGAAACGTCAAGTGAAGTCACCATGGTGGTCTTGTTATTGAGGTCGTTATGTGAGGTTTTGCTCAATATATAACGAAATACTATACTTTATTTCAAATATAATTGCCTAAAATTGATCAATAATGAAATGAAGAATAGAGCTAATTGGTATTTGTTTAAATCCGTATTGAACAAGAATAACCACATTAAGTAACAGTAAAAACACTTTTTACAAAATGACACATAATTAAATGTTGCGTTTAAATGGCGTTCAGTACACATGATACCTGTCTGTTATTATGATATTTCTCACACAAAAGCCTCAATCTGATAAACAGAATACGCGTAATGGTCTATATATAGATTTTATTCTCCTGGCTAATTATTATAATAATCATCATGAGGTCATAGTCATCATGTCGGGGAATTTGTGCAATAGTTAAAATGTTTTTTCCCCCAAAAACATATGCGAAATATTGTAGAAGTATCACTTCCGGGTCTTCGGTTAATATTACAATGTTAAGACGATTATAGGTATGATAAATAATGAGGTAACAACTGAACATATTGTAACTTAACGGAATTATATTAAGAATACGCAATATCCCATGTAATTTAATGTCGACATTTTAACTTGGGTATTTTGAGGAGGGCTTTTGAATATTTCATTACAATAAAACACAAAACATACAAAGAGAGTGGCGGGGAGGGAGGGGGAGAGGGATAGGGAAGGATTGAGTGATGGGAGGAGGGAAGGAGGGAGGAAGGAGGAAGGGGGAGGATGGAAGGAGGGATGGAAGGAGGGAGGAATGATTTAGGGAGACAGGGGGAGAGGGGGAGGATGGAGGGAATGTGGGAGGGGAGGATGGAGGTAAGCAGGGATTGAGGGAGGGAGGGAGAGGAAAACGTGGAAACTACGTTACGTTTAACAGTCAGCTATGTACTAAGTAAGTAATGAGGTAAGACATATTACTTACGGTTTATCGATTTTGACTTCAGTTGTATTATTGGTGTTTTGAATATTGCATTACTCGGATCTGAAAAAAAACACAAAAAAATAATATATCATTACGTAATCTACGACTTACTGTGCCAATAGGTTTTTTACTTCATTGTTGATATATCGAAACAACGCAGTACCATGAATAGTCCTTCAAAGTCAGATTTAAGAATACAAGTCAATTAGCTTAATTGGGACTCAATTAAAACACCTAATATTCAATCATGCACTAGTATGACAGTATTGTATGAGATATTTCAAGCGGACAGTAAAATACCCCAAACTACCTTCTACTGGACATACATTTAATGTACCGACCATTTTGTTTATAGAATATCTTCACAAAAATGGGTTAAAGATTTCTGAAACGATGACCATAACTTTGACAGAAATTCCTTAAAGTTGTTGAATAAAATTTGATTTCAGAAACGTTAGGTCGCGCTATAAATAGAACTATATTTGTTACTTACCAATAGACACTTTACTTCTTTCAATCTGCAAAAAAGTAAAAAAAATATTTAAAGCTGAAGACAGAATCCCATGGTTAAAATGACCATCACATTGGTTGTCTATAACTTATTGTGGTGTATGTGTTCTATTTTGATTTACAACACTTGTACATATTGACTACTTCTTTAAAAACTCAGACATTTTATAAAAATAATTCAAGATATCAAAACATACAGTATGTACTCGTAATTCGTAAATAATGTCTCCTTACCGAGTTTTTCATGACCAAAATACACAGATTCAAAAACACCAAAAAAATCGAACTAAAAATTAAAAGTCAAATTTCATTCCGAGAGTTTATACTAAAATTGACAACCATCTACACGAATACTTGGTGTAATACAAAATAAATATCAGGTCCCGATGTATCTTTTAATACATCAAATTAACATAAAATAATTTCGGACGAATGGATGAGGTCCGACTGTATTTTCATCATACATATATAAACGCTTGTACGATATTCTCGACTTTAAATCAAATATTGTCGCGACGAAGAGTTTTTTACGAAGCCCCTAAAGAGACATCCGACACTTGTGTGATATATTTGTTATTTTCGTTTTAACGCAATAATATTTCGTTTTTACGATTTTTTTTGCGTTTTTACGAATATTAATTTCGTGGTTTCTAAATATTTTTTGCATATCTAAACAAAATTTGATTATTTACAACTCATCGAAAGTGAAACTAACACTGCTGTATGTTGCGGTGCAACAGGAGCCGGATATGCACAAACATGTGACAATACAGATTTCCACTTGATGATTTCTACACACATTGCGTGCATGATTATAAAATATCTGAATTACTTATAAATAGCATTATATCATTTGGATAAATTGAAATGCATGTACATATGTAATAGAAATCTGTCAATTTACCATTGAACATGTTTAATCGTGACCTTCAGTTTGTCGTTATTTAATCGTTCTGATTATGCACTTAATCACCGACATAAATATTCAAGTAATCAGATACAGCGTTTATATTTACGTTTGAAAAACAATCTATTGATCAAAACTGGTAGAGCTGGAAATTCGATATCCATTCAAGTTCGGGACATTTTCAAGGAGGACAATCCACTGCGATAAGCCAGCTAAACGGAATTAGGAGCTGGGTATGCGTATTAACATATCATACTTGCATCCTTCTTGGAAATCAAACAGCGTAAATTATAACACGTTTAACGTTCATATCAAACGTTTGAAAATCACACTCCCCCCAAAAAAAATGAATCGCAAGATTTTCGTTGATAAGTGATGCCATGCATATGCTTGATAGATCTCTCACAGCATGGGCGCAGATTATATTTTTGTTGAATCATTCAGTTACAATGGTAAATGATATGGGTAATATTTACGCATGGCTTGTATGATGTTCCCTATTTTGAGAATATTAAACACGTTATTTAGATCCTAGACATGAAATCTGCAAGGTCAATCTGTTTGTATATTAAGACCATATTTACCCGACACTTATGAATCATCATGTAAATCCGTAATTCGGCGGAGAAATACGGAGCAGTTTTCAAATGTGCAGAAGTCTAATGTCAAGCAGATATAATGATAATTATCAGCACGTAAATACATCTGACATACTCGACAATGCAATGTTTTGACCGATTAAAATGTAACAATTAGGCTATATCTTTAAGTTGCTTGCTTCAAACATTAAACGTACGTATACATAAGAGTGGATAAAACAAGGTATGTTTTGTTAAAGGTACATAGTCTTTCTTCAATCAAAATATGCTAAGTATCAATTCTGATAAAATGGCATGTTACAGTTTTCATACAGACGTACTCTCCAACACTACATTGAAAATTGTATTAAACGTTTCCTGGAACTGCAAAACACATGACCGATACAAGTATTTCCGGTGCGTAGGTCAAAATAGAAAATACCCGTATCGAACACTTGTATTTGTGGGTTTCGGGAAACATGTAAGAAAAGTGACGATGCAGTATAATAGAGTATATCTGTATAAAAGCAATCACCACCGATTTACTCATATTAACCTCTACCAATGTTTTGTCCAACAATGACTATATACCTTTAAGCTTTATAAACTGAATATTTTAGGAAAGAATTTCACTTATTATTTCATCGCACAAACTATTCCATTTAACACAGCTCTTTCTCGACATACATATATATACAGTTTTTAACTTAAAACTGCTATTTTTTCAAAAGCCTCATATATTACTTGTCAAGCGTAACGTTATCGCGAGTGTTTATTCTTTTCCATGAATATGGGAGATTTTCGACGAATGCTATCGCTTTTAAACCACTATCGCACGAGGATTTTTTTTTATTTAATAGGCTTACTGCAGAAGTGCTGAGCGTGTTTGCTAATCAATATACCTGTACGTGATTTACAATCAAATCGAAACTAGCACAAGGTCAATTTTGTCTAGGGGTACATGTATATATTTTGAACTGATGATTCACTCGTATCTCAATCAGATTATTATAGGTCAAACTGAACAACTGATAACAGGATAAGGCAAACTTAACAACTGATAACATAGAGAGCAAACAACGGATAGATGTCGAAGTTTGATTGTCCTGTTGAATTGAATGCAGTTATAGGAAGTATACATTTAATATTTTAATCATAATGTGAACTTATAGATGTGTTAAGTAAATATTTAAACTAGATGTGACTGATGTAAAATAGATTATGCCCCTTTCTTCTGATCAATTTAATTAATAAACCGTGCAAGCTCTTCACAGCGGACACCTTTGTGCAACAACCTCTCTGCAACAACCTCTCTGCAACAACCTCTCTGCAACAACCTCTCTGCAACAACCTCTCTGCAACAACCCTATCATTTTTCCTGTAGTAAGAATTTAGCTACCATATATTTAACCTTTCTTAAGCATTGACCTTTCTTCAATAACCGTCTTATTGTTCCCGTAATAAGAATGAACTATCAATTTAACCCTTTTGGAGCAAAAGCCTCTCTTAAACAACCACATCATGTTTTCCCGTAGTAAGGGTTAGCTATCAATTTAACCTTTCTAAAATAACGACCTCTCAACATTTCCAAAATTTGCTTCTCCGAAAGCGTGCTGGTATGAATAGAATGCACTGGATGTAAGTGAAGGCAACAATGTCTACAAGAACGACTGATGGCAGAATCTTACATTTATTCTATCATGAACATGAATCGTTAAAGAGCATGCAAGTTGTTTTCGATGCAGTGTTTTTGTGCTGTGCAAAGAGTTTTCTTTATACATAATGGTATCGTCTTTGTGCAACATTGAAACGTATCTATACATCACTATGCCAATGTACCCTTCCTTTCCACTATGCCAGTGTACCCTTCATTTCCACTAGGCCAGTGTATCCTTCCTTTCCACTATGCCAGTGTACCCTTCCTTTCCACTATGCCAGCGTACCCTTCCCTTCCACTATTCCATCAACAATAAAGCCTCAATAATACGTCCACACTTGGGACCCTAGACAAACGGTCTTACTATTGATATGGTCTTTAAGTGAGGTTTTACTGTATATTCATAATTATTGCACGCATTGTTTACCTTTATGCAATAATAACACATATTCAAACCTGACACTTCCTGAATATTTCCTACATTTTGTTGTTTCGTGAACACAAAATTAAATCCATTGGATTCATTTTACTCTTTACATTCAGCATTAAGGGAATATACCGCAAAACTTCTTTGACGTTACCTGATATAAGTCATACTAAGTGTATGTGAAACTTTCATTGATCTTCCAAACCACACATAAATAAATTTACCACTAATACACACATTTAGTTTCACATGTTTTTTACATTCCTTGCGCGCTAAATGACCGAAGCTGTCGATGCGCCATAAAACCACATATAAATAAACTAACACACAGAACCAACATTGATCTGTAATTCCCACTCACCCACAACCAACATTGATGTGTAATTCCCACTCACTCACAACCAACATTGATCTGTAATTCCCACTCACCCACAACCAACATTGATGTGTAATTCCCACTCACCCACAACCAACATTGATGTGTAATTCCCACTCACCCACAACCAACATTGATGTGTAATTCCCACTCACCCACAACCAACATTGATGTGTAATTCCCACTCACTCACAACCAACATTGATCTGTAATTCTCACTCACCCACAACCAACATTGATGTGTAATTCCCACTCACCCACAACCAACATTGATGTGTAATTCCCACTCACCCACAACCAACATTGATGTGTAATTCCCACTCACCCACAACCAACATTGATGTGTAATTCCCACTCACCCACAACCAACATTGATGTGTAATTCCCACTCACTCACAACCAACATTGATGTGTAATTCCCACTCACCCACAACCAACATTGATGTGTAATTCCCACTCATCCAAAACCAACATCGATCTGTAATTCCCACTCACCCACAACCAACATTGATCTGTAATACCCACTCACTCACAACCAACATTGATCTGTAATTCCCACTCACCCACAACCAACATTGATGTGTAATTCCGACTCACCCACAACCAACATTGATGTGTAATTCCTACTCACTAACAACCAACATTGATCGATCTGTAATTCCCACTCATCCAAAACCAACATTGATCTGTAATTCTTACTCACCCACAACCAACATTGATGTGTTATTCCCACTCACCCACAACCAACATTGATGTGTAATTCCTACTCACTAACAACCAACATTGATCGATCTGTAATTCCCACTCATCCAAAACCAACATTGATCTGTAATTCTTACTCACCCACAACCAACATTGATCTGTAATACCCACTCACTCACAACCAACATTGATCTGTAATTCCCACTCACCCACAACCAACATTGATCTGTAATTCCCACTCACTCACAACCAAAATTGATCTGTAATTCCCACTCACCCACAACCAACATTGATGTGTAATTCCCACTCACCCACAACCAACATTGATGTGTAATTCCCACTCACCCACAACCAACATTGATGTGTAATTCCCACTCACCCACAACCAAGGTTGATGTGTAATTCCCACTCACCCACAACCAACATTGATGTGTAATTCCCACTCACCCACAACCAACATTGATGTGTAATTCCTACTCACTAACAACCAACATTGATCGATCTGTAATTCCCACTCATCCAAAACCAACATTGATCGATCTGTAATTCCCACTCATCCAAAACCAACATTGATCTGTAATTCCTACTCACTAACAACCAACATTGATCGATCTGTAATTCCCACTCATCCAAAACCAACATTGATGTGTAATACCCACTCACCCACAACCAACAATGATCTGTAATACCCACTCACCCACAACCAACATTGATGTGTAATTCCCACTCACCCACAACCAACAATGATCTGTAATACCCACTCATCCACAACCAACATTGATGTGTAATTCTTACTCACCCAAAACCAACATTGATATGTTATTCTCACTCATCATGACCCAACGTAAATCCGTAAATCCCACTCACCCATATCCAACATCACTTCCCACTCATCCACAACCAACGTTGATACCCACTCATCCACAACAAAGCTATTAGCTAGAAACAATAATAAATGTATCATTCCCTTTTCATAAATATCGATAGCCACTCCATTGATATTCAGTGTATATTCTTGAACAATACCATTAAGACCCCTTATCCTTATCCCCGTTTTGTGTAAATATTTACTCAAAATACGTACCTTCCTATTTACACCATCAATGAAGACGTCGAGGTCAGGAAGGCAACACAAACCGTCATCACCAACACGTACCCCAAATGTTTTAAAATCCTTTAAATTTTTAGTAGTGTGGTTACATTTAATGCACAGTTGCTGATCCTGTTGCTTCCTGTAGTCTTCCGTGCGCGCCTCATGGTCCTGAATTGTGACATAAACAAACGGTAGTCCAACAACATTGAGCAAAATGAATATCACATTAAGTACTAATAATAAATAAAAACCTTTTCGGTAGTTCTTTTCGCTACAACATCGATTTGAGTTTATTTCCGCATTGTCAACGCGCGCGTATTTGGAACTGATTTGTGAAGCGTTATCCCCAACATGGTCAGTTCGGTCTAATACAGTTGGATGGAAACGATCGAGTGGTTGTACCTCGACTTGTGTAACTGGGTGTAAGTATTCACTCGTATTCGGAATAGAAACAACTGTATTAAACGGAGGTCTAGGTCGTAAGGAAGAGTAAATGTGGTCTTGGCTACGTAACGAATTTACTGATTGCGACCGTCTTTGTGATGTCAGCATTCGTTCGTTCTCAATTTCCCTAAGCCTATCATGTTCAGCAATCATTTGTGACGTCATGCGCTGTTGCTGTAGGAGGTGATGAAATTCAGTCGTTGTGCTGCTTCTAGGAAGTATTTGACTTGTCTCATCTATTGCTCCTATGTCTGGTATGCTACTTTCTGTGGCTCTTCGAGTTCTGTTTCTCTGATTCCCCGGCGGCATCATTCGATTGTCATACTTATGGAAAGGCAAAGTGATTGGTGCTTCTAATAGCTGGCTTGGGTTGTCATCACCATCTAAATTAAACGATATTTGTCGTGGTCTAGGCTTGAGTTCATTCGTATTGACCATTGTTCGTGCGTTCTGTGAATTATTCAACCCAGTTAAGTCAAATCGATGCGGTATTGTATGGAAAGACGAGTTCGGGTCTGTGTAATCACCCTGACTATCATCAGAATCAATTTGTACTTCCGTGTTCTGTGTCAAAGTAGACAATGCGGACACACCGGATGTATATGATAGTTCACTGTCCAGTCGTCTTTTCCTAGACGTGACATTACAGTTCGACATTTTAGTTGAAATAAAAATAGACTCAAAAGAGTTGTACTGAATTAAAACAATGTCACTTCTAAGACTGGTTCGTTCTATTGAGTAATCAAGCGGCTAGTATGCTACTTTTTGCACATCTATTTTTTACATTTTATCTAAATCCTTTGTCCTACTTTAGAACGAGTTACACTGGGAGTACTATGTGATGTTACATGTATGATATCATTTCAGCGACTGCACGTAGATTGTTGACCAGATATATGTTTCACTGTCACATTTTGTCATAACGTGAGCTTATTTGTAGCTCTCACCAACCGAACGAGACCTGAAGAGAGAAAGTTCAATACAATTTTCAAACGTTATTTAAATTCGTTGAACGCTACCAAACACTTATCGGTTGTATGATACGGTTTTCAGAAAATCACCCGTTCTACTTTACTTCTTATCGAAAACTTTGCACACAGTAGGTATACATATATTTTGTTGATATTATGTTTTAACTGTGCGCAGTTCAATGTTACGCATGCATATACATGTAATGCTATAGGAAGCAACTAGCTTAGGCTGATAACTTTTCCTACGTCGAGATATATACATGTTGTTATGGATATAAACAAACTTTAAACTAGAAACACAAATGATTATTCAGCGACACAAAAATAATAACAAAGTTCAAAGGGCATTATTTACAAGTCTCGTTTATGCATAATATTTTAATCATCTAAATTTCTGAATTTATGATTAAATTCAATAATATAAACAATGACAATAATACGTATAGCTCAATGTTCATCACTTTTAACCGCAAAATGAAGATATCTTAAACCTCCAACATACCTTTTTCAATACGTCTGTCCGCTCACAAGTTTACGTTGTACACTATGACTTGATAACCGATTGTAAATATTTAACTTAGCTCGGTTTGTTGGGGGAAATACCCCTGTTAGTTTAAACTTAACTTTTTCCCAAATCATAATATGTCGTATACATGTACACGGATAAATGATTAACATATAAAACGCATGAAACAGAATGGATAAGGGAAATGCTACTATATAAATGATTATGAACAAGACCATAAAACTTGTATTTTTGCATTTTCGTCACAGTCATTCAGTTAAATAGAAAAGGTGCTAAGAGGGTATGTTTGTGTTACCAAGATGGGTAGGGGATTCCGTCAAATTACGTCAATCTGAACGGGTTCCTGGTCGGGTTAATGATTACATCCGCGGGAGGGAAACCCTGGTTGTGAGCATGCGCATAGATGGATCATGAAATATAATCGTTCTGATTGTATACCGCAATAATATAAGGTAAACTTATATATAGATGAATCATTTATACACGTACACTATATATACATAAGTCAACTTTCTGTTTCATGTTTCATTTAAAAGGGCATATATAGTCAACCCTCACATAACGACCACCTCAATAATAAGAGCATCTCAAATTTAGACCACAATTTTTGAATCCATTTTGACTGTTTTGCTCTTAATTAAATCTCAATATTAAGACCACCTCAATGCTAAGACCAGTTCATTATTGAGGTTTTACTGTATATGTATAATATGTAAGCTCTGCTTTTCTACTTTATCCTCGAGTAAGGATTTCTGTTAATATCAGAACTTGCATAACTTATTGTTTTCAGCTAAGTACGTATATAGCTTGCCGACATGATGGTTGTTAGACAAGACGACGTCTATCAGTATGTATATAGCTTGCCGACACGATGGCTGTTAGACAAGACGACGTCTATCAGTATGTATATAGCTTGCCGACATGATGGCTGTTAGACAAGACGACGTCTATCAGTATGAATATAGCCTGACGTCATGATGGCTGTTAGACAAGACGACGTCTATCAGTATGTATATAGCTTGCCGACATGATGGCTGTTAGACAAGACGACGTCTATGAGTATGTATATAGCTTGCCGACATGATGCCTGTTAGACAAGACGACGTCTATCAGTATGTATATAGCTTGTCGACATGCTGGCTGTTAGACAAGACGACGTCTATTAGTATGTATATAGCTTGCCGACATGCTGGCTGTTAGACAAGACGACGTCTATCAGTATGTATATAGCTTGCCGAAATGATGGCTGTTAGACAAGACGACGTCTATCAGTATGTATATAGCTTGCCGAAATGATGGCTGTTAGACAAGACGACGTCTATCAGTATGTATATAGCTTGCCGAAATGATGTCTGTTAGACAAGACGACGTCTATCAGTATGTATATAGCTTGCCGAAATGATGGCTGTTAGACAAGACGACGTCTATCAGTATGTATATAGCTTGCCGAAATGATGGCTGTTAGACAAGACGACGTCTATCAGTATGTATATAGCTTTTCGACATGTTGGCTGTTAGACAAGACGACGTCTATCAGTATGTATATAGCTTGCCGACATGATGGCTGTTAGACAAGACGACGTCTATCAGTATGTATATAGCTTGCCGTCATGCTGGCTGTTAGACAAGACGACGTCTATCAGTATGTATATAGCTTGCCGACATGACGGCTGTTAGACAAGACGACGTCTATCAGTATGTATATAGCTTGCCGACATTGTGGTTGTCTAATCTAGTGGTTACGCGTTCGAAACTCCGACGAGGCGTATATTCTTTGAGCTCTGATTTGTGTAGAGAAGTCAGTTGCTTATAGAGGAGCAGCTTAATATTGGGTTGTAACCCAGTAGCACTGGTAAGGTCAACTGACCGCCTTGCTTGACTGAAATACTGTTGAAAAACGGCGTTAAGCCCGATCAATAAATCAACCGAACGACAGTCGACCAATACACCCATCGACCCACGGATCTTGTTCATTTGAGAAGGTTGATCGCCTTGTATGTGACACATCCTGTTCGACTGTGTAATAGATTCAGTAAAAAATAACCCGATTGTGTCAATGGTAACACTGTACGTACATACGCACTTTTTTCCCATACTGGAAGTGCTACATTTAGTCCTGCAATATTGCTGCTTTGTTTCGCTCCATGTCAACATGAATCATTGGAAAAAAACATCTACGATACTTTGACGTATTTGATTTCCGAGTACATCATTCGATTTCGACGAAAAAGTGAAGCAGATAATTTCATAAAAACTTGTCTTAAGTGATTACTACGCCAACCACTGCTACGAGATCAGTACTTCTTTACGTTAGCGAATCATGTTCATCTCGCTAACAATCCAGTTTGACGACACGGTTAATTTGACATAATTTCTATACCGAAAACGTTCAATTGGCCGTAAACGTCATTGGAAGGAAGGCCTTTCGGTTACGAACATTGCCGCTCATTTCATTAGACCAATTTGCTATTTTTGTTCAAATACTTTGTCTGATCGTTGCATATAGTAACCTTACGTTCACAATTCGATATAAAAATAGTTCAATGACTGTTAGGGTAGTAGCCTCGTAGATTGAGATTATTATGTTTTGATGATGCGTTAAGTCACACAAACAGCGTTCAGGAAGAGTAGAGGAAGACCTCGTGTGAACAAACTAGCATTAAAGTAAAACGTCACTTAAAGACCACCTCAATAATATGACCACCTCAAAATTAAGAACACAATTTTCAAGTCCATTTTCACAGATTTGCTCTTTATTCAACCTCGGTATTAAGACCACCTCAATACTAACACCAGTTTTCGGGGGTCCCAAAGGTGGTCTTATTATTGAGGTTTTACTGTATATTGGGAGTAGGCAGGTATATGTCTAGGACTACCGACCTACCGTCAAGTGGTTAGCTTACTCACATACACTTTCCATATTCGGGGTGGGAGTCCAATCCCCAAGGGTAAAGGGCAAGTGATTTGAAGTCAGTGACCATAAGAAGGAAAAGTAATGAAAAAATGACGGTAAAGTGTTCAAACGACAGCAAATTCACGTCTCCAACAATTTTATACATATACATTCAAATAACTTACAGACAATTTTATAACTGGTATCAATTTGAGTATATGAAAGTACTCTTTGATTACGTGTATGAACAAGGAAGTTAGCTAATATCGAGGTGTGACCACAAAACTAGTCCAACAGCATAAACTAAAGTAGTCTTGTTCCGCTTTTATCCCTAAATCGACAGTACTTAACCAGGGTAGCACTCCTTGCTCCGGTTGTGAATCAATACAGTAAAACCTCACCTAAAGACCACCTCAAACGTAAGACCACCTCAAAAATAAGACCACCTCAAAAATATAACCGTCTCAAACGTAAGACCACCTCAAAAGTAAGAACACATGTTTAAGTCCCTTTGCACTGTTTTGCTCTTTATTCAACTTCAATATTAAGACCACCTCAATCTGAAGAAGACCAATGGTCCAAAGGTGGTCTTATTATTGAGGTTTTACTGTATTTAATTATCTTGTGTTGGTAAGCTCGTGTTTTCAATTGCTTGATGGAGGTTCTCTGCTGGTCTGTTGTATAATGTAGCCTACTGCTCTGAATATCGTTCTTTGTGGAATAATGTTTGCTTTCAAATGTTGACTAATTTAAAGATGTATCTGGCTCATATGAACCTAAAACATTTTTATGGGCTTCGTCCAGTATTGTTTTTACATAGTCTTAAACATCATTAATAAGAACCATTGCCATGAATAACCATTTAAAACAATCCTGTTTAACCATATTACTTACAGACAAAACTAGTAAAAAGTTTTTTTAATTTTATGATAATACAAACGTCTTTTTTCGACTAATACAAAGAAATACATTATAAATATATTCTGTAATGATGCATATTTATTGAAGTTTTAACTAGATACAGTATATTTTTCAGGTTTGTTTGGGTAAACAAATGAACAAAAAATGAGCATAATATATCTTTAAATGCAGTCCGATATATGTTAACGTAATTACTGAACCAAATACATTCACAAATATTTTCACAAACGAGTACAAAGGAATACATCGTCGTTTTGCTTTTTAAATATTGTATTAAAAACTGACAAATGAATGTCATTGATTTCTAGAGTGCCTTTTGGTTATTATAGGCTAAAGGAACATAGCGATAGTGAACAAATACTTGTCTATTAAATCAATATCAATATATCTAAATTTCAAAGCTTCCTATTCTAGCGAGCTCGTTTAAAATATGCTTAACGCCATAAAATCGCAACGAAAAAATGTACACATAGATAAAGTGACATAACAAATGCTAAACTATTATTTATTTCTTAAACATAATTAATCAATAATGTAATAAAAAATAGTTGGTCTAAACTTTAATAAAGTTTTGAACAAGAATAAACACATAGATGACTGTAAAAGGATTTTGACAGTTGGTACTACAAAATGACAGCTAGTTCAAATAGTTGCGTTTTTAATGGCGCCAAGTGTACGTACAGAGAGAGATATTCATTTTAATCATCGAGTCTACTCGTAGTTATGTATATAAGCATTTATTATACTTATGTATATATGTATTTAAAGGTTTAATCATACGTATGCGTGTGATCATATTTAAATTTAAAAACTAAATTTTTTTTTAGATCGGCGTGCGTTGGAGAGGCTTACTCCTGATCCGGTTGTCGTCGGTTCGAGCCCGGCTTTGTGCCTGGTTAGTTACCCGTGAAATATAATTTATTTTTAGGTAGGCGTGCGGTGGGGAGGTAGAGTGGCTTACTCCTGATCCTGTGGTCGTGGGTTCGAGCCTGGCTTTGTGCCTGGTTAGTAACCCGTGATATAGTCATCGAGACTGATTAGTATAAATTGTTAATATTAGGGCTGCAATGCATAATGTGATAAATATATCCGTCTCCCGTTGCCGAGTGGTTAAGTCATCCGCCTTGGGAGCGGGAGGTCGAAGGTTCGAACCCAGGTAGGGGTCCGTTCTGATATGGCCGGTTGGTGTTCCGCCAGCTAGTTTAATAATGGTTACCGCATGCCTAACTTCCTGCAGGTGCCTGGCATAAAGGATAGGAATCGGGAAGTAAATGTGCTCAGAAAGTAGGTGTCTCATAAGCCAGAAATGGCTGGCCCTTTCAATAAGGGTGACACTATAATAAATAAACACTTAAATTTATATCCATGGGTTCGGTTCAGTCACGTTCTATAATTACCCTATTCGGTTTTTTATTAAATAAATTTAAATGAAATACATACACTTCTCAATAACTAATGGTTTAATGACTCGTTATGACCAGGTACAAACATTTAACTAGGTAAGCAGAATTAGAACGATGTGTTAGAATATAAAATAAAAGTAGAGCCATGACTGGAATAAGAACGTCATGTCCCGTAAAATATTAATCAGGTCAAAGAGCTGGGTAACTAAAATATAATGAGTATAAACTTGTGAGTTATCTGGTTAGAATAATGCTTCAGGGATGAAAATGCCAACCGAACCGAACTGAATATTCATTAGAGAGTACCGAACCGAACCGTATGAAAAAAACCCGTAAATAATCGATCATCGGTTAATCGTGGCATCCCTGGTTAATATAGAAACAACCCTTTTGTTGGTAAGCTGTGAGAAGTTGTTTCACAATAAATTTAAAATACATAAATTTATAATGAACTTAAACTTGATGTGTTCTGGTTTTTGCATGATTTTTTATATTATTTTGAAACTATTTAAACCCCCCCCAAGCAGCTTCATTATTTTGTTATGATAAAACATAATGGTCTATATCAATTTAAAATAAATTAATTAAAAATGAAATAAATCTCCTGGTTCTTCTATTTTTTAAATATTATATTGAAACTATTTACATTCCCTCCGAACTGCATTATTAATTTGTCATGATAAAATATGGTCTATATATTATATTGTGTACTTCTTAAGGAGGTAAATAGGGCCGAGATAAAAGAAAATGTCTTGTGAATTTACATTTTACAGCCTTTATGCATATAGAACCATATATTGACTCTACAAACCAACATGCAGGATATATAGCTCCATATACCCCATCGTATACAGCGAGACCTCAACAAAAATATCATCCTTTGCTCTGAAGAAAATCGTATTTGAGAGGCGGTCTGATTATCGAGTTGCAGTATGGAAGAGAAATTCAAATCTGGCCAGTGACAAACGGTTTCGTGGTGGTAAGGGGGTGGGGTATTTACGAAACATCTTAAGGTTAATATTTTCTTTAAAGGACATATTTCAATTAATATCCGCAATACTTTTCTTAAATATTTTAGAAAATACTAAAGTGGTATTCACTAAATGTCTTATCTTTTCTAAGATTTTACTTATAAATGGCATTTTTTTCCTTAAAAGATGAGGTAGCGTCCATTTTCTTTAGATGATATTAATAATTTCCTTAACGTTAGTACGTACCATTGCTAAGGAAATCCTTAAATGGCACTGAAGGAAATTTTAACTAGGGAAAAGAAAATAAGGATAAGGAGAATCATAAATTAAACCTCAAGATGTTTATGAAAACCACCCCAGTGAGTAAGATTTTACTCGTCAAATGCATACATTTCTATGTTCTATATCACTCGTATATTACGTGTCTGTATTTTTAGTCTTATCTCAGATTGAATGTTTCAGTATTATTAATAAAACAGACACAATTTGAGTAAACAATACACATGTATATGAAGGCCAGTATGTCAGGTAAGATTTCTGAAATACGTGAACATTATGTCACTAACCCATTTTCTATATTTAACTAACAATCGACTTATCATTTATGTAAACATATTCAGATACAAAATATTACAATTATTATAAGTCTTTGTCTTAAATGGAAAGATAACGATAGCTATGTACAACTATATGTACTAACGACCGGGTGTATGAAAAACAACAGTTCATTCAAATATGTGATAGAAATGGTTTCAATAAATAAATTAAAAAAATAAGAAACATATTTATAAAATCGTACAACACTTCGCAAGTTATGCAATAGTTTATATCATAATTTAAGTAAACGGTTCTTCCGCTAATAAATACAATATTTAGTAAATAAAAAAAGATAGAGTTAAACAGTAACAACATTAACTTCCGAATGAATCATCACAACAAACAAGGGGGGTAAGAACTGATGTATTAAAACTGTAATATGTGGAGTTACATCCCCTTACCGTTGTGCCAGAGAAAGATTCTGAAGCACAAGGCCAGAGGTGCATTTTACAAACTAGTTTCTCATTACATTAGAATATGAAGTATAAGTATTACGCACTACAGTGCCTCAAAGATAACGTATAATTTCCATGATTATGAACATATTTTGGATGAGTCAATACAGAAATTAGGTTGTACACATTTTCTTAATATCTCCGCTGATTGATTTCCAACATCTTCTTTACGTGACGTCATTTCCAGAAAACGTCACATGTGACGTCTCAATGTACTGACAGTAAGCAATAATTTGCCCAATATGTCAATATGAAAACGAAGCGACCATGTGGGGTAAATATTGCTTCCTGCTTGCAAATAGTGACGTCACATTTTGTATTTCTGGAAATGACGTCACTTATAGAAGAGGTTCGAAATCGCTCATCGGTGCTCAAATGCATAGTGGGCAATGTCACCATACAAGTTCTCTCTTTGCACCGAGTGTACCGGTCAAATTTACAGTTTTGTCAATTTAGTATGCTCCATGACGGAGCTTTGTCCGTCTGTCCGCATTCATGTCCGCGCTATTTCTCAGCAACCACGAACCGGGATTAACTTAAACTTGATGGGATGCTTATGTAAACAAGCCATATTATGATACATATTGTCTTTGTTCAAGAGGAGTTGCTAACGTCGACCTCTGGTATAAAAAGTATTTAAATTTTAGAAAACTACAAACATGATTCAATAAGACTACCAGCATAAAAACCGTACGCATGTTTTGGCTTTCGGGAGTGTTAACATGTGTAAACACACGATAGGATGATAAGACATACGTATCAAGTTCTTCAGTGTCTGTTATTTATGGAATTGAAAATTAAAATCATATTTTCTTTGTCTTCGACGATAAAATAATACATATTAAATGTTAATATATACACAGCGTAACAAAGATATCCGTGAACTAGTGAGGAACTAATAAATAAGTATATACTATTTGCATCGTTATGTATAATTATCAGTACTGTCTGGAACGTACAAAATAACACGATTGCGAGTAGAAAATATGATAACTGTTAATATGTTGGATTATTTCTAATTTCAAATAGATATGGTTAGAGATATATGGGGTAGGCATGCGTCGTTCCAGATGTTTGACGTAGTTAATAATGCATTGTGTTGTTTAGTTTTCCGGTCCTTATTATTTCGCTCTTGCTTTGTATGTCCCCCTTTCATGAGTACATCTCCTGGTTAGTTTGGTATCGTTGTGTCGGCACAGCCGTACTAACATGGCTTTGCTATTTGCATATCAGTGTTGTGTAAACCAATCAAATCTTATATTAACTTCTCTTCAACCGAACAACGTTTGTAACCTTGACGCGAATTTGTTAACCTTCCTGAAATCCACTGCATTTCGGTTCATTTACCGAAATCCATTTTGGATCTGGAGAGACAAGCAATCGTAACATCTCGGCAGTTTGTATGTTGCACAACAATTCTTAACCTTCAAATTTTCTAGATATTTATTGTTTTATATGATCCCTGTATGTTCCCTCACCCCCTTTTAGTCTTGCTCTGTCCAACCTCTGATATGTGAATGTGTCCTTCCCTGCTCTGTCCAACCTCTGATATGTGAATGTGTCCTTCCCTGCTCTGTCCAACCTCTGATATGTGAATGTGTCCTTCCCTGCTCTGTCCAACCTCTGATATGTGAATGTATCCTTCCCTGCTCTGTCCAACCTCTGATATGTGAATGTGTCCTTCCCTGCTCTGTCCAACCTCTGATATGTGAATGTGTCCTTCCCTGCTCTGTCCAACCTCTGATATGTGAATGTGTCCTTCCCTGATCTGAAGTGTTCGCTTATAGACAAGCAAACCTTAAGTTCTACAAATTAAAAACACATTTTTGTTAATCCATTTATACTTCCGTCTTAAATATAATTCCGCATACAGTAATATCGGAGAGAAGCTCCTTGCATGTTCTAGACAATTACAGGTTAATGAAACTAGAAAGTGGTATATTCGGTAGATATCAAAATTTTATTTCTTTTTTGAGGGAAAGAGGAGGAGCATGAATCTTAATATAAATGAGTTGATACGTTGATGGAACCCTAAATCCGTATATTATTGTGTTGATATTCACTTTTACTTTTCAACAGTATTGTAGTTATGTACGTTGGCAAGTTGACCTACTTAGTGTTCTTAGGTTACCGATCAGTACTGACATGTTTTAGTAAGCAACTGACAACTTCACAACATCAGAGGTTTAGTACAAACAATGTTTGATGTATTATTTCAGTCACATTGTCCTGGAAAATATACGGCTTATCTGGGGATCGAACCCACGACCTACATGTAGACAGTCGAGTGCTCTACCATCAGAAATAATCCGGTGGGCTGCTGAAATGTAAAGCACATATCACAACACAGTTTGGTTTACATGTAACTGATATAGACGTTAATATTTTCCGTTTTTGCTTAGTCCTTGGATGTAATACATTTTAGATTAACCCTCTATTCCCATACAATCTATATATCCCATACATCTATGAAGATCATAACGCCACCTTCTGCTTGAAGTTACCGTAAAACGAAATTGGAATTTACACGTAGTACGTTGTCTGTGTGTTACCCGGACGTACTTCGAGGCTTCCACGTCAGTTAATTAGTGGCATAACGTTTTTATATATAATAAATATATGAATATTGTGTTACATATTTGAGAAGGAAATAAAATACTTGCCGCCGATAATATTTCATTTTGCTAAATTTGACATATTTGGCAGTATCTAAGACATTAACCTCATAACTCAGGAAGGCACCTTTGCTGTCACTGAAGATCTCGAAGCGTAAGCCATTGAATGCGTCGGTTTCTGACAGGAAGAAATATTAAGTTGTTACAGGGAACGTCACATACGCAAGACAATGCCTCCACACACAGATCCCAGGGAAACATCAGCATACCAGACCTTAGGGATTGAGATGTACGGGCAACATGGGATGGGGATGTAAGGAATTGTCTAGGTTACGATAAAAACAACAACAGATACATTAAGGGGACAATAAGAGGGAAATGACTGGAATGGATACACCACTGGTCAAGGTAAAACATCAAGTGGACATAGGCCGATAGGGGCGGGAGGAAAAACACGAATATTATATCAAGACAAGCGTCCGAAATTAAAGGTAGTAAGTACGATTTAATCGGGAAATTAACTTATTCGCTGAAAACAGGTAAATTCGCATACAATCAACGTTAACTCACATCTTTCAGCAAAAGATTACCTGCGGCCTGCAAACCGAAAGTGTTGCCGCTTGCGAAATCCACTATCTATTTAAATGTCACAGAAAATCTCTTCGTTCGTTTTAATGTCAAAACAAGCCAGTATCAAACAAATATGCAAAGATTGGTTTGAAACTACCATATAGCCATCAGTGAAGAGAATGACATGTCATTCCGCGTTTATAGCCATATTCAATGTTTTATTCATCTCCTTTTTCGGCGCAGCCGTACTAACAATGGCTTTGCTAGTTGCATATCAGTGTTACGTAAACCATATCACATCTTACGTTAGCCACGAAGGCAATTTCTCTTCAACCGAACAACGTTTGTAACCTTGACGCGGATTGGTTAACCTTTCGATAAGGGGTACGTTAACATACAGAAATACACTGAATTTCGGCGAATCTACCGAAATCAATGTTGGATCTGGAGTGACCAGCAATCGTTACATCTAGGCATTTTTGTATTGCCGACAAATCTTAACTCTCAAATTGCACCGACCTTCATTTTCAAGATATTTCTCGTTTATTTTAGATTCAACATCTGTAATTTGGGATAATATTTTGTATCAGAAAAGAACTAAATGTTCAATCCTATGACGCGTTTTCATGCCATTGCATAATTTGATTTAGCTTTCTCTAGTTATTAAATTTGTGTTCGTTGTTGTGTGCGTTGTAATTCCTATATCATTTTATTTCTTGTATCTTTCCAAGAAATCTCATCGGCTGCATTCGTTTGATTGTAAAATCAGGAAATTGATGCGAAAGGTCACGGAATATACCGATTATAAAAACCAACTTCGGTAATTTCCGTGGATCCCGAAAGGACATTGTGCTCGTATTGTGCATCTCCGTGGGGATGTCTGATAAACAAAATCAACTTGTTATTATCAGGAATCTGGAAACAAAGACTGGATTCTGTCGGTTTTAGACAAGGAATCTTCCGATTAATTTAACTTTTTATCAATAGACACACAGTTCATTACACTGCAAGAGAAGGCTTCTATGCCAAACTGTTCTAACGTAGAGAAATCATAAGTGAGCTTTGGCAAACAAAAAGTATTGGCATTATTGCACGCCGTCAACAAGTCCGCGAGACCCGATGTGTTAATTTAGGACGAAACACACATCGATTTGGTAAATACTTTTGCATTTTTTCGTTGTTAATATATCTATGTGGAAATGATGTGAATGTGGCATTTTCTGCTTCTATCTTTTCACTTTTGAATTCAGCGCTCGTCCCTTAAAGTTTAAAAACACAATCACTGCCGTTATCCAAAATGAATGAAATAGTCGAGTAGGAAATAACACACACAAAGCGCTCAGCTACCCCAAAAACAGAAGGAGGCATGATAGCTGTACACGACATAGCATGATATATATGTGTATACCTACATGTCAGAGAACTTTACCATACATATTATGCAACAGCCGTTTAAAGATCCGTTTTGCTCCTAACAACAATGAAAACAACAAAAACAACAACGCCCTTTCTACAAACACACACTCTGCCTGTGACCGTAAAATGTCGCTCAAGAGAGGGACCAATGTATTTACATTTCAACAATCTTAGATGTTACAGGGACACGAGACACACACACAAATGACGGAAGAAGATAGGAGTACTGCCTTGGAACGCTCATTGGTAAAACGCTACCGGGAGTTTCAACCTGGTTTAAGATTTTACTCAGCCCCATCAAGACGAATCGTGTAAAATAAAAAAATCCTATACTGAACAACTCCAAACATTTTTAAATTTAAACGTTTGTAATTTTGAAGTTTAATTTCGTGACATTGAAGAAGTTAGTAGACAATGGGTTATCTTCGACAGTAAGGTGGCAGCTTACAAAACCATTTTGGTGATGTGACATTAAACCAACCGTTATTACATTTATTGTTAAATCAATAACAATTCTCCTATAAAAGGTCGAAGATCAGAATTTCAGAAATATGCCAAGTAAATAAATAAGTTCTATCTAAATGGCACAGGATATGGTTTTGATTTTGTTATCCCCAAACCTTTCCCATTCACGAGGAACATTCAGGCAGATCTATTAACGCTAGTGTCAAACAAAAGTCCATCGCGCGAACGTCTTTCAATTCATTCGTTATAAATGATTAAAAACAATCGATTTAGGCACGAGAAATGGTTGTGATTTAATACCAAGATGACTAGAGCAGAGATTGTGTATTTCCCAATTTCCCTTGAGGAAACCAATTTCAACGCCAGGAACCGTCCTGTCCTTAACACAATGATATTTATAAGTGATTTGTTTTACTCGCACTGTATTGGTACCGATGTTACCGTTTCACCAATCCATGTCGGATTTTTGCTTAAAAATGAATGAAAAGCAGGAAACGACAAATGTCTGAATCTTGAACATTGGGTCTTCACTTAAATACATGAATGTTTCTTGTCGCATGCAAGAAAGCAGGGCTATGCTACTGTAGGACACATAGACACAACCAGGGGACTCATACATGCTATTGGTGATGTTATTAGTACTGTTACATTATTTGGTGGGTTAGAGCAACATGGCAAATCATAATACCATACCCCCACATGTCATTGAATTCGTGACTGAATAAACATCCCATGAGAACTATTAAAATTATTCATGTTTGTTGGTCTATTTTGTCTGAATATGTATGATACATTAGAACTATTTAATTAGTTTATTTGTTGTTAGTACACCAGCTGCTCCTTTTGCAACCTTTTGGCAGATAATTCAGTTATTTAGAAATGGTAAGCTCGGCGTACACAAGGGAGGCTTACATCAGACAACACAGTCAAAGAAGAGAGCATATATGGTTATGGTTCCAAAACATAACATCACATAGACATACAGATGGAAGATTGATCAAACATTTGATTGTGGTTTCCAACAGAGCATGTTAAATGTTACGACAACAGGACAACGTATAAAACTATGCGATGTTAACCTAGACACAGAGTGTAATGTTTGCTGATGTTTTGATGAGCCAGACATGGTCCTCATGTCTTCAAGAGTAACTTATTGGAACAGACGTTTCGTATACCTGGTCGAAAGAAATGCATTACAGAATATTTCGTTGTGTCAGTATTATAGTCGGTGTTACACTTGAGACAAACAGACAAAGACGAAACGTACGGTTTCCATAGTTGTTGAGAAAAACGACCGCGTACTTGCCATAGTTCCCAGTAAAAGACCAGCTAACATCCGAAGTCGCTGTCATAGAAATTACACCTTCTTTCTTGACCATAATCCAGTAATTAATATCATACTGAATTCACACAAAAATGCATTTACAAGTTCTACAAGTTTTTTTTAATTAAGCTCAGTTCATGTATACATAAAAGCATGAGTATGCAAATCTTACAGTATGTAGTAATGAATACAACAAGGCATATACAATATAATATCGGCGAGTTACAAGTAAAACGAATAAAGAACAAAATTACAAAAGCAACAGAGAAAATAGTAAATATAAATAAACACACCTTAAGGATGTTACAAAGTTGTGTATATGTCACTATAATTTATAAAAAAGAAGACACATATATCAACAAAACAGCAATATTAGAGGTTTAAAACAAAGATGAATACATTTTTGGAAAGGTTCAGCGTTAATACATATACCCTGACCAGTACTTTGAAACAGCTATGAAATCAACGATGTTGTAGCATTCGAAACAGAATGATTATCGTGAGGATTTCGCCAATTGGTCTGAAATGACACATAATTAGTTTTGGGACCCTCGTTGCTGTCGATTACAATATTGGAAGTTGAGCACACAAGGCGCTCAGCAATCGTAACAACAAGGATTTACGAAAGGAATACATAGATGTAGACAATTAGATAGACAAAAGGGACAAGATACATAAACATAAATGATGGGTTAGGAGTCCCGCATTGAAACGGTCAGTGGCAATAACCCACTGGTGATTAACCCTGGTTTAATGATGCACCAAACCTATGGTTATGCTTCCATCGTTTTATAGTTTGAGATTGTACGATGTTAAATATATTGCACTATAGCGCTTTGGTTGATATTCAGTTCCTTATCCCAAAGTATGAATTATCACAACACTTTATGCTCAATTTTTGAAGAACAATTCTGTGTAACATGAAGGCACTGGACAGTACAGCTTTTATTCCAAATTGATGATACTCTGTCTTTAGTCATAAGTCCGTCGCATGTGATGTCAACTCCTAATTTCTTTCTTCCATGTTCTTCTTCCAACATAGTCTAAACTTCCACAAGCACTTGTTGAGAATAGATCCAATGGATAAAGTAATACTCATTTGGCCATCAGCGGTAGATTTCCACTCCAAATGTCGAATGAAATATGTGCTCTTTGCGTGTATAGATTTTAAAAATTAGGTCTCTCCATTAGTTTGTTATTGTTTTTACAGTGTCTGTAAATTACACCATCAACATTTCCCTCTTCCCGACTTATTGAATGGTCTGTTTCATCGTCTGTTTATTGCATTCTAATATTCTTACTAGATTAGTAGTTATACCATCCGACCTACTATGCCGTTCTTTTATTATTTGTGTTTTTGTGGCGGCTGTGCAATTTGTAGGTCGCATTTTCTGCACCTTTTAATTATTCATTTTCGTAAAATATGCGGCGTTGTCAGGAATCAGCGTTAGGGTTGATTTTAAGTATGGTACTCACAGATGGAATATTTATTATATATAATATTGAGAACATATTCAATATATTGTATCATTGCAATTGTACATAGTTACTTAGCTGTCGTCCTTATATATTGTTTCTGTAAGGATACAGCGTTTGAGTAAATGCATAAATTATCACTACAAAATATTAAGTGTTATAACTGAAATATTATACAACTAGCTTATACTAAACAATCATGTACGCTTAAAGCAGAAAACTAACATTACTTATTTCAAACGGTTGGTCAATATCTGTACTTTAAAACGATCATTTTACTGTTTTCTTTATTTATTTTCTTTCATCCTTTGATGAGCAAAGTTTAACTAAAGTATATTTAAGTATCCATGTTAAACTGACTGTCGCCTATTATGTTTATGAAAACTGTACATATGCTTATTTTGAAAATGGATCATTACGGTCTATTTCAAATGTGTATTGTATATAACTATGTTGTGAAATAAAACTTCTTCTATTCATGGCATTTTCGAGACATACATTTCGTTGTTTCATTTTAAGAGTAAATTTGTTGCTGTGGTTTGCTATGTTGTGTAAGCGTAGTCCAATTATTTTATCCAGATCAAGTTTCCGTACAGGGAACGAATGTTAACTTACTAGAATTTGTTAATATGCACTTCACATTGTCTTCAAAGTAGCGACCAATGTTATATTTATTTTATGTGTTATTAAAACCATATTTTAAATGACTCGTTACTTTCCAACAGTTAACGAAATTCGTAGTAATTTCATTTTACAATCTCCAAACAAGCTTTAATTTTACTCCTACCCCTCATAATTCGTTGCTGTAGCCATATTTTCTACCGGTACTATTGTGTTCTTCCGCTAGTACCCGGTGACACCCCCACTTGATAATGAGCCTGCTGAACAAATGACTCGAGATGTGGCGACTGCACTCAACTAATAGCGAATTAATTAAACGCCTTGGTCGGATGTCAAACCATACCGAGACTAATAGTTTATCGTCGACATTCTGAGTAATTGGCTAAATCTAGTAGGAAGTACATATTTTCTTCATATCTGACGAGATTTCTCCCTAAAGTCCATATTCATACATTTTGAATTTCAAATATGCATTATCGCTTTATTTAAATGTATGAAATATTGAATATGAGTATATATTAATCTTATCCTTAACATGTGGGCGATGCACGCATCGATATATCAATTGGCTTCCTGGGAATAACTTACTACATTTGCGTGTTTCAGGGAAATTCAGATGTATTTATGGATAAAAACCGTGTCAGATTCTTACATGCGGAAAGCGGAGATGTTTATGTGACCGTTAGATGGGATTGACAACCTCTTCTGTAAGTGACGTCATTTCAAGAAAACGCAACATGTAATGTCACTATTTGCAAGCAGGAAACAATATTTACTCTATATGGTCACTTCATTTTCATATTGGGCAAATACTGCTTACTGTCAGTTCATGGTGACGTCACATGTGACGTTTTCGGGAAATGACGTCACTTAAAGAAGAGGTTTGAAGTCCTACAGCGGCGCTCATATTGTAGTGTAAAATTTAATTCAACAGTTCATCGTTACAATTTTGACCAGTTATGGCGATGTATTCTTTAAAGATGTTAAACACAGTTGCCAATCGTATGGCCATATACTCATTAACGCTCCAATGAAACCATCAACACAATTTTCAAGATTATAATTATTCACAAAACTTTTTTTTCATAATGGTGATAAAACGTTTCATATAATCGGCCGGAGCATGTAGATTCAGTATGAAATTTAGGATTTAAACACTAGTATATGTATAAAAACAGATAATTAATTGGAAATTTGGAATCTGCGGCCTTATTCGTAAATATTTTAAGTCTGAAACCAGACTTAGACTTTAAATGTTAAATGCACTTTTTGCTTCTATGTTGTTAATACTCTATATATATTTTTTAAAATGGTAAATGTGTAGAGTGGGCAACAACAATTATTCAGACAAAATTTCATAGGTTTGCATTCAGTGAAAAGAAAATGCTGGTTAATATAATTTTTGCAGCTTTAAATTCTAAGCCTGAGTTTCAGTCTTAAAGATGTATCTGGCTCATCTGAATCTAAATTTATTTAATGGGCTTCATCCAGTATTGTTGTTACATAGTCTAAAACATCATTAATAAGAACCATTGCCATATAAAATTGTTTACTAAGAGACGAAACTAGTAAAAACACCCATTTGTTAAAAAAGTTTTATATATTTTTTTATACAAATGTCTTTCATCAAATACAGAGAAATACATTATGAATTTATTCTGTGATAATGCATATTTATTGCAGTTTTAACTAGATTAAATATTTTTTCAGGATGTTTAGATAAACAAATGAACAAAAAAATTAGCATAATGTATCTTTAAAATGTTTGTGAATAAGGCTCCTAGTCAGAATATCTATATCTATACCAAACTGAGAGAATGCATTAAAAACAACATGAAGATAATTCTGAACCATAAAATGTCATTGCTTTTGTAAACACGTTTGTTTGAAACATTGCCACAATGAGAAGACATCTCACAGATAAGCAAGGACAAAAATATTCATGAATTATGGCAGCGCAAAGAATTCCTGTGTTACAACACCGCTGGTGGCGTTTCTATCTCCACCATATGCAAATCACAACAATTCCATTTACGTTGATTAATTCAATCGTGTCTGAATTTCTCCAAGATATTATGCTTCGTTAATTGGTTCTCAAGACAACAAGTGTTTGTTGGTGACTCTCGGAGAAATTCTAATACCTTTTTTAAAAAGATTGCCGGAATGCTTTCCGCAAAATGTTAGAAAACGTGACCCAAAAAATAGAAAACTCGTGGGAACCGGTGACAAGGCGTGTAGATTTGTATTTAACTGGCGTTAGTGAAACGTGTTGTCGTAGTTTACTGCAAGCGCGTTTTTGTTTAGCAAATTCAATTAAGTCCATTTATTGTGATTATATTCTGTCACTGCTAACAGAATATTTTCACCAGATAGTATGGCTTTAGGACAATGAACTGGAATCATCTTTAATTGGATCAGATTTATCAGCAAGATGAAGATTAAGTATGTACGTGTGTATGAGAACAAAAGTAATTACACTTTAAATATTTAACAAGTGTTTTGAAGTTTTTTTTGCAAAAGTTATTTCAACAATAAAGTGTCCCCACTGTTTGTCCTTATTAATTCTCCAAGTTATTCCACATGATCAGCTCGGCCATTCCTTGCGCCTTTGTTCCCTAGAGCCTCCCCAAGTGTCTTGTCTTTGATGGATTTGTGTTTTCCCGAAGGTCTGTGTTAGGAGGCACTGTCTTGTGTATGTGGCGTTCCGTGTAGCAACGTATTCCCTCTCTATTGCATCAAAATTAACCATATCATGGTGTTTCCCCGACATCAGGGCATGGATACATTGTCTTGTGTATGTGGCGTTCCATGTAACAATTTATATTTTCATGATAAATTTGTTTCCACCGAAAACTTTCCACGAATTTTTTTTTCATGATTTTTACTATAATGTCTGACATAAAGTGTAACAAGAAATATTTAAAAAAAAAGATAATTGGCGCAAATTGAAATAAGAGAAGATTTTATTGTTTTATTGGTAAAGATTTTTAGTTACAGCACGGACACATGATAATAAAATCAATAAAAAGAGATACTGAATTCTTAGAATTCTGCTTTCGTTCGTTTGTTATAACTTATAAATGTAGTCAACAAGAATAGCATGCGCGGTAGAAGTAGCTTGTAACGTGTTCATTAAATGTAATAAAGCACGTACATAAATGTTCATCAAAAAGTACATGACCATTTGGAAAAAGTCCATTGACCTTACAGAGATTTTCATACCATCACCGCTAAGGTATTTATTTTTTAGAGAACATGTTCATTAATACGATATTAACGCATTTATATCGTGTCTAAATTAAAGTTAAAGACAACATGTAAAATAATTAGTAGTTGAACCTGTCGACTATAAATATATCAAAGATATTAAAACTTTCGAGGAAGGCGTAAAAAGCTTAGGCACTACCTATCTATTGTCCTCTTGATTTGGTCAAGAAAGTTATTGTACCTTTTAAAATTAAACATGATTTCTTCGAGCTTTAATCCTATTTTCAACGTACTGTGTGTTGAATCCGTTTGACTATCAAAACTATAGCCAACACATTAATTACTGTTAAACACATTGTTTTTTTTATTTTATATAAAAAATGCGACAATAATTCGTCAGTAACTAAAAGTCTACAATGTGTATCACAATCATAGATACGTATGACTGCATTCAAATCATATTTCAAGAAACGTCCATCCTTATTTCTTAAGCTGTTTACCAACGCAGTTCTGATGTCGAACATTTCTTCGACATTTAACTTTATTTATTGGCTTACGCATCGCTGTGACGCAAGTATCAACAAGAAATATCTTTAACAAAGATAAACGGCGTAGATAGAATGATGTCTTCCGGCATGTAAAACGAAATAATGTTGAAAAATAAATCCTTACCAAAAATCAACTCGGATCTATATGTACTATAATCATGGTCATTTTATATATGCTTATACATATTAATTACTTCCGGCAAAATTCGAACTGCTAACGAACGCGCATCTTACGAAAACCCCGTTTGGAGCCTCTAAGAATGAACGAAAACCCTGCTTGGTGCCTCTATGGTGAAAACAGGATTGATCAGATATAAAAAAGCCCGCTTCGAGGACAACATTTGGTTGGTAAAAAATGTAGGTCAAAATCAATAGTATACAGCTACGAAAAACGAGCTTAATACGGCTACTTCGAACTATATCTGGATCAGTTCAAATCTAACAAATAAATAAATGATGAAAATCTCAAACAAAAATAAGTCTTTATTGGACATTTTTGATGAAAATCGGGATATAGTATTTCTATTTATATATCTATGTTCTACAGGCATTGGCCTGTGTTCGCCTTTGTCTCAAATGATTGGGAGCCGTCTTGCGGGGATTTTCTTAATAATATTTCCGGGTTGTATTGGAGACAATGACTTGTAAATATGGCAGTCCCTGTAACAACTCAACATTTCCTTGTTGATGTGCTGGTAGTATAAGTCTGAGATTGGTAAACTATTTAACCAGTCTTGTGTTCAGTTACGGCTAACAGTTGCGAGCGTTACGAAAATGTTTTGTTTTGTTACCCTGGCCCACCGTATCGCATTCACTGCACACGGGGAACCAAATTGCAAACGTTATGACACATTAGCCACAAACACCTTTACTGAACGACGCACAGGTTAAAACAACCAGTGGTGGTTTTGCCACTAACTGTTCCAAGGTATTGCTCGTAGCGTCATCCATTATTTCTGTTTGTATAATGTGTGCCATTTACTTGAATGTATGCTTAATGTTCATCTTTCCTGTGCTTTTGGTGTGACTGTGAACTTTGTAGGAAATGATCCACTTCTTCTTTATAGTTCGAATCCATTTTAACTTTTTACTTGGTGAAAACATTAAGGAAATGCATCTCGTTTTAAGCTTCCATCTAGAGCAGTCAGTTTTCGTCCTACATAAAAGATTTAAGTTTTAATTTATGACCTCTTGCTAATGGAAACTGAAATTTGCGATTCAGTCAAAAAACGTTATATGCAGTATGTGTCACGTGCCACTACCTTATTTAATCGAAAATTGTTAAATGAAATGAAGGTGAATTAAAATGGGATTTAAGTATGTCTTTGAAAATAAAGTTCAGAAAATGCATATTCATTCGATACAAACAAAATGTACTTGTTCCATGTTCTTGTTATGTTAGAAGTTTCGCTGTTTTAATCAGTAATTCAGCGATTCTAGTATACGACGATCTAATGTTCGCGGCATTTGTCGTTATTATTCAAATCAGCATTATTGTGATATTCCCATTCTGTTTTTCCACTTTTCGTTCACCTACCATGCCCTTGTGTGGAATATAAATTGGGAAATGGTAATTGCTAAGATATATGGTAACATTTCGATTTCAGAGAGTTTAAATACAGTCGAACCTCGTTTATTCGAAACATTCTATCCGAATACTTGTGTTCATCCGAAATAAATATCAGGCACCGCTGTATCTTCATAGGTACGTCGTAACAATGATGAATTCGAATTAACGAGGTTCGACTGTACATACCTAATATTGATAAAAACGTTCTCGCGTGCAATATTCTGTGTTCTCGCGTGCAATATTCTGTGTTCGCCGCTTTATATATTGGAGATAGCTGGCATCAGCACCTCGATTTACACAAAGCGATGGTAGACTAAGTATGATGATGAGTGCTCATTTAAACCAGGTATAAACCCCAGTGTCGTTTTACCGATCCAAGGGGATACTCCTATATTCCCAGCAGTTATATCGTGTGTTTCTTTTGCTTTGCAACTACTTTCTCCATGTGTCCTTGTGTTTATGCGGTGACCGTGCCGCTTTGTATGTGACATTTCCTGCTCGTCTTCATTATTCAATGGTGTTAAGTATGTCTATGGTGTGTTCTGACTGTATCTTACAGTATTGTTACTGACAGTTCTAAGGCTGCAATTCGCTGTATGGTTATTATTTTATTTTTATTTTTTAAATGTATGTTATGTTTCCCTTTCCCCTGTGGAATTCTTCCACTTTACTTTATATATTGTTCGTGTTATTTTCTGCTCAGTATCGGCCTATTGTTACCAGCTATCTTGACTTGTCCTGTGATCTTTTCCATCCATTAAATCCCCCACTGTTTATCCTCTTTGATTCTCCTAGTTATTCCTTATGGTCTGACAGGCCATTCCTTGTGCGTCTGTTCCCTTACGTTTGCACCCTTGAGCCACCTCAAGTGCCTTATGTTTATGGATTGTTGCTTTCCCGGAGGTATGTGTGGGGAGGCACTGTCTTATGTACTGTATGTGGCGTTCCCTGTAGCAACTTATTCTCTCTCATCTATTGTTGTTCTGGTGACTGATGCTACAAGACGGTTGAGATGTTGTCACCATATTGTAAAGTGCTCCGCCTCCATAAACCAGGTTTTGGGAACGACTGTTTTCTAATGTACCAACTTCAGTCAAACAATTTGGCAAATGTAAATTATAACCTACCTTCTGTAGCAGTTTAATGTTGATAATTGATCATTCTGACAACATTTTACACTGTCTGTATGTCTGTTCCAGATGTTATTCTGTCAGGTGTCACAGCTGGTAACATTGACCTTTGGAAAATTGATCCATTAATCACATTTGTACTTGTTCTTTCTTAAAACTTTGAGCGTATTCTTTGTTTTAAATGCCAATGCTAAAGCTTCATATGAATTAGACAATCACCGACTCACAAACAACTACAAAGAGCTAATCAAAGTACTGAAGGCACTATTGTATTCACTGCTCTAGAGATATGTTTTTTTGGCGAGGGAATGAATATAAAAGTATAATATAATAAAGTTAAATGTCGAAGCAAATTTTCGACATCCGAACTGCGTTGGTAAACTGCTTAAGAAATAAGGATGGACGTTTCTTGAAATGTGAATTGAATGCAGACATACGTATCTTTGATTGTGTTACACATTTTTACGGACAGTACTTATACTTTTATTTACTGACGAATCATTGTAGCAGTTGTATGTACTTTTTTTATAATAATAACGAAGTTCTGTTAATCAGACAAGTTCAACAGTAATTAATGTGTTGTCTATAGTTGTGTTAGTCCAACAGATTTAACACTTATTTACGGTGATAATAGGATTAATGTTCGAAGAAATCATGTTTGCTTTAAAATGTTTAAAAAAACTGTCTTGACCAAATCAAGAGGACTATAGGATAAATAGTGTCTAAGCTCTTTACGCCTTCGTCGATACGAAAGTATTAATATATTTGATATAATTTAAATTAGACAGGTACAACTCTTAGTTATTATACATAGTATACAATATAGTTTTGTTCTCGCGGTGGTGGTGACTAGTGAAGCTAGTACATGTATGTTATAGAAGAAGTTTGTTAACACTCTAGAGGTCACATTGTTTATACGTTCTGTATGGGACTTGACCAGAGTGCCAGTCTTTAAAAGATTAAGGTCAACATTGAAACTGAATCATCTGGGTCAAAAAAGGTCCCATTTCATATCAGAGAAAAGCTTTATCTACACTTAAGAGGTCATACTTTTACTACAATATTGCTCTTGATTTAGAACTATACTTCTGCTCAATTAGATAACATACAGCACTTAAACGACTCCCACATTCTGTGAGTGACATTGTATCTATAGAATAACAAAATGCAAGGCAATAGTGGATAATGGGCAATAATGGTCAAGTCATACCAGGGTGATCACACTTGAGAGTCAGAATTGCTTCATTTGTTATCACATTACCAGCCACATTTCCTTAAACAACAAGAAATTTGCAAACTTTCATACGTACTCAGGTGGGCGATACAGGGTCATCTTGACTCTCTTAATTATTTCTTTCATAATAGCAATATTCCATATCACCCTGGCATATATCTGTTACTTATATTATCACCCTTGTAATATCCTCTATTATTCTGTTGAACTAACCCTAATATTTGCCATCAAGCTGTATTCTTGAAGTTAGTCTTAAAACAGTGTTACGGTCACTATTCCCACTAGCTTTAATGTTAAACTTTTTTTTTTTTAAAACGTAAATTCATTGAACCTTCCCAACAAATCAAGTTCAGTCAACTCAAAAATCGTCATTTTCAGATTACAATACGTTCCCATGACAATAGTCAGCAAAAAAATAAAGACTGGGAAACAACATGAAGAAATTATCAGAGAATAAAACACGACTTTAGTGAGATCTTAAAAATCAATGTTTAATCTAGACGCGTGTTCATCGTTTGTTTCTTGTTGAATGCAAATTTCATAAAACTAATCTGATACAGTGATAGATGCGGGCATTAACAAGTTTCTCCTTATTGCAATATAAATCTTGAATGTTATATCAAAATAGAAATGTTGAAAATTAATTGTATATTTTGTCTGCGTCAGATAGAAACAGTCTATCGTGTTGAACATATTATGTCATACAGAAACGTCATAATGAAATATGGTAACACTTAACAGTTTTGATGTAAAGTTTTAATGTTGACATTTGACAATAGACTTGAAGTGTAATCCAACTTCGTCTCATCCAATTGTATTGGCGATAAATAATTACAGTAAACGCAAATATATATAATTTCTCGTAAATCTTTGATTTTGGATTAGAAATAGTAAATTTTAGACATTTGTGAATCCTTTAAATCATGACGATTAACTGTAATTATTATTTATAAGGATATAAAATTGATCAAATGACGTTTTCAACTGTTTTGAAAGGTTAACGTTGGACGTAAAGTCGAGGATCAAAAGTTCTAATGTGTAAATAAGTATAGGTGATGCTTTGTTATGTAGTCTGGGAAAACTAATTAACGTTTACGTAGTTATTGTATTGTTCCTTCTCTTGCTTTTAAATGTACGACTAGGCTGAAAAACGCTTTACGAAGCATACCTCTTATATGACTATCGGTATTATCAATTGTGTTTTCAACGCTACAACTTACGAGGTTAACACGTCAATTTTTGTATTTGTTTCCTAGAGCTTCTACATCTGTGCATGACCATTTTATAACACTCAATGTATAACTGATATGCTCCTTAAACCGGGTAAATGATAATATAAACACAAATTATTTTTAAATTATGTCATCGAAATCTGATTCTTATCAAATAAAACTGCATTTTAAAGACACACCGACATGGTATTTCATGGTGCTGTTATTTTACACACGTCGTAAGAAATCGGACATACTTCAATTAATTTCGAGTCCTTTGTTAGGCGCTTAAAGGAAACATAAACACGCATACGTACATACAAGTAGACAAAGAATCAATAAGGACAAGGAGACATAAGCACTCATATGCATATACATACACGTAGACAAAGAACACAATCAATAAGGTCAAGGAGACGGACGGACGGACGGGAATGGAAGGGTATACTGGGACGGACGTGCTTACTTGGACGGACGGGATGGACGGTCAATAACAAAATCAATAAGACCAACACACCTATAAATACAGTTGAAGTAGAACAAGTTCTCGGTACACAAGTCATTTCCTTATGGAATATTTATGACAATGGATCCATTGTCCATAAAATAGGGCTTGTACTACTAATGGATGGATTTCCTCTCCTGTCCTTTTTGTCCTCTCATTCTTCATACTTGCTTTTAGTAATCGCCCCATCCCTATAAACATGGTCTCACATCTTGTCAACTCCGCGATTGTTTTGATGTGTCGATGTTTCCCTGGAATATGTGTTGGGAGACATTGACTTGTGACTGAGGCATTCCCTGCACCAACTAACCTGCCTAGATAACATTGCGGAGATGTATTGTATTAGTAATATAGCGTGACTAGAATTGTCAGTCTCGTTTCCATTTACTGTAGAAATTGCTTGTTTCAAGCAGTTCATTTTAACAAAAATATGAAATTATAACTGGTTGGGTTAATAATACAGTAGGCTGATTATACATTATAGTAGTGTATCTTATATATACCGGTATGTTGTAAAACAACTGCTTTCAGAACCACATTAATATAAAAACATACGTCACGAGCTTCATTTTCTATGATAATAAAAGTTATGGCTATAGTAAGCACTGACTGACAGGAACAGACCATCATTGGCAGTGATGCATACACATAAATAAAAAAAATGCAAATTCTTTAGAAAAAAATGTTATAAACAGTTGTTGTTTAAAAAAAAGCGGATGGGCTGATTTTCTTAAAATCTTGTGGTGCAAATTCTTCTACTGTTTTTGGAAAATTTTCATGAAACTTCACATCAAATAATCAAAGTGATTATTTGTATTGTGTGGCATGAGTTTTTCGCATTGGCAGACTAGATGGACGACTGACGGGCATCTTGGATTTTCTCAGAAACTTGCGGATAAAACTGCTTCTAAAAGTTGTTGGATGATTTTCATTATTTTTTCGATCGGCCATCTTCAATGTTCACAAACATATGTCTGACTAAATGGTATGTCGGGGGTATCATTAGTATCACTATTGTTTGTCACTGTAAATATCTATAACAAATACGAAATAATATTAATTTTAAACAAAGAAAAAAAATCTCTCCTCAAAAAAAGAGAGAAAGAAAACAATGTAGCTCTAATGGAATAAAAGTAGCCAGTCGGAGTTGTCTTTCTTTTTTTTGGAGAGGAGATATTTTTATTTTCAAAGTAAATCCCACTCCATACTTTACAAAATAGCAGTTAGTATGCATAAGACAAAATCAGAGGTTAGTAATTCGTATATTTCTCTAAGGTTCAATGCAAGATATAACATGTTTTATAGCACAAACGTTGGATTCACTATGAACAAAAACATCACAAAAGGAAATGATTATTGACATACATATCACAGAACAAGTCTAGAATACTGTACAGAAGTGATAAAAAATACGAACACATTACTAAAGGATAAAACCTGCCTCTCATGTGCAATTTTCTTCCTTTTTAAAAGCATGTCCATATTGTATTCCTTTTAATTTTAATGGAAGTGTGTTTCAGCCCCGAATAGCATGACAAACTGAGTGTTTAAGGTAAAACAATCTACACGAGGTACATGGACACTGCAAGCATTTCCCCCACTTTTATAAGAGTGCAACTTGAGAATAGAATACAATTATCATGCAAATGAGAAAGACGCTTGTTTTAAAAAAAATATACAAACATGGTTAAGTCTCAGTTGTTTTACTTTGTTTTCTACGTTTAGCCTATCAAAATAACTGAAATCGGAGACTTTCAAAGAAGTCCTACATTCGTTATCTGTAAAAACTTATTTATTTTGAGCATCTTACATGCTATTTCTCAATTGTTTGGAGAAACCACTGAACCCATATGAGGATGGATAGTCAAAATGACAGTGTACTAAATAATTACATAGCATTTGTTAGGTTCATATCTAAGCAGGGACCAGTTAGTTTTTAGTAAAAGTAAGTTTTGAAACAATGAAACAATCACATTACATTAATATTTACGTTAAAAAGGTATTCATAATGTATATGTATTTTGAAAGAGAGATAATAAGTTGCTACATGGAATGCCACATACATAAGACCATGCCTCCGCACACAGACCTCTCGGAAAACAACAATCCATAAAATATAAGGCACCTGAGGAGATTCTAGGGTACATACGTAAAGGAACAGAGGCGCAAGGAATGGCCTGGCCGACCTGAATCCCATTTCGATTGTTTTTAATTTGTCAAAGTTCACTGTTGTAATGTTTTGACATCACTCTAACAATAACTGCTCCTTCCACACACAAACTCAAAAGGAATGGAATTAGAGTCGTATAACATCATAGAAAGATCCAAGTCACGTGTTCCTAACGTGTCGGTATGAGTAATGCATAAAAACGATGCGTCATAGTATTTAGAAAATTGCGTCACATTGTATGCAAATGGACATGACCTTTGCAAAAGTCCTGTAAATGTTAATTGGTACATTATAGGCTTCCATTTCACACGTGAAAGATTTTCATTTGATTAGATGACAGCAAGGAAGCCATGTACGAACATAAGACGTTAGATATTGTCTTGTAGACGGATGATGAACATATTATAAAAGATACGCCTGTTTTAAAATCCCTTCTGGGGTTAACTGGTTCAAGAAATGCTTCACTTCAATATCGAATCCCATTCAGTATAATAACAAAACTACTCACTCCTTGAAGGTACAGACTAATTTTCTGAGTCACCAACCAGAACAAGACACTATGAATATAACATTTACCGAAAATATGATTCAGAAACCTTATACTATATTTCTTGACAATGAATAAAATTAATGACCATTGTATCATTTTTGTTTTGATTTTCAATTATTTTACAATTATTCACTGATTTCGCTTTCACTGACTGAAAACGCTTTCATTACAAACACTTTGCTATTTTACGCACTGTCATGAATGGCACAAAGACGATGATTTCATTCATTTTGCCAAAACAAGTTTCAAAACAGTTGTATTTTTTTTCTGAATATTGTTTTGAATATAATCGATTATTTATAAGCGAGTTTACTCATATACGAGCGGTGAGTGAGTTGTTCCTCATGTATTATCCTGTATGTGCTGTCTTATATGTTGAGTAGTTGTCCAGCTGAACGTATCCTATCTACACTGTTCTTTTAATCATTTCTTACTGTGTTACGACCGACCTTGTATATTTCGGACATTTCTTACTGTGTTACGACCGACCATGTATATATCGTACATTTCTTACTGTGTTACGACCGACCATGTATATCTCAGACATTTCTTGCAATGTCACGACCTACCATGTATATCTCGGACAATTCTTGCAGTGTCACAATCGACCATGTATATCTCGAACATTTCTAACTGTGTCACGACCGACTATGTTTATCTCGGACATTTCTTACTGTGTCACGACCGACTATGCATGATATATTTGATCTAACTTTCTGCCTAGTTAACCATCATTATTGATCATCCCGTCACGACATCTGTTTCTCTATGATGTTATTGCTTTAAGCATAAAATAGTAATTTATAACTCCTTTAATGGTGTATTTATGCAAATATATCTGCAACATATTGTAAATATACAACCTAGCTGTATTGGTAATTATTATCGCCCGGGAAAGATGTATACCTATATGTGAATATAATTGAATCCGGTAATGTGATGAGTGAAATTACAGCTTTTAGATATGTCATAGATAAGGCTTCAGAAAAGCTTTAACACACAGCGCAATGTTCTCATGTTACAGTGTTTACGAACATCTGCGTGAGATTGTTGTTGATGCGCATTAAATATAGATTTGATATCAAGACGAGACAAAGTTATTAAGACAAACGTCACAGTTTGAAACTGATCGATGTATGTTGGTTTTAGGGAAGGCTGATTTCCTCTCGATACTGTTGTACTATGAAGTCGTAGAAATTTCACTTGTTTATGGAACAAATGTGTTTTCTATAAAATATCATACATTTCTAAAGTGACTTAATACAACCATTGACTTTCTTCCAGTCTGTCTGAAATGTCGTCTTGAGCTCTCTGTATTTGATTTTTTTATAATTTTATACAATTTATTAGTGTAAGGTGGGACAAAGCGCCATTATTAAGCAATATTTTACGATACATTGATAACCATCAGTTCGATTAAGACATAACTGGCTATGCGTGCAAGTTTGCACGAGACCTATACATTTATAACATATTTAACGCGAAATACGAAACGAGATAAAGCTCAATAAATTGAACATAACTTTATTGATTTTTGCCTTTTTGACCGCATTTTGATAAGGGGCAATAACCTCTAAACATTATGTATATATATATAAAACTTACATTTGAAGATACATGTTTAAATTTTTCGCGGTATTCACACCTGCGTAAGACGTCACAAAACGAATATCGCGCGGCACGGTAAATCTTACGATGTCAGAAAATTTTCGCATAGGCCTTTTACCTCGTATGGGCATTTTGCCATACCTTACCCTATATTTGTATTGCTGATAGAGTAGCAGTATTACTGATGGTAGGGCCAGTGAAGGAAGATAGCAGTTATACTGTTGTTGTTGCTGTTGTTACTGCTACTGCTATCTTTGCATAGAAACATTGTGAGAAGCACATGGGATTCGTAATTAAATAATTTAATGCCTTTAAGCTAAAATATTTTGTTGCAGAAGAAATCTCCAGAATGTATATGTTAATTAACCCTTAACACGTTTAACCGACAAAAATGTCATACAACATGGCACCGGTACCAGGGGCGGATCTGTTTTAGAAAAACGTGTCCACCCACGTAAGAAGTTAGCTTACAATTTTATCAACGTAACTCTTTTCATGACAAACGTGACAGCATGAGTACATAGAACATAGATAGATAGTTTATTTCAAAATCCAATAAGCCTCGCGGCCCATGAGGACAACATATTTACATATACAAGATAATTCAAACATATAAAGTTGCGGAGAATTTACATTTACATTAAATTAAACATGTGCGTTGACCAAAATCACAATTTTTACATAAGCATCAACTGTTTAGAAAAGTTACAATAATACAGAAACAAAACAAAAACCAAGCTTGTTTCCTGCCGAAATTTGGTAAAACGTATGAATCTTACAAGTACCACGTGTCATTACCGTTCTATCGAAACAAAATAAAGAACGGTTATTACTCGCGGTGTGCTAATCTACATGTACACGTCATAATATTTATACTTGTGTTATATTTTCGAATTAATTGCCTTCTAGTAAATCCTAGTGAAACATGCTACGTAATCTCAATTTCGCAAGTTAACAGTTCATTAAATGTTTGCATGCATGGTTTCTTCCAAAAGTATTGGCTAATATTTTTCATTCTTAAATCATCTAACATTGAACATTCTATAACAAAATGATACTCATCATCTAACTTATTACATAACACACATTTCCTTACTTATAAGGTACAATAATAACCATGTCCAACTTTCATTACGGTTGACAAGGGAGACAAATCGATCTATTAACTTTCTGGTTGTCTGCCCTGACCAAAATGACTAGTCTTATATGTTTTACAAGCGATTAATCTGATAAGAGATAAGACCCCATGCTGGGAGATACCATAAAATATATCTACACAGTCCTGTGATTCCGTGTGGGTGATAAATCCGAATGCAGCGATTATACAAGCCGTTAATTAACATCGAGTGCGCTTTAAAAATTTGGGGGGGAAATATGACTTTTTATAGAAAATCCTAGAGATAAAATATTGGTGTGGTTAATTTAAGGGTGACAATAAATCGACTTTTAATCTGTAAAAGTGTAAAATTAAACAAAATTATATAAAATGTTACAAAGTAAAACTTGATTACAAAGAGTACATGTATAATATTTTGGATGCTATTGTTTAACCTTATACTTAAAAGTGAAAATAATTCTATAAATAATGCAATTGTTTAGACAAACAAGTTTTAATAACAGTAAAACTTGATTACAATAAATAGAATGTTTGCGATGATATTGTTGAATGTTATACTTTAAGGTGTAACTTATTAGATTAATACTATTAGTATTGTAGTGCAGATGTTGCAATTATTTAGACAAATAACCTGCTTAACTTATTGATATTCATTTTATAAATTTTAGATTGTTTATGTAAAATTAAAGACTGACACTTGCCAATTAAACATTCTGGTGATACCTGGTGTCATATGTGTGAACGACAACATTATCTCTAAGGTGGTGACCAATTAACGATTTCTAGCAGGTGGGGTAATTGATAGTTTGTAATGTACTTTCACTAAATATTAGTCGGCGGTATGCTGATTTTTCTTTCCGTCTGAGCAGTACTTTATTTCGCTATTATATATTGAGGAGTTGATATACTAGCACCAATTAGCTTTTTTATGCAAAAATGTACTTACTACTCAAACCACGGACCTATATACCAGTATATAGGTCCGTGCTCAAACACAGTAAACTCTCATGGAGTGTAGTCTATAAATTTACTAGTTTATTTATATAACAAATGATTCAAACTAATTTATGAATCCGACTGTATGAAGATAATTAATGAATTATATTAGTTCATGATATGTGTGGAAGATCAAATATACACCACAAATATTTTAGATCTATTTGTCTGTACTATAATATATGTTATGTTCAATTGTATTGGCCAGTATCTATATATTTGCTCTGAATTGAAACAAAATGTTTATCGCAATTGAAATTAAGTTGCTGCTAAAGAAAATGCGAACTGGTCTTCTAGAAATAATTTAGCGTATCCAGTATAACTATACACCATTAACCATGGTCCAGCGAACAATATAGCACGCCAGTTAGATTGAGATAATATCTTAAGTGACCACATGTGGAGATATGGCGCTGTGATCGATATACACATGCAGTTACAATATGAAATCGAAAGAAAAAAAATGGAAATCATCAGGTTCAAAGTTAAAAAGGACCAAAATTAAATAATATATTTTTATCAAATTAACATATTTGTAAAGCTTCAGGAATGAAGATTGTAAAGCCGCTTGCACAGATTTAGATTTCCTTTTATTTACTGAGATATTGGGTTTTAAACTCGACCAGATCGTTTTTTCCCTTCTTTGTTTTATATAGCCATGGTTCGTGTCTGCACAATTTTGATATCTCAATCCGTTGTTGAGATATTAACGATTTCCCACAATTCCCATGTATTTTTCCCATACCCACGTTATCGACGGTGGCTAAGCGAGGTGCTATGAAAGTTGGGTATGGAGGCTTTTGCAATAAGAAAATCAATACATCCTGCACGTGACACGCAGTTGTACAATACATATATGATAAATAAGTACTTGGGTGAAGTTGTTTTTATTCTAATTTTATGTTTAAAAATATAAATGTAAGCAAAATACGTTATTTCCGGATGTTTTAAGTCAGGTGTATATTTAAGCACAAAGTTTACTATTTTTCTTATGTTATTAAAGTCTTGATCCATGAGTGATTGAAAGTTTCGTCGAGTAATTGTGTTGATTTTCTCAAAAGACACTGCTTTCTCTATTATTTATTTAATCACAAGATTGAAATATAGTCATTTAGTTACTTCAGCAGGTAAACGCATCCATGATTAACTATTGGCATAACGGCAAAAATAATTTCCTCTGGCCATTTACAAACTTTATGGCAAAGACAGTTATGAGTATTCTGATGTAAAATTTATAGAATCATATTTTTTTTTTACACATTACCCTTTCAGTTTCATGATCTTTAAATTTGTTGATAATTTGAAGTTTCTATACATTAAAGTGCTTATGACCATAATTGAATAATTGTGAATATTCATTAAAAGTTATCACCCTTATACTCAGCACTTTTTAAAGATGTAAAACATGTTGATAGGATAGAATAACTTTTAATACGATAGGGATCCGTTCAGACATGACCGTTTAGTGAGCCGCCAGCTAGTTAAATTATGATTACAGTGTGCCTACCTGCCTGGTGCCGGGCATCAAAGGATAGAAATCGGGAAGTAAGTGTGTTCAGAAAGTAGGTGCCTAATAAGTCAGAATTGGCTGGCCCTTTAAATAGTGATGACACTATAATAAATAAACACTTTACTTATATATAACCATATTACATTTATTTACACCGGTTATGTTTCAAGATATCAAAAATTGGAATTTGTTTGTATATTGGGCCGGGGACTTTGAATTACAAAATACTAGATATAAGTATTTAAAAACTGCTAAAATACATAATATGAAAGATATGAAATGTCTTATTTTGTGTTATATGTAACACGTAGGGACGGTCAATATACTTATAGCCGTATAGAGGTGTATCCTCACATTTCCTATCTATAGCCTCTCTGTGTTATGCTGATTGACAAGAAAATCAACAAATATAGCGTGGACAATAACAGCACGACATCTTTCCGTCGTTGTTCAGTTCTACAAATGACCACATTCATACTTCAGTTGATATGTCCTTGTTCACCTCCGAACATTTATTTCCTATAGTTCTTGCTGGTTTACGGGTCTGGTAGACTGTCGCGTCAAGGGGATCTATATAAAGAGTCTTAACAACATCCAATCACACTTCAGGAATAGAAAATGTATGTCAAACAAATAAAATTTAGTGAATCAATACTCGCTTTCTTGGCTTGTTATGTGTTCCATAATTTGTTGCCGTATATATGATAAGACTTTGCACAAACCGCTGGAATGAAACGAGAGACTAATCACGTGACCATTCGTGACATTTAGAAGAGAAGAAATAAGTTGCTACAGGGAACGCCACATACATAAGACAGTGCCTCCCCACACTGACCTCCTGGACAACAACTATCCATAAACCATAAGACACTTGAGGAGGCTCTAGTATTACATATTTTGAATATACAAAGAAATGATTATGTTTTCACAGAGAACACCTCTTTCATAAGCAGGATTGGGGTTATTGGTAATTGAAATTAACATGTTATTAATTACACCAATTACAGTTATTGATTGTAATGTGTAATCGAACATTTGTTTTCAATAATATGTAATTGTATTGTAATTAATTACATTTTAAAAATGGGTGCTACATATTATCAATTACATTTCAATTACTTCAATTACTTTTGGTACAGTTTCCTTACTTAGACCACTAATAGTAATGGTATTTTATGGTTTAATCTTAGTAGAGAACTTATCTCGTACGAATGTAGTATACATAATATACATAGAGCAACTCGTATTTGTTAAATGTGTTCGCTTAAGGAAGAATAACATGATCTCTATTTTATGATGTGTTGTCCTCCGTATAGAAAAAAAATATCATGGTCATCCATGGAGAAAATTATTAATATCATGTCTTTTCCTGAATTCAGACAAATGAGGTTAGAAAAAAGTACATCAATACTTCATGAATTATCTTCAATGTAATTGTAATTAATTGCATAGGCAATTTAATTGTAATTTAATAAATTTGAAAATGAATGTAATGGTTTTGCAATTGTAATTGAAAAAAAATTGTCATGTAATTCCAATTCATTACATTGTCACATGACAGACCCTATCCCTGATTACAAGACAATACCTCCCCACACATATCCCAGGAAAACATCATCATACGAAACAGTAGGAGTTGAGGAGGGGTAAGGTCACACATCTATAGGTATTGGAAAGTAAGGAATGGTATGGCTGATTATCAAAACCTACCTTGGAGAATTGGGGAAGGGGACAACATGGAGTGAAAAAGGGATGCAATGGAGGTAATAGATCACAGGACAAGCTAAGAAAGCAAGATATAGTACGTTCAACATGGCACCGCGCACAAAATTTGTACTTCCATATTTTCTTGCGGTATTTATATCATTTTCGACGGTGAAACATAACTGCACGCCGGCAATATTTTTAAACACTGTTCGTTATTGTGAAGTGATAACAGAATAAGTTCGAGGTTGTGTGCAAACTCAAACAAGATTTAAAACCCCTGTATCGCTTTTTGCCTGTTACCTTTCTAAGGCGGTGCACATTTCCCCATCCATTTCATCTTTGCTATTGTGTACATGTAAATATGTCCATGCCTCCTAGTGCTTTTGTGATTGCTGTGTGCTTTGTATTCGATATTTCCTCTTCCACTTCAATATTCAATTTTGATAATAGTTAATTATACAACAAAAACAACACCACTAAATGTCACATCATGCCTACCATTGCGCACATTTGTCTTACTTGTCAACAACACTTAAATTTTACGTATTTTGTTCTGTCAGCTGACACAATCACAAACTTTCTAGAGGAAGTAATTTTTTTTCGTTGCTCTGAGAAAGGAAGTGTGAGTTCAGTACTTTCTAAACATGTTTATATAAACAGGCTACGTGTTCTAAATAGATAGCTGATCTAGATCAAGTTTATCCAAAAAATATTTGCCACCTTTTAAAGAAACTTACTTTTTTTGTCCAGTACTTCTTACAATGAAAACAAAAAATACCTCAAAATCTTCCGCTCAGCATTGTGAAATCATTTAGTATAATTCAGTACGAAACTGATTGAGATTAAATTATGATAAATTTCAATAATCGATAATAACTTATCAATAATTATCTTTTTTCTAAATAAAATGATATTTGAACGCCGTATACAAATGTACATAAGACAATGCCTCTCCACACAGACCCACACCAGTCCACAAAATACCAGGCACTGAGGAGGTGCAAGGGTAAATACGCAAATGAAACAGAGCGCAAGGAATGGCCTGGCCGACCACAAGGGACAACTAAGGATAATTAATGAGTACAAACAGGGGGGGGGGGGATTTAATGGACGGAATACATCACAGTACAAGTCAAGACAGCTGGCAACAATAGGTCCAAAGGCCTGGGAAATTTGCAAAATGACCATATATATTACATTAGGTAAGGAGAGTTAGCTCAGCATAGCAAATCTTTCAAAGTTTAAAAGAAACTATATTTGATTTTGATCCTGATTTATTTATTTTAGTATCATCCTTGTTAAATATACATATAAAATCAAAGACGAAGATTACATTGTCACAAAGCAATTTATATATAATTTATAAGAGCTTATCAATGCACGATGTATGAGAGTACATATTTGTAAAAGAAGGATTTGGTTGGTACAGGGAATACCACATTCACAAGATAATGCTTTCCTACACAAACCCCAGGGAAACATCGGAACACAAAACAGGAGTAGTTGAGGTGTAAGGACAAACATAAGACAAATAATATATATCAAGAATTTACAGCTGATATGTGATAAAAAAGAGCTGTTTTAAGTTAGCGCTAAAACATTTTTTTCTAGCATGTGTCCAAATTTAGCACATTTGAAGGATAGAAAAATGTCTCAAAATATTAAAACGAAAGCGTAAAAACTAAAACTAGACAAAAACTGACCACCATATGCTGCACCCCCATTGCCAATATTATCGCTCCTTGGGCATTTTACGAGAACGATATGCAGCTAAGTAGTTTTTCAATTTGTTTCACACATTCATTCAATGTTCATTGTGCACAAGTAATCATTTGAGCTCATATTGCGTGTCTGAATATTACATGGATAAAGTTACATTTTCTTGTACATTTATTAGTATGACCGAAGCTAGTGGCTGTATCACATTACTTCAAATAAATTTCATATCTTCATAGATAAAAGACTTTGTAGAGTCTTGAATTATTGATGACTGTCTACCGTTAAAATTAGTTTCTAGAACCAGCTTAGTCAATGTTTATGTCAATGCTGGAAACGTTTTGCAATATACGTTAACGGTTTAGTGTTAGGTCTGTCCTGTGCTCAGTTACGGCTAACAGTTGATCACGTCTCGAAACTGTTTTGTTTTGTATCCTTGGTCCAACGTATCACATTCACTGCACACGGGGAACCAAATTTAAAACGTTAACCATAAACATCTTTACTGAACGCAGGGCTGGTTAAAGCCCCCACTATTTATACAGACCATTCCAAAGTCATGTGTTGGCAATGCTAGGTTTCTTATTCTGATTCATTTTAAAGTTTGGTGTGTTGTGTCTCTTTTTACCTTTGTAAATATTATGTAAGCTTGTATTGTTTATGTCTCCTTGTGTTTTTGGGTATGGCTGTGTACATCGTTAATTGAATTTGCTGCTCTCCTTCTTTATATATGTTTGCTATCTTGACAACGTCGCCAAGCAAACGCCATACACTGCATATGTAGATCTATCCGAGCAGCTTGGTCAGGAGGGGTCGTGTTTTTAACATCGTGTCACTTGTTAGTCAAAAGCGCCTCATACTGCCGCTGCTTTGCAATTATTAGGGCTAGTTAATAATTAGATTACGGACAAGGATAATTGTTGTGAAGATAGTTGCACATTCTTCAGATTGCTAAAGTTTAGTGATTAAGTGCATTTCTTCACTAAGTTTACAAAAAAATTTTTATATGGTGTGCAAAGTTGGATTTGTACGCCTTGTGATATACAGTAAAACCTCACTTAAAGACCACTTCAATAATAAGACCACCGTTTTCAAGTCCATTTTCACTGTTTTGCTATTTATCTATACCTCAATATTAAGACCAGCTCAATAATAAGACCAGTTTTCAAGGGTGCAAACGGTGGTGTTATAATTGAGGTTTTACTGTTTATCAAACAACAACACAGTGTTTGAGTGATACTGCGATACAAGTGTTTACCTCGCCTTACTTGATAAACGCGAAGAGTTATTGCCATCGTTTGAACATTGACGTCACCGTCATCAAAAGTATTGTATTTAGCTCAGTTTCTGAGGTAGCAGTCATAACGTAAGTCACAGACAAGCGACTGCATTCATCTACAATGTTCTTGCAGGGATTTCCCGGACTCCCTTTTCTTTCTAGAGACTCCCATTTTCAACTTACTAGGCATCCATGGGACCCCTAAAATACAGTTTTTTCAAGTACAAACTGCGTATATGTGACCCTATTATTGTACTTATTATTGTCAAACACGAGGGTATACGGACCCCTAGCGGTAACACACTGCTCTTGATTTTGCCAAATAGTACTTTCAAGTAGGTATTGATTGTGAACATTGATTTGTATGCTTCTAGTACAACATGTCTTTTTCTGTTAAACGTGGATGGAAAGGCTTGGAGAATTAGTTGTGCTAGATACTATAGTCTCCCATAGGAGATGTACATCGTTGATTTGGTGATTAAAGGATCAGTGAAGTAATGTTGGTTGCCATTTGTGATAAGCAGTCAACATGTCGATAGGAAATCGCAAGTCAGGAAGATACAAGGCAAACTGGACATTAAATGCCGGAACAGCAAAGACGTCGTCGAACTGATGAGGAAATGATCGTCATGAAGTAAGCATGGACATAAGAGTTTAGTGACAAAGTAAATAGTTCGAATAAGTAAATGATCTATAAAACAAACATTGCTTCGAATGTTGGCGTATACCGGTCAGTTTAATCATTAGTACAGGAAACATGCGTATAGTGTTACATTTGCGTTAGGATCTGCACGTTTGTGATCTGTAAGGATAATTATGGATTATAAACGTTAAATGTCATACTGCAGTCAATAACATACAGTCCATAAAAGTATTCTCTATAACAAGAAGCCTCTCATAGAGCAATGGTCGAACCATTTCATCCAAGACAATGTTTGGAAGGCAGTGTCTCGCCTTGAATTTTGTTCCGGAAGGGTAATGCGTATGAACGAAGAGTAAAATCTTAGTATGTAAGCTACCGAAAGATGAATAATGTGTGATTAAACATTTCTTACGTTGACGCGGATTGGTTAACCTTTCGACAAAGGGTACGTTACCTTACCGAAATCCACTGAATTTTGGTGAATTTACGTTTAGGTTGCACAACAAATCTTAACCTTCAAATTGCTTGTTATATTTCTTGTTATCGTAGTTGTGATTTATTTTGATAGGTATGTCGTGTAGGGACACGCGTATTGTGACTATCATCTGAGAAACCAACCACATTCCTAGTGTTACTGTCAAACAGTACGTATCAAACAACCATTATTGTTGATGATGGCGAAGTTATAGAGTTTCAATGTCGCCTCATCTTCTGCAGGACGATAAAATGCATCGACTATGTGCCAAAACTGTACCTTTAATTCGCTTCTTTCGGACTGACCTATGCCATACAAGTACGTTCACATTGCACATTCTAATTTGGACATCAAGGAGGACCTTGTATAGTTTAGCCTCTGACTTATATCTGCCCCTGAATGCAGTGTCTTACTTAACACATTGTCACATACACATGTTTTAACAAAAACGAGGGTATATTTATATTCAACTAATCCAGTAAGTTCACCAAACCTTGGAACAGTCCATCAAAATAGTAATATTCCTGGTCGCTATGATATGTTTTGAATTGTTTAGACTATTTTTTAGACATTTCCAATCAGATAACGAATTCGTTATAATTCTTTAGCGTACTAAATGACTTTAAGCTTCGTTAAAGCAGAGTTGATCTAACGAGTTGTTAGGCATCTATCTACCTTCAGTATTTATGTGTTTGCTGAACATAGGATTACCACGTGTTTCACTACATGTACTTCTCTTGCATAGGTATTGTCTATTGTTTACAAGAAAATCAGGATAGTCGCAGAATAGTTAAAATCACCGATGCCGAAGGCAAACTGTATACCAACGCAAATCTTTAATTCAAAATTTACCACCCCTTCCATAAAATAGTAACGCTATAAGTATGTGAGGTCTGTGTGGGGAGGCACTGTCTTATATTTGCGGCGTTCCCTGTAGCAACTTATTCTCTCTTGTTTGAACTATCTTTTCGTTCGAACATTAACGAAAAACGAAAAAGATAACTTACGAGACAACAAGTGTAGGAATATCAAGATCTGTAGATACTTTTACAGATACAGGATTTTTTTAGTCAATATCCGTACCTCCCTACCATATAAGGAACAAAATGCTAACGTAAACTACGAGATGACAGAAACGCGTTCCTCAAAATTAATGTAGATTAAATCTCCAAAATATTCTGTTTTTCAAAACAATAACGAATCATGTGATACGTATGAACAGTTGAAATTCATTTAATTCTATAAATCAAAATTCAGGGACCAAGGAAACTTCCAAGAAAACACTTAGTTTACAACGTCAGATTTCATTGGGCAATATTCGACATCATAACCACCCTCTTTATTTATAGGATTTATCTTGGAATCGTCCAATGTTTTAAAATCTGAACCGTAACAAAGCCTTAAGCTATATTGAAACATGTATGTGTTTAGATCAGACGATTGATATTGATGTGTCTTACTGTTGCATTTATCTTATTCGTTTGTTTATTTAGAATGTCTAAACTGGAACAGGCGGAAGAATACACAACATTGGGAACTATCTACATAACAATAACATTGAGTGCTTAACGAATATATTTTGGTCCGGTTTAACTGAGCAAAGACAATTCAATTTGGTGAAAGAGCGTTAGTTCACCCATTAATCAGGATAACAACTTCTCAAGCTTACGACGAAAAGGTTAATGGTAAGCAGTGAGAAAGAGAAGACAAGGGCAAGTTCTCGTGGCGTTCTTTGTGCATTGCCTGTTGTATCATCAATTACATTTTTTAAATGGATTTGGGACTAACAACTGCTTCTGTAAGTGACGTCATTTCAAGAAAGCGCAACATGTGATATCATTTTTTGCCAGCAGGAAACAATATTAACTATACATAGTCACTTCGTTTTCTGCAAACAAACTTCAGTCCATCGAACGTCATATCGCAAATCCCACCCACTACGTGGTTCCCACGAAGTGAATGAACCCTCAACACTAGTCGACGTAATGCAAGTCAAGTATCACCCAAATACAACCTTAGTGGACGTAATGCAAGTCAAGTATCACTCAAATACAACCTGAGTTGACGTAATGCAAGTCAAATATCACTCAAATACAACCTGAGTTGACGTAATGCAAGTCAAGTATCACTCAAATACAACCTTAGTGGACGTAATGCAAGTCAAGTATCACTCAAATACAACCTTAGTCGACGTAATGCAAGTCAAGTATCACTCAAATGCAACCTTAGTCGACATAATGCAAGTCAAGTATCACTCAAATACAACCTTAGTCGACATAATGCAAGTCAAGTATCACTCAAATACAACCTTAGTCGACATAATGCAAGTCAAGTATCACTCAAATACAACCTTAGTCGACATAATGCAAGTCAAGTATCACTCAAATACAACCTTAGTCGACATAATGCAAGTCAAGTATCACTCAAATACAACCTTAGTGGACGTAATGCAAGTCAAATATCACTCAAATACAACCTTAGTTGACGTAATGCAAGTCAAGTATCACTCAAATACAACCTTAGTCGACGTAATGCAAGTCAAGTATCACTCAAATACAACCTTAGTCGACATAATGCAAGTCAAGTATCACTCAAATACAACCTTAGTCGACGTAATGCAAGTCAAGTATCACTCAAATACAACCTGAGTTGACGTAATGCAAGTCAAGTATCACTCAAATACAACCTTAGTTGACGTAATGCAAGTCAAGTATCACTCAAATACAACCTTAGTCGACATAATGCAAGTCAAGTATCACTCAAATACAACCTTAGTCTACATAATGCAAGTCAAGTATCACTCAAATACAACCTTAGTCGACATAATGCAAGTCAAGTATCACTCAAATACAACCTTAGTCGACATAATGCAAGTCAAGTATCACTCAAATACAACCTTAGTCGACATAATGCAAGTCAAGTATCACTCAAATACAACCTTAGTGGACGTAATGCAAGTCAAATATCACTCAAATACAACCTTAGTTGACGTAATGCAAGTCAAGTATCACTCAAATACAACCTTAGTCGACGTAATGCAAGTCAAGTATCACTCAAATACAACCTTAGTCGACATAATGCAAGTCAAGTATCACTCAAATACAACCTTAGTCGACGTAATGCAAGTCAAGTATCACTCAAATACAACCTTAGTCGACGTAATGCAAGTCAAGTATCACTCAAATACAACCTTAGTCGACGTAATGCAAGTCAAGTATCACTCAAATGCAACCTTAGTCGACGTAATGCAAGTCAAGTATCACTCAAATGCAACCTTAGTCGACGTAATGCAAGTCAAGTATCACTCAAATACAACCTTAGTTGACGTAATGCAAGTCAAGTATCACTCAAATGCAACTGCAATAGAGATCCGTTCCATTGAACGTCCGGGCGTGTGAATTCCGTCTACACCTGGGTTCTCAAGCAGTGAATGAAACCAAACCCCAAGTTAATGCAAGGCAAGATACTGCACAACAATATAAGTCACTGTACAACATTGCAAGACAAAGCAATGCAAGGCAAAGCAATACAAGGCAAAGCAAGGCATGGTAAGATAGGAATCGCCAAGTACTAAGGGCAAAACATATTACTACGAGTATCCAGTGAACCCACTCACTGATCAACCGTATGATACCTTTCCGAAGTACAAAGTAATTTCACAGCAAATTTAGATTCCCAATCAGAGGTGCTCATTCCCTGGCGGTTTCCCGACACAAGTATGTGTCGGGTAAAACATTTTAATATGAAAATGGTAGAAGCATTAAATTGCGTAAATCCGTATGCCTCTCGGTCGACAGAATATACCATTCCAATCTATATGAGTGACAATGATTTTATAATTGGTAAACCACTTTTAACAAGTATCAATAAATCAATCACACTGTACAAAATGTTTTACACACGCTAGTATGCACAACATATATATTTGCCACAGTCTAAAATAGTATAAAATAGTATTAAAGTATTCGATCAAAGTACACGAAATCTGGAAAGTCTTGGGTAGAAAACTCCGCTTTAAGACAATTTTCCATGTATACGTTAGAAAGGCAAGGAAGTCAAACAACCGGTGATTGTATCTACTATGTATGTGTCGTCTAAAGTTCGACACATATATATGAGGCACTCCCACCCTAATAGAAATTATATATTAAGTATAGTCCAATATTGTACCACGGGTGCTTGCTGGATGAAAACTGTTTATGTTTCTATTTCTATATGTCCATTGATATTGTCTCTCTATCGTTACAATCACCCCCTCTCTGTATGTCCGTTCATTGCATACCCATGTTATTCAAAGACCGGCAATATAATAACAACGGAAAGCAGTAACCATTCTCCATTCTCGTATAAATAACGTAGATCAAACACGATTGTCTCGGGTACTGGATGTAAAATACAGACATTTTACTAGAATAAGTCATAAGCAGTCGTAGTTTAATAACCTTCTCAGACGCTGTATAGCCAAGTAGGGCACAATATATAGGATAACAATAGCACAGTTTATTTGCTTGCTTTGAAAGTACCTAACAAGCACAAACACAAACTGAATGAGGAGGTCTGTGTGGGCGAGGCACAGTCTTATGTATGTGGCGTTCCCTGTAGCAACTTATTATCTCTCTTTTAGAAAGATTGCGTGTACAAAGATAGCTTGAATAACATTGGATTATAGTCCATAATAATAATAATAATCTTAGTAAACATAAACAACCAACACTTCTTTCATCGTGATGGAAATATAATTCCATTACTAATCACAGTCTGCTATTAATATATATCTACAAATGATATAAACAGTATGGGGTATGGCGGACAGGAAAACAATTCGACAAACTTGTTGACATGTATAATGAACGCGTGAGAGAGCTTCATAGCATGTTTCTTTTTATATCCACATTTGAGACCCATTATAACTAATACAGTAAATTGTACAAGACGGTAACCAGCGGCAAAGAAATCAAGCGTAAAACTGTAAGTACGTAGCCGGGCGTAAACTTAGACAGGGAATCTTGAAGAAATGAATAAAAAATTATTTAATTATATACTGATTTTATTTTCAATAAAATGTACACGTGTTTTGTTAGTCTCACGTTTAAATATTAGAATTGCTTGGCAATGTGACGTTTTGATGCAGGGTTTGCACGCCGTTGTGTTGGATTGTATCCTGGAGTTTGTGTATGCTGCTCACGGGACTGTGAGACCATTCATTGGTTGCATTCTGCTCCTTTCATGTGCCTTATACCTCTCTCTTGTCCGTGTTATGTAATGCTCGATCCTCAATTTGAGTGTGTAGGAAGGCCCTGTGTCGTGAAAGTGCACGGCCCTGTACTGTTCTCTCTCCATCTCTGATTCCAATGTTCAACATTCTCAGGATTTGAGTTAGCCCTTTTCTGACCTCAACATGTAAGGCAAATGATGTTTATAAACTGTGCAAGAAGATATTAACTTGCTATTACAAGCGGTTATACACCAATCAGACCGACAAAACACCGTAAACAAACTTATATGTGTATATATGTCTTGTCTATATTAATATATTTTGAAGCGACCACATCATTCCCATTTAAAGAATCGTCCGAAAAGTGACTTAATCATTCCCATTTAAAGACTCGATCGAAAAGCGACTTCATGTTTCCCATTTAAAGACTCGATCGAAAAGCGACTTCATGATTCCCATTTAAACTAAATGGAAGATTATAACCTGGTAAATATATTACAAATAAACTCAATCTGTACCATATGAGGAGCGGGAACTATGAGACGATATAATCTCGCGGTATAGAACCTTAAGCAAGAAATTTATTTCTAAAAAATGGCGGCCATGTTCGTCACCTCGTCTAATAATCAGCCTAAAGACATGTCTATAAAAAAATATTTATTCTTACTCGCTGTAAGACATCTGTTGAAATGTTATAAAGAACGTACGGTAATCCCTCCACGCCTTCCTTACGCAACTTCCAAAGTTTTGTAGTCAATCGATATTTGAAATTCATTACTGAGAAGGCCACAGAATTTCAGAAACTTCCAATGATTGAGTCGGTCTTCAAAGCGCCTGTAAAGCGTTTGTCACAGTATTGACGGGATGCAAGCGTCTTCCGAGGCTGACTCCAAAAATCGATAACCGCCGTTAAATTCGCTCAGATTTCCAATGTGACTTTTGACTTGTAGTGAGGATTTGCCGAATTGGATTTTTTCGCATTTGTGTAAGAATTATTTTTCTCTGATTTATTTATTGTATTCTAGACTGTGTCAGATTTACACTCGTTCTTGTAACCTTGTAAGAAATGGTGAACTAATATTTTTGAGACAAACCCATAATTTGAAACGATTTAAGACTGACTAACGTCGCCATATGTCGGAAAACATGCTGTTACATTTTATGCCCTAGTATTTGGTGTAGCGAGTGTTGTTATATGTTTCTATATGTAATTAACTGCTCTATTACTACTAATTAATATTGTTAGAAATTGTGTTGAGAAGGTAAAATGGCGCTTATTAGTCTCTCGGACAGAAAAAAGTATATTTACATTAATGTTCAAGTAATAAGTACAGTAAATGAAATATGCGTACGTTTCATGTTAAATATTTTTTGGGCAGTATAAAACAATGTATCTACTCATATGTAAAATGTTTTTTAACGGTTAATAAGCAGTAATCTCAATTTTTATCTTGTTAATACAGATTTATAAATGTATTTCATAATTAAGTAAACATATTTAATCTCTGGTATATAAACACCCATGTAGGATAGTAATCTTTATTCAGTAAAAGAGAAATAATTCGGAACAGAAATATAAAACATTGAAATCAACATGACGCATTGATGTGAATACATTCTCGGTACTTATCGAATTCAATATGATGAAATGAACTACATACATTATGTACAACATGTCGTGTTTAAATGATACGGAACTATATACAGCGTGTTCTGTCACTTCCAGTCTCTGTAGTAGTATGATTTGACATCCATTATATTTGGAATATGACTGGTGATGTATTGTTTATTCTGACGTTAATATTGAGCCATATCAGCCGTAAACATGTCGTATACACATGTTGTATTCTATATGCGGATTTTATGTTCAGCTTTTGTCATAGATTAATATTCAATCAATGTATAATTGTGGTAGGGTTTCTGCACTGAGATTGTGGGTTGGACAATGTTTGTATGTGCAAGAGCGTATATAGATATGATGTTTGTAATGTACGTATGGTTATAGAACGCTGTAAGGAGTGTAATGTAATTTACAATGTTGAGCACAGAAATATAAAATATACAGGACAATTAGTACATTATACCACAATATGTATGTCTATTATACAGCGTTGAGTATGTATATTATACCACGTTGTGTATGTATATTATACAGCGTTGTGTATGTATATTATACCACGTTGTGTATGTATATTATACAGCGTTGTGTATGTATATTATACCACGTTGTGTATGTCTATTATACCACGTTGTGTATGTATATTATACCACGTTGTGTATGTATATTATACCACGTTGTGTATGTATATTATACCACGTTATGTATGTATATTATACCACGTTGTGTATGTATAGTATACCACGTTGTGTATGTCTTTTATACCACGTTGTGTATGTATATTATACCACGTTGTGTATGTCTGTTATACCACGTTGTTTATGTCTATTATACCACGTTATGTGTGTATATTATACCACGTTATGTATGTCTATTATACCACGTTGTGTATGTCTATTATACCACGTTGTGTATGTATATTATACTACGTTGTGTATGTATATTTTACCACATTGTGTATGTATATTATACCACGTTGTGTATGTATATACTACCACGTTGTGTATGTATATTATACCACATTGTGTATGTATATTATACTACGTTGTGTATGTATATTATACCACGTTGTGTATGTATATTATACCACATTGTGTATGTTTATTATACCACGTTGTGTATGTATATTATACTACGTTGTGTATGTATATTATACCACATTGTGTATGTATATTATACCACATTGTGTATGTATATTATACTACGTAGTGTATGTATATTTTACCACGTTGTGTATGTATATTATACCACGTTATGTATGTCTATTATACCACGTTGTGTATGTATATTATACCACGTTGTGTATGTATATTATACCACGTTGTGTATGTATATTATACCACATTGTGTATGTATATTATACCACGTTGTGTATGTATATTATACCACGTTGTATATGTATATTATACCACATTGTGTATATATATTATACCACATTGTGTATGTTTGTTATACCACATTGTGTATGAATATTATACCACATTGTGTATGTATATAAAAATACTATATTATACCACATTGTGTATGTATATTATACCACATTGTGTATGTATATTATACCACATTGTGTATGTATATTATACCACATTGTGTATGTATATTATACTACGTAGTGTATGTATATTTTACCACATTGTGTATGTATATTATACCACGTTATGTATGTATATTATACCACATTGTGTATGTATAGTATACCACATTGAATATGTACATTTTACAACAATATGTATGTACATATTCAAAATTAGGTCAATTTGAAGACAATGACACAGACACAAATTGTCCCACCTTACATGATTGTGTTGGATATACTATTGAATCTGCTGTTCAGACGGAGAGAGAATATATGCAGTACAAGGCCATGCTCTTATATATCAACTGTCATTTGTTGTAACTTGTAGACATATCTGTAAACATTATTAGAATATCGAATATTCACCCCGTGCAGTTCGTGCAGCGACGCTAGTATATAGTCCAAATCCACCGTCTGTATTTAGTTCCCGTATTTTTCATTAAATACAGATTATTGTGCGCTATTATCCATTTGTTTGTTGAATGATCACCATGGTAACGTAAATGTCGGGCCTCCAACTGTTAGAACTGAATTGATAAGGTTGTGTAAGGCTATCTAGGAATATTTAGATGTATCATTGCCCTTATTGTTCTGAGGGTCGGGTTGTAGGGGTTTTGCGGTACTGTCGCTCACAGGGATAAGACTTTATTGTGTTTTGTGTATAATGTCTTATTCTGTAACCTTGGTTATAGTTTGAAAATAAGTTATCTGTTCTATCTATATGCTGGCGTTTCATGGTATATTTTATCACAGCAATGTATTATTTCTTTCTATTCAGTCCGTTTTATTATTTGCTATTGTTCATGAGGTTGTCAGCCAATGAAACCATGTTTCAGAAAATATTGACCAATAGACATAGCGTACACAATACCGGTATTATAAACTATTGTTCAACCGACAGTGTGTTTCATACGGTGGCATAGAGGTGACATGTGTGAAATTATTTTTATCTCGCGGCCACGACTTAGTATGTCGTGGGAACAAGTTAGTAAGTCGTGGCCACGAGATAATAATAATTTCACACATGTCACCTCTATGCCCCCGTAGTTTCATGCCGATTGTTTGTTTCATTGTTTGAATGTTTGTAATTGTCTCTTATTTCATCTTGTTGCTGGTTCCCCCCGTATTCTACTCTGTTATAAATGATCCCGAATCGCGATTACTGATAATCCTCCTGATTATAACCAGGGAATAGTTGAAGAAAATGATTAAGAGTCCGTTTGGGTGAATAACATGTTGTTAACCCACTGAGATAATAGTACACGGCAACTCATTAATATTTTAGCGAACTTTTGACATTAATAATCCATTTTCTTTGAAACGAGAGCATGTCACAGATTGTAACAGCACGTGACGGAGCTTTACTTTAATTCAAACGTTTTATGTGTAGAGTCTGTCCTAGCATCAACATGGTGACTGAAATAATCTTGATGAAAACAGATGTTGTACGATGGCTCTATTAATCATGGGAACTTGTAAATGAGTTACAGAGTATACAAACAAATAAGCATTAATTATCAGAATGTAGAAGTTTGTTATCTAAAAGCATTAAAGTTGATCGAACATATTTCTGGGCATTGAATGGCTTACTGTACGCACTGACAATAAACAAAATATCACATAAATGTAGAACAGAACATTGCTTTTAACTGCGGGATACTAAAGCGAGTATAATAGACGGACTGAACGGATTTCTAAAAAGAATATTTGACATGTTATATACTGAGGACAGTATTTCAGCCGAATTTGGTTTATTTATGTGGTGATTTTAACAGTAGAGTTGGGCAAAAATGTGATTATATTGTCCATGACAAGTTTAATTGTATTGTTGATGATGTTGATTATAGCCCCGATTGTAATACTGGACGGGCCTCGTTAGATCATACGCATAATAGTCACGGTGTTAAATTATTAGATTTATGTAAAGCGACCGGTTTACGCATTATGAATGGTCGGCTAGCTAATACACACCAGCATACGTTTTTATCATATAACGGCTGTTCTGTAATTGACTATTTACTGACCTATGATCACGATATTTCACAGTTGAACACTTTTAGTATTGATAGTTTCAATGAATGGAGCGATCATGCACCATTGCGCTTTACCTTGTGTTGTAACAATGTTACTACTGCTATACCTGACCATGAAGAGATTAAGTTTAAATGGGATATGAATTTACGGGAACATTTTCGCTCTGGTATTACTGATAATTTAGCAACTTTTAATGCGATTATACAAAATATAGATTGTTTAAATAGAGAAACCGTAAATAACATGTTAAATAGTTTTACGGATACAGTGAGAAGTGTAGCTGATCCTTTGTTTGCAAAAAAATGTTATTTTAAACAAGATGTTCGCTTCAGTATTAATTCTGTACATGATAATAATTGGTTTGATTCAGACTGTATAACGGCTCGCAATTGTTATTTGCGTGCTCTTAGACAATTTAATTCTGATAAGTCGCAAGAAAATCGAATAAATCTATGTGAACGTAAAAAGCACTATAAAGGTATTGTTCAGAAAAAGAAAAATGCAAATTACAAAAAGAAAATGAATGAGATTGAGAATCTAAGAAGAAGTAAACCGAGAGATTTTTGGAAACATTTTAAAACAAAAACAAAAAATAAATCTGGAAATATACCTTTAGATGCTTTTCGCGACTTTTTTAAGAATTTAGGAGGAAATGTTTTTAATTGTGAAAATGATGAATCTGAGTTTTTTAATGAGCAAAATGATTTTAATTTGCCAAATAACGTTCATCCAGAGCTAGATAGACCAATTTATGTCGAAGAAATTGTTAAAGCTGTTAAATCATTAAAGCGGAACAAAGCCTATGGACTCGATAATTTGTTGAATGAATACTTTATAGAATCTATTGATATTTTATCTTTGACTCTGTGTGATATGTTTAATAAGATAATAGACTCTGGCGTTTTCCCCGACGCGTGGACAGTCGGTATTATTGTTCCGTTATACAAAAAGGGCCCTGAGTCTGATGTTAATAATTATAGAGGCATTACACTTGTCAGCTGTCTTTCTAAATTGTTTACCTCAGTTATTAATAAGCGAGTTGAAAATATTTGCAACGAATATAACATTATTTCGGACGCCCAATTCGGATTTCGAAAAGGGCGTTCTACTGTAGATGCAATATTAATACTCCAGTCACTAGTACAGAACTATATGTTCGAAAATAAACGTTTGTATGTTGTATTTGTTGACATGATGAAATGTTTTGACTCTATTTATAGAAACGGTCTTTGGTTAAAATTGTTTAAATCTGGAATCCAAGGTAAAATATTACGAATTGTGAGAGATATGTATAGCAATGTTAAATCATGTGTTAAGTCATTTTCTTCATTTTCTGACTATTTCTCATACTCTGTTGGCTTGCGCCAAGGGGAGGTAATGTCCCCTTTACTATTTTCTCTATTTGTGGAGGACATGGAGTTATATCTCCAAGATGATATTAATGCTGGAATACATTTAGATGATATTATAATTTTGTTACTTTTGTTTGCTGATGATATGGCTATTATAGGTAAAAATCCAGCCGAAATTCAGAATCATTTGGACCATTTACACACTTACTGCAACAATTGGGGATTGCAGGTAAATATTGATAAAACTAAAATTATGGTTTTCCGTAAGCGAGGTGGATTATTGGCCTCAGAAAAGTGGACCTACAATAGCCAGCCATTAGAAGTTGTTAGTGACTTTAACTATTTAGGAGTTGTTTTGAATTATACTGGTAGTTATACTCGTAATCAAGAATATTTAGTTGGAAAGGGACTTAAAGCCATGAATGTTTTACTTTGTAAATGCCAAGACTATGATTTGAAGCCTAGTACGCTCTGTCAATTGTTTGATGCTTTTGTTGGCTCTATCATTAATTATGGCGCCGAAGTTTGGGGATATACGAAGTCGAAAGAATTAGAAAGATTGCATCTAAAAATTTTAAAACGCTTGTTAAAAGTTAAACATAATACATGTAATAATATGGTGTATGGCGAGCTTGGTAGATACCCACTTTATATACATAGATATGTACGTATACTGAAATATTGGTTTAAGTTGCAATCTAGCGACAACATCATATTGAAATCTGTGTATAACGAAGCTGTTAGTTATAGCGACAAAGGTTGTAAAAATTGGGTGTATATTGTGAAAAAGATGTTAAACGATTATGGTTTTCCCGAGGTGTTCGAAAATGTACATGATATTGATATGAAATCGTTTTTGTTTGTGTTCAGGTGTAGAATTATAGACTCTTTTAAGTGTGAATGGTACGATGCTGTGAACAAGAGTTCTATGATGGATATGTATAGGCAATTTAAGGCATCACTAGTATATGAACCGTATCTTAATATTTTACCTAGGTCACTAAGAACATATGTAAGTAGGTTACGTTTGTCTGTACACCCACTGAGAATTCAAACGGGTAGATACGCTAGAAATAGAGAGGATAGGTCTGTTAGATATTGCTTGTGCTGTAATTTAAATGACATTGAGGATGAATATCATTTTATTTGTGTTTGCCCTAAATATACAGAACTGAGAAAAAAATATTTAAAAAATATGTATTATGTCAATCCATCTGTGTATAAATATTTGAATTTGTTTAAAACTGTTGACAAAATGGAACTTATTAATTTGTCATTGTTTGTCAAAAATGCTCTATTACTACGATCAAGAATGATAAATGATATAATATAATATATTCATCTCCTTTGCATTTATGATTGTTTGTAATATATTTACAACTGCATTTGTTACCATATTACATAAGTATTAATATAGTTTATATGTTTTAATTACTTGTTCAAAATCACGTGACAGTATATATGTATGTATTTCATGTTGTATAGACGATGTACTATGTATAAGTCTCGAATAAAAAATCTGTCTGTCTGTCTGTCTGTTAATATCTGATGTTCAGGATATAAAAAACGAAAGTGTCGACGTATGTTTTGAATGGCATGCATAAGTACATTGCATTCTAACACAATATAATGCCATAAATACAATCATTCATGTACTGCCAAGAGAGTTAACCCGCCGTTTTTTTAGGCGCAGCCGTACTAACATTGCTTTGTTATTTGCATATCAGTGTTGTATAAACCAATCAAATCTTACGTTAACCACTTAACCAACTTCTCTTCAACCGTAACCGTTGCGCGGATTGGTTAACCTGTCGATAAAGGGTACGTTACCTTACCGAAATCAGCTGCATTTAGGTGATATTACCGAAATCTATTTTGGATCTGGAGTGACCAGCACAACAAATCTTAACCTTCAAATTGCGCCGACTATCTTTTTTCAATGTATTTCTTGATTCTTTTTGGGACTATTCATAACATTATGATAATCTGATCTGAAACTATTAAGTTTACAAGTTTTTTATTTCTAACAACCAGAATGTCATAGATGCATGTGGAACATAAATATTATGCGAAATATGGCTACAAATTGATTTATAGCAATATTGCAACTGACAACAACTAAAAACGTGATTTTGACAGATTTGACTTTGTTCGATAGTTCCATTAATTTGAATCATTAATGTTAGAACTCACTGCAAAATTCAACAGAAGATGTACTCAGTAGTTTTTTAGAAACTGTGTCAAATATTGCCTCCTGGTAGGGTTCCTTGACCAGCACATGTACAGACAAGTAAGCCTGTATTAAGTTTAAGTAGGTGTCCATTCCGCTGCTATATCGTCGTAGGTGTCCATTCCGCTGCTATATCGTCGTAGGTGTCCATTCCGCTGCTACATCGTCGTAGGCGTCCATTCCGCTGCTACATCGTCGTAGGCGTCCATTCCGCTGCTACATCGTCGGTTAATTTCGTGTCTGTTGTAGACGAAGTTCAATTTTCCTCGTCTGTAAAGGACATTGTCATTTGTTTTACATTTATTGTTTAGTGAAATTCATTCAATGTGGTCAATGACAATCCAGTATTAAACATGAATTCCATTGCATAATTTCCTTCGATTTTAAAACTGACTGTTACCAGGTAACATCGAGGATATACTTTATAAATGTATGCAGTCGAACCTGTCTTAAGAAACCACTCATGGGAGCATAAAATTTGTTTTATTAAGTCAATAGGTCTCTTAAGTAAGATACAGTAAAGTACAATGTATTTCATTAAATATTTTAAATAATACTTTATTTCAGCTAATAAAATATTTTATTAAAGACATAAAATAGGTAAAATCAGGTAAACTATTTTGATCTCATGTACATGTTGGTAATAAAATCAATGAAAATAGCCCTACTTAAAAAATCAATGAGAATAGCCATCTAAAAAATCCATGAACAATAGCCCTACTAAAAAATCCATGAAAAATAGCTCTACTAAAAAATCAATGAAAATAGCCCCACTCAAAACAAATTATTAAATGCACTAATAGCTAACACTAGTATGACCATAAAACTTACCTATTCCTACCTACCTACCCATCTTAATTTTGCTGAGAATGGTGATACCAAACAAACAATTTTTCAGGATTGTCCAATGCGCCATTTATGACATTGAGTCAATAACATCGACAATTGCTCTAGACTGAAGATTATAAATCTGAAGACTTGTGTACTTTATCTTTGATTCATGTGCTGAACTTGTCTGATATTGGCTGAAAACAAGAAAGAAACTGTCAACGGATCGATGTATACTGATTAAAAAAAGAAACGCTCCCCATCAATATCTTAATGTCTAGCTCAGACGCATAGTAACATTTCTTATGTAATCTTTGTGACATCATAAAACCAAGATTAAATTTGACCGTAGCTAGACTCTATATGAATATCAATATATATTTTTTATATCTGCCTGTTTTTTGACAAGTCGGACCTCGTTCGTTCGAATTTATCGGAGTCCGCAATTTCATTTCGAATAATGTATGGTTTCGAATAGCCCATTTCAATTCGACGTGTCTAAGAAGATACAACGGGACCTGATATTTATTTCGGATGATACAAAGTATTCGGATATAAGGTTGTCGAATAAACGAGGTCCTTCTGTATTGTTGTCATGAAACTTGCGTGTTTCGTGGAGTTTATGTATAGTTAAAAATTGATATCACCTTGAAGAGCAATGACCTATAATTATTAATAACATAATGATTCATAACATTTATTGCACGTCGTTTACGATATATATCAATGTACACGCGACCGTATTCAAAAACATTATAAGACTGAAACTTAGACTTTAAAATGCTAAATGTCTTTTATGCTTCTATGTTGTTACAACACCACATATTTTGATATAAATTGGCCAACGTGTAAAGTGGGTAACAACTACTATTGAGACAAACTTTCATGTATACAGATTTAATGAAAACGAAAAACTGGTAAATATAATCTTGTTGTTGAAAGATCCCTAAAAGGGAATCATGTAATGTCTAGTGTAAAACTTCACACAAGCTCAATATTTCGGCCACACCGGGCCTTTATCAAGAGCATAGAACACATCTACTCATCAAAATCAAAACCGTTGTATCTTCTTACATTAGTAGACATACAAACCTATTATATATTGATATTGTGAAATATTGTGTTCTTTGCTCTTGATAAAGGCCCAGTATGGCCGATATATTGAGCTTGAGTGAATTTTACACTGGTTAATATAACTTTCGCAAGTTTACAGTCTAAGAGTTTCGGTCTTAAAATGTAGAAGAATAAGGCCCCTTGATATTTATGAACAATTCTTTATTTGTAGTACGTACAAGTCGCTGTACCAGACAGTCCAATCTCTGTACAACTGTTCAACACGTCTGTAAAATATAATTGAACGATGATTATCAATGTCGAGTATATAGGAACAGTTAGTGAGAATCTGTTAGCCATTGGACTGATTAATTGTGATGGTTCAGTCTCGTATTTATGTGAGTTTTATGAAATGAGACGATGTAATTGAAAGACGTAGAATAATCAATAAAAACTGTACATTGCGAGAAAATATATGGTAAAGTTTGGTACGAGAATCCTTTTAAAAGGTCTTGAAATTTTTTGATGAAGCGTATTTCCATATCTGACTTCATGTCCATATATTAGTCTATAAATCTGTAGCAATATTAAATCATTGCATTGTGTATTTATAACTGTGTATGTGATGGCATGATTACCTCAGCCCTGCGTTCAGTTACGGCTAACAGTTGCGAACGTTTTGTATTGTATCCCGTGCCCACCATATCACACTGATTGCACTCGGGGAACCAAATTGCAAAACGTTACGAAACGTTACGAGGCCTGGTTATCATATCACCGGTTTCCCTCAACTGTTGTATTAAGCTTGTTACACATACACACATACGTGTTATAATGCCTGCATGTAGTTAAGAACTTGTGTTAGGGGCAATAGAAATGTGTTGCAATTTTGTACATTTTTCGGCGCAGCCGTACTAACATGGTTGTGATATTTGCATATCAGTGTTGTGTTAACCAATCAAATCTTACGTTAGCCACCAAGGCAATTTCTCTTCAACCGAACAACGTATGTGACCTGGACGCGGGTGGCTTAAGCTTTCGATAAATGGTACGTTTACCTTTCCGAAATCCACTGAATTTACGTGAATTTACCGAAATCCATTTTGGATCTGGAGTAACCAGCAATCGTTTCATCTCGGCATTTTTTATGTTGCACAACAAATATTAACCCTTCACAAAGATATCTCTTGTTTCAGCACCATTTGAGTAATGCACGGCAGTCAGTTGACCTAACCGATCGTCGCCATACTTTCAGAACCCCGTAACTCAATTTTTAGCTGTTTTGAGTATTTGGTATAGTTGAAATCGTCTTTCCAAGCGCTTTCTGTATGAACTACCTATATTGTTCTGGAATACACATAACTGAAATAAAATGCAATTCAATAACCCCGTATGTAACTATTCTCTACATGACGGTTAAACTATAAAGTTGTTTTTTACTAAAAGACGAAAAGCAAGTTATTGGATTCTGGAAATAATGCGACTCGATTTTGCTGGGTAACCAGCATTGTACTAATAGGACCTAGGACCTCAAGCATGGCCGTCCACTGCGGCACCGCTGAGCTAACATTGCGGGGAGATAACGTTTAATTGTATTGACATTAAATTTGATCTGCTAAATGCAATTTCTGTTAAACGACAAGATACTATCATGGTAATTTTCCACATACCGTCTCTGTGACCGAGTGGTTAAGGTATCCGCCTTCGGAGCGGGAGGTCGAATGTTCGAATCCCGGTAGGAGCCGTTCTGATATGGCTGGTTGGAGAGCCGCCAGCTAGTATAATAATGGTTACCGTGCGCCTACCTGTCTGGGGCCTGGCATTAAATGATAGGAATCGGGAGTAAATGTGCTCAGAAAGTAGGTGTCTCATAAGTCAGAAATGACTGGCCCTTTAAATAGGGGTGACACTATAATAAATAAATAAAAAATTACATTTAAGTTGTATACTCGTACTTAACCATCATAAATAGTTGGAAGCGAATTACCGTCTGAACTAAATATGTAAGTATACACAGTGATGATGCATAGATCTGTGAAGCTAGTAAATTATTCAGACATTGCTTGTGGAAATAAACACATTAATGTAAAATGTTGTAGTATTGTGCATTTGACAAGCGTAATTGTTTGAGGCACGCATTGTTACGTTAATTTAGTGCCGTCTAGAATCGATGTATTCCGGTTGTAAAACAATAAACGTAGTTACCGTGCAGTTTGTCTCGAATGTTCACAAATACTCATTTAGTTTGTTTTACAATTTTTCTTTTTATATCTATATTGCGAGACTGAATGTCTGAGTGGGTAGGGGCACTGTCTTATGTATGTGGCGTTTCCTGTGACAACTTATTATCTCTCTTTCAAAATACATAAACATTATGCATACATTTTTAACGTGAATATTAATGTTACTCTGCACTTGTAATGTTGTACCGTCCTTATTTATACATATATTGTAGTTATGCTTTTAATTAAAACACCATGTATATATCCTGTATGGTACTATTTCTGACCGCATTAAAATGATATATCAATATCAACAATATAACATATTATATGTTCACGAAAGATAATTTTGAAGGTAAATCACATGACTCATGTATTCGGCAATCGTAGAAAAACGAAATTTCATACATTTATGATCACACGAATCTGATATTGAGAATCATAACTTTTTATTGATTTTTTCTGATACGAATCATAGAAAACGTCTCTCTTTCACAATGCTCGTTCTTCTTGAGGCTGTAAATCATTTTCATTCTAACACTTTCCTGATAGTTTTGGGAGCGATGATAGATAAATTTACTAAGGCCTAAAAGATGTTTGTTTCAGGTTTCATGCCCCACCCCCACATTGGGTAGGTAGGTCAAACTTTTTATTTGGAGATTTTTTTAATTTTCAAAAGAAGCAAATAAAACATAGATTTAAATGAATTTATGTTAAAAGACAAACACCGTTTCCCTTTTAACATGAATAATGTTCAATCAAGGTGAATAGAATGCTCTATAGCTGGAATACTCGTAAAGCGTCTAATTACTGGGCAGAATTGTGAACCTAAAGAAGATTTCACACACAGAAATGCTACCAAAATGAAGACGTTTTACCGAAATGAAAAAAAAGTTCTAGGGTCGGGGCAAAGAAATACCCACACGAATCCGCCCGTTAAAATAAGACCAAGATGATAATTGTATTTTAATTCAAAAATTGTCTATCGAACAATATCAACCGGTAAATTATTTAACACCACGTAAAAGAATATCCTTTTGTAACACTATTTTGAGTAGCTTTACGGGTCTAAGGTTTTTCATTTCTATATTTTATGACATTTCTAAGACTAAACATCTTGATATTGCGACACGCAGACACCAGAGGGCACTTGTATGGATATTTAGATTGGAAGTATGCTGACGCCATTAACCTCGTGTCGTCTGGAACAAAAATAAATTTCAAAAGTGCATACTAACAAAGACGTAATTGTTGTACTGAATTGCATTGTGTTTCCAATTTCTCCATGAAATTAAATAATTAAATAAAGTAGTAAGTGTCAAGGAAACTTTTTTATTCTTACAAAATAAATTACTTGTGTTCAAATCTTTGTGCAAGAAATGGTTCCACAAAGGTTGTTTTAATGTGAGAATTTAGTTTACCTATTTGAGAAACAATATTTATATTAGTTTCTATATTATTTATGAATCATAAGTAAAGAAACATTGACACTGAAGACTTTGAATACTCATCTTATGTTAATCCCCCTGTGGTGTTTTACCACTGATCGTAACAATGCGGCACTCCTATGTTCACCCTTTGTTCATTTTTGCGGCTTGTCTTTTTTCGGCGCTGCCGTACTAACATGACTTTGCTATTTGCATATCAGTATTGTGTTAACCAATCAAATCTTTCGTTAACCACTAAATCAACTTCTTTTCAACCGAACAACGTTTGTGACATTGACACGGATTGGTTAAACCTCTCGATAAGTGGTACGTAACCTCACCGAAATTCATTGGATATGGAGTGACCAGCAATCGTAACATCTCGGCAATGTTTTGTGTTGCACAACAAATCTTAACCTTCAAATTGCGCCGAACATCTCATTTTCACGATATGTAATGTTTGCCTTTATATTGGTGTGTTTGTATTTGTATATCTCATACCTCACTACGTTTTTGGGGGCGGCTGTTTACTTTGTAAATGACATTTCCAGGGCCTTATTCAAAAATATGTTAAGACTGAAACTCCGACTCCGACTTAAAATGTGTAAAAGTTTTATTTACCAGCCTTTCATTTTCATGAAATCTAAATAAATGGAATTTAATCTGAATAAGTGTTGTTATTCACCGCACACGTTGGCCAATTTATATTAAAATCTATACTGTTAGAACAATATAAGAGCAGAATGACATTTTGATAGTTTAAAGTCTAAATCTGAGTTTCAGTCTTAAAATGTTTGTGAATACGCAAGGTTCTAGAAATGCACTAGCTTGACGTCCCGGACAAGTCTTGGTGCTGGTTTGGGCTTCCAACAGTTGAGTTAAAGTAGGTACATGACAAGTCTGTCAACAAATTTTCTCGGACATCTAGACTCCCATATCGGACAAGTAAAATGTTACATGTACATTTGTCCGGGACAAGTGTATTTTAAATATATTTCTGGAGCAACCTCGGAATAAGGCCTCTGATGGATTTCTTCAATCAATGTATGACATAAACACATATTGAAGGTAACGTAAGCATAACAACATACAACATCACTTCTATATCGACAATATCAATATAACATCAACAACAACATTACCAGCATAAAATGGTTTGTTTCACATAATTAAAACACAACAGTTCAAGTTTTATTGAAAAGTGCGTGTTGTTAGTACCATGCAAGTATTAATTTCCGTGTTTTGTTTGAATTCTTATTCCATTGTTTTTAAGAATTTAATTAATTTAATAAATCACAAAATAGTTGATAATATCGAATTGCTTTCTCTCTTGGCAACACACAATCTGTATTATTTTCTCAGTTACATGAATTAAATATATTTACGTGTACATGTATACTAGTACATATTTATTAGGAAATGTATCAAATCAATATAAAACTAAATCTCGCTGAATTATTCTGTCACGTAGGGCCGACGCGCGTAGCGTCAGTTGTCATGCATACTCGACTCACATTAAGCTAACGAAGTATCATTACAGTCGAGCATGTATTAATTAATTGTTCACCCTCAAACATACTGTTATTAGGAGATTCGAGGCCAACAATTACTGAACAACAAAATATAGAAAGTGCCGCATCTAAAAGAGAATCTCAGATGCAACACCGAATCAAGTGGTTCAGCATCTATTGACCTAAAAAATACAGATACATAAATATTTCAATTTTAAAATTTATTTTTCAAATTACACACAACTAGACGTCTTCTCTGTTTGAATGTTATGGGCATGGCTCCCGAATCCACTAGGGCAATTGGACACCTGGCAACTTACCGAATAGGGCGACCTGCCACCATAATACGCTGAATGCCACAAAAGGCTTAAACAGTCCACACAGGGTAAACATCTAATAATGTTATGCACAAAAGCAAAATAGTTTCAATCTTGGCCCGCATGGCATTTCACATATTCAGCTCTAGTTAACGTTCTGTTGTGATACATAGGTCCTGGGAAACAGAGACCAAAACACACATTTAAAATTTAGCAAGTAATTTCCAATAAACCGAATTTTTTATATATATGTATTTTGACACCTGCTCCGTGTACCTGTGCACCTTGCATGTGTCATCTCCGGTTTGACTTCTTGAGTTATATTTTGTATTCGTTTTATATTCATATTTAACGTTTGCGATATTAATGTACTCTCTCTTGGTGACGACAGGCAACAAGCGTATTTCATTACACATAATTACATAATTAATACATGATGATTGTACTATCAATTGACCTCCGTCCTCAGTCATCGGAACAATTTAACAAATTGAAATTATCTAATATTCCATTGTAGAAATATGGATGTAAATAAATATTTCACTTGACTGTCTGTGTTGGCTGATTAACAACAGCGTTCCATTGTTTGGGTGATAGTATACCCTCTGAATTATTTATCAGAATTTTTCTGAAAAATACCCTGAAGCGTTTCATAGTTATACTCTTGCTAATTGATTTTGATCCTGATGTACGAATGAACCTTAGTTTATATTTAACATATTCATCGTAGAATTTTGAAAACAATTAAAATTCAATGAAATTCAAAATGATGTATTTTATTGTCATAAATATGTATAAATATGTTTGCGAAAATAAAGGGTATGTTTTTTTTCTCATCTAGAAACTCGTTGTTTAATGGAATTTTCGCGAATAAATAATTGCTTTGAATGCATATTTGATACTTGCTTAATATAGTCTAAGTTAATTGCATTCTACTATATCAAGGGGAAAACGCTTTCCATAGTTATTGATTAATTAAATGCGAACCTTATAGCAAGATGAGACATTGACCACCAAAGTTAAATGTTTAAGTACAGTGAGACATCAATATACAGACCACCATTGGTTCGGAAGTGAGTTACTCTTTTAAAGTGGTGGTCTGGTTATTGAGTGAAGATGTGGAAGATACAATGGAAAATCGTCCATGAAAATACCGTCTTTGTGTAACGAGGTGAAACTGGTCGTTCTTATTAACGTGGTCTTAATATTGCGGTTGAATAAAGAGCAAAACATTGGACTTTGTGTTCTTAGTTTCGAGGTGTTTTGAAATGAGGTTTAACTGTATTTAGGCAGGGATTTTACGGTTTCCGTCGCCTAGTAACGCATCTCATTCCAATGTCTCGTGTTTCAAATATCTCGTGCCATATTGACATAACTAATGTACGACTGTGGGAATAAAACGTGTTTAAATCACGTCACATTTACGGTAACGTTTTACTACGATTTTTTATAATTATAAACCCATTTTGTACGCGTGCCATGTAATCAAGTATAATGGACGTGTTTATGGCAATGGTATTTTACAAAAATTCACCCACATCTCTGTATTGACTGGAGGATAATCATCGTTCAATGATTCAGAACCACAAGTTAACATTAGTTTACTTCTTGACGAATATCTAACAGCCAGTCGGACATGCATACGTCTTTCAAATATGCAAATCTGATTCTTGGAGAAAATTCGAGATAAAGCAGGCACAACCGGCATTTTTTCTACGTTTGAATGACATTTTGTTAGGTAATTTTTACGACCGTGCGATTCTAACAGGCACGCCGGCCACAAAGTTTGGTCAACGGTTGTGGGGAGTGAAGGTCAAACTTTTTTCAAATGTAACTAACGTACACATTAGGATTTTTTTGAGAATCGAAGGCGTGTGTCCTGTTTTTGACTAGTCTGGTGCATTTTTCATCTCTTTATCCAGAAATCGACTGAAAATTGTACATTTTTTCTGTTGGTAATCCTCGTTTTGCAAAGCGAACGGTTTTTTAAGACATTATTAGCTTTCAGTATACTACTTTGAGTTTAGTTTATGCCCTAAGTATGTTACACTTTTATACAATTTCTCGAACTTGACTATTTCTGTGTCTAGTACCCAAATATAGCAAAGACATTATGTTCAATCTAGAAATAGACGTTAATTGTGTTACCAAGAGTCGTAATGTAAATGTACGGAATACGGGTTAAAGAATTGGAATGTTGAACGGAACACAACTCTGGCAAGATTTGAGTATATTTTTTTGCAGTGCAACATTATGTTTACGCATTATAATACATTATATAATATATATACGCATGTATATATATTCAAGTACAAAATTTCGAATTTGATTTGTGTTTGACAAAATTTATTTTAAAACTACATCTTTCTTTACATGTAGTTTTATAGTGTCGAGATAAAATGTCTAAATCGAAGTACAAAGATTTGAAGAATGTTAGCAGAATTTAATATTATTAGAATGTAAGTTGATTGTTCGTTAGTAGTAAAGTGGGGCAAAATGCCCATACGAGGTAATACGCGTAAACATTATACAGTTATTTCATGGTTATTTGGGTAACAGTCAAAACTGTTGTCCCGAGGTGGAGGGGATGTCATCTGAACTGTTGCCCAAGGCCGATAGGCCGAGGGCAACAGTTCAGAATGACATCCCCGACACCAAGGGACAACAGTTTTACTGTTACCCAAATAACCATGAAATAAATGTTTTATTACCTGATCAAAGGTTTATCTAAACAAAAAAGAAAATAACTGTTTTATTACCTGATCATTTTTTTATTTGAACAAAGTGTTAAAAACATTTTCTATGGAATACAGGGAAACTATATCGAGGGCTCAATGCAACACTGTCGCAACTCCTATGTATTTATAGGAGTTACGACAGTGTTGCATTGAGCCCTCGATATTTCAACGGACGTCCAATAAAAGCGCGGGAATTATATTGACGTTAAAATGACGTTGACGTCATTTCCTCCGATCGTAAAGATGGTGGACGTTACCAAACAAAGACAATGTAGACGCTGTAGTATGTGTTTGTTTTCCATTTTGTGGTAACATTTCATCAGAAAATGTTTAGAAACAAAACCTTTTAAATACAACACAATATAGGCCTACCGAACGCTAATGATATGCCGTCTAAAAATAAAATTTGGAAATTCCAATGACGTCATAGCGCGAGAGGGAAACAGTTCATACTGTTGACCGGGGAATAGTTCAATACAAGACAAATTGATAGCTTTCATGTGAAACAGCAACAAATAACAGATTTGTATTTATATAAGGAATCAGGTAATAATAGGTAATATTGCCCTTTATCAAAATGCGCAACGTTATAGCGTAAGGCGGGGCAAAAAGGCAAACATCAAAAACGTTATGTTCAATTTATTGAGCTTTATCTCGTTTTGTATCTCGCGTTAAATATGTTATAAATGTATACGTCTCGAGCAAACTTGCACACAAAGCCAGTTATGTCTTAATAGAACCCATGGTTATTATTGTATCGTAAAATATTGCTTAATATAGGCGCTTTGCCCCACCTTAAGCTATTATATTAACAGGTTGAAAAATGCTTTTCTCGCAATTAACGCCAGTTTGGGAACATGTTTTCCCTGAAGAAATAGTAATTGCAGCTGATCATGTGTAAAGATTCACGCATAACAGTAAAATCTCACTTCAACACCACCTCAATAATAAGACAAAAACACTTTCAGGTCCATTTTCACTGATTTGCACTTAATGATTTCAACCTCTATATTAAGACCACTTCAAAGTTAAGACCAGTGTTCAAGGCTCACAGGGGTGGTCTTATTGTTGAAGTTTTACTGCATATTAAAATGATATTTCTTTTATAAAACTATTTCAGATAAACAAATATGTACGCCTGCTTATTATATTAACTAGCTTTTAACTTCCTGTAGCGTTCTAGCCTCTAATTTGCTTACTTCCGGTAGCGTTCTTTCGTAATTAAATATTCTGCCCGTTGGTTATCAACACGATTTTTAATATAAGTTCTAGTGAAGTATTTAGGTATACAATGTAGTGTGTTTTATACGAGGACAAATCTTATTACCTAACATGAAGACTTCTCATTATTTTCAACAAGTTGTTGTTATCACGAGTGGTATTTGCTCCTGATGTTCGTTCGGTGTTTCTCGACAGATTCGGGTCAACCATCATTTTGTCTCCGCGTCTGTTGATTGTAATCTGTCCGCTTTTGGGGGTATATTCTCGTCAGAAAACTATGCAGTAGCATCAATAATGATATTAGGTTCCTGCTTGTTTCTTCTTTTCAAGCAGTTTGCCAAAAAAACTGCTACTTTAACGCAAATGCTTAAGGTTTTTTTTGTAATCGTTGTCGTATTTTTGTACTACATTTTTTCTCTGCATAGCTGCTAAAGAAAATATGACAATTCTAAATGGTTCATGAACAGACTTTAACATTTCCACTTTTCTGAAGTTAACTTGTTATTTTGATTATTTTGTCTAACATTAGTTCAAATAATGTGGATTTTTATATACGGATCCAGCTATATAGTGTTTTATGACGTATACATCGTTAATGAACCAAGACTCCAAAATGATAATTATATAATTAGATAGATCTCTTTCTCTAATAGACAATAAGTGAGTCATCTTGTGTACTGTTCTGATAATTATATATATTCCTTTTTCATTCAAAATTAATATTCATTTGACACTATTGCTAGCTTCTTTAGGGAATTGTATCGAGCGTGAGTGTGTGATCGTTTTATTCATGTTGATTGCTATGTTTAATAGTCTGTAATATCTTGTATACATGTAATACTCTCCGTTTTGTGGAGGAAATAAAGTTTTATCGGTAATGAACCAAGACTGCAAAATGATAATTATATAATTAATTTGTAAAACATATAGATTATTTAATAGTAAAATGACACATACGGGTTGTACGGTGCAAGTACACAGTATTGCCAACAGTTAAAGTTCAATGTTTATATTTGTCTACATAGACACGTTATGTTCATCAATCTATTTATACAAAACAAATGATCGAATATGATGCTCAAATACTATGTTCTGTCTGTCTATGAGAGAAAATGACGGGCTGAATGTAAGTGATGTTATTTTACTGTCTACAAAATGCTCCCCAGACAACGCTGTTCATTAAATGTTTCATAAATACTATCAGAATAATTAACCTTAAGGGTGACTATTGTCAATTACATGCTATTAACATGTCGTTTACAACACGATGTAATTATCCATGAATAACCTAGGAAGTATAGTCGACGACTCTCAGCCGCGAAATCGATGGCCATACGTCGCTTCCATACAGAACACGATCGTAATTACTGCGGAGTATTGGAAATGACATTGCAAAGTCTATACTTAGGAACTCGGGATAATTTCAATGTCTGCGAACCACACAATTTATGGAATGCGTATAGTTTTAGAAGATTTTATCTAACTATGATAAGTTCCGGATACGGTAACATTACTGAAACATTTATGATGTCATTTGATCCACCAATCAGGTGCATTGTTTGAATACAATACGGTATACGCCAGGGGCTGTTCAATTACCCAAAGTCAACAGAATCCTGGTCTACATATCTCTGGTGACAGGCAGGAAATTAACGGTTTATCTGATTTATATCACGGCTAGTTTGAACTGTCTCTTATCACTCAATTGTTTGTATACATAGACACAAGCGAAGTCATTATCAGATATAGAAACAATGATATTGTTACATGTATACATAGACACAAGCGAAGTCATTATCAGATATAGAAACAATGATATTGTTACATGTATATTATGAGATATTTTCGATCTGTCGGTTCGTTTTTAGATTGGACAATTCCATTTTTGCACGGTACCACTCAGGTACAGTCTATTGTATTGTGGCAATTTCAGAGGCATACACTTATTGGATCCCATTTTCAAAACACAACAAAGACTGAAAGCCGGGAACCGGCTAAAACGCCCACATCCAAAGTTCACCCAACGGAGTAGTTCCAAAGTTCACTCAACGCAGTAATTGCAATATCCTAAATGATTCAAGAAAACTAATTGTTGAACAAGTGACATGTGAACTAATAAACTTACGCCGTTTCTATCGAGTTTAAATGGGATTTTTTTTGGACGGGTAATCGTTGATAGACACATTTTTGTATACATAGACACGAGCGAAGTCATCATAAGATATAGCATAATGATATCATTATGGTGATATGTTTTGATATTTCGGTGCTATAGTTAGATTGGATTAACTACAGTAAAACCTCACTAATAAGACCACTCTTGGGACCCTTGAAAACTGGTCTTCTTATTGAGGTGGTCTTAATATTGAGGTTGAATGAAGAGCAAAACAGTGAAAATGGGCTTGAAAATTGTGTTCTTAATGTTGAGGTTGTCTTATTATTCAGGTGGTCTTTAAGCTATGTTTTATTGTATCTGATATTAAACAAGTTATGGGGTTCTGGAAATAAAACGACGAGTGGTTAATATAAATTGTAATAACTTGTTTCACAATCAATGTGAAAAAAGGTTTAAAAACTATTTGAAAAAACAACAGAACAACATAATTTGAATCTAGGAATTCCTTTCATGCTTACATTTCACGTTGTGGTTGTTTATGTATATAATTCATTCTTTCATAGTCTGCTATAAATGTTGATATGTTCTGGTATTTAGCCGTTATATGTCTTCTACATTCTCAGATTCTAGATATGTTCAGAGTTAGGAATTCCGTTTACTATCACGCCGTTTTATGTCATCTTGTAATGAACGAGAGTTGATCAAAGCAATCGATCGGTTCAGTTAGACAACGTCAGTATAATTTATCAAAAAACGATGAATAAATGAATATTTAAAAAATAAAACCCAGCTTACGATTACCCGCACGCGGTAAATCATAGCATAATTAAAGACACGCACATGACCCGTGAGTGGTTTTTCAACATTATTTGATATTTCTGTCGACTTTTCTAAGAAATGATACTCGAACGTCTATTAGTATATATACGGTACTGTACATATCCTTTGTAAGCCAGTTCCTGAAAATAGCTAAAATAATCTAAATATGACGTGTTTTTAAAACATTTTTAGATTTTGAAATTACATTAAACAGATACAGGAAGTGTATGGTAAAGTTGATAGATTGCACGGAGATGAAAAGTACACAGTCGTATCGTAACATATTAGAGATTGTGGAAAATCGCACGACAGATCACAAAATCGATGTTTTCTAATAAATCGCGACAAACTGCTATATCTTTATCTAATGCTTCAGGCATTTCACCGTATCTGTATGACATCTGTTGTACACGGAAGCTGGTTCTAATTCTTGTGAATCCTCTATTTGTGACATCTCCTGGATTACAGCGTACACACACTGAAACAATCGCTGTGGAAATTAGATATAGACATGATGTAGACAAAAGATAACTATTTAAAGTAGCTCTACTTTTACCTTCACGTTTTGTTCATTTTAACACGTAAACAAATATATTTTGTATAGTTTAAACGCCAATAAATATGATTTATAAAATAGAAGTCTAATAATGTACAGTAAAACCTGACTTAAAGACCACCTCAATAATAAGACTACCTCAATAATAAGACCACCTCAATAATAAGACCACCTCAAAATTAAGACCGCAATTTTCAAGTGCATTTTCACTGTTTTGCTCTTTATTCAACCTCAATATTAAGACCACCTCAATAAGAACACCGTTTCTCAAGGGATCCAAATATGGTTTTAAGAAGCATGGGTTGTTTCAAGTTTTGTTCGTGCGTTACATGATCAAACCAGATTTTGAATTGGTAATACATTGTAATCGTTCTTATTTAAGATGTCTTAGCCAGTGTAACAACAATACTGGATGAAGCCCGTTCCAATGAGTCAGATACATGTATTATATACGGAACGAGTTGTAAACAAAAAATATCTTGAACAAAGATGGTCTGCGCAATTTGAAGGCACATATTTGTTGTGCAACATAAAAAAATGCCGAGATGATACGATTGCTGGTCACTCCAGATCCAAAATGGATTTCGGTCAATTCACCGAAATTCAGTGGATTTTGGTAAGGTAACGTACCACTTATCGAAATGCTAACCAATCCCCGCCAAGGTTACAAACGTTGTTCGGTTGAAGAGAAATTGCCTGGGTTGTTAACGTAAGACTTGATTGGTATACACAACACTGATATGCAAATAGCAGAACCATGTTAGTACGGCTGCGCCGAAAAATGGGCTTTGTCTCTTCTTTTAATTACATGTTTTTTTGTTTATTAACAGAATACCCAACATTGTATTCGCGATCAATCCTTTGTTTACAGTAACCTCAGAATTATTTATTTAGTTCTGATCCACAGTAAATTACTTTCTTGATGCTTTCTGAATGCTTTGTTCCATGTCATGATGTATGAAGTTTTTCATTTGTTCCCAGTGTTAGATAAATAAATGAGCGCCGCTGTATGATTTCTTACCTTTTTTTAATGACGTCATTTCCAGAAAACGTCACATGTGACGTCACCATGTACTGACAGCAAGCAATATTTGCCCCACATGACAATATGAAAAGAAATGACCATATGGAGTAAATATTGTTTCCTACTTTCAAAAAGTGACATCACATGTGACGTTTTCTTGAAATGACGTCACTTACAGTAGAAGTTGGAAATCCCACAGCAGCGCTCAAATATATCTTAAACCTCTATTTGTAATGTCATACCATTTATAACAGACTTAGATTATTTTTGAGATGATCATTTTAATTTCATGTTTTTCTGTTCAAGCGATTTACACCATTAACTGATCATATTTAGAATGTCTATAGGATGCATTTTGAGATTCTAGTGTAGTGAACGAGATGTGGCCTGAACACTTTTGATGATATTTATAATTCATGTCTGAGTGACATTAAATTATGCCACCAGCTTTCAATTTTATATCAATTTCAGTTCAATTTATGCACTGATGTCATTCGCCAATATTCCACAGGGGTTTGGCATCAGAAAACAAAATGAAATTAGAGACGTGATGTCTGACGAATAATTTATGGTTGAATTTCGTGATAATAGCTCCGGCGGCATTTGATATATGGTTGGGCCTTATCACCGAGTGAGCTAAAAGCGTGGCGGAAAATAATTAAAAAATATGGCTTCTCAAGTTTTACTTGCTTTTAATATTTGTTCTCTTTTTTTTCGGTTTTATCGTCCGGCATATATACGTTTTGCTGTAGAGTATAACACGGGCATTGTTATATAACGACATGACCGAATCTGAGAACGAATTCATGCCAAACTTTCGGGTCTCTAGAACTCGATGGGTGGCTAATCATGCAGACACTGAAGTTGCTCAAAATGTTTTCAATATCCGAGATTCGGGCGCAGTATATATACAAATAAGAAAAGAAACACACACAAATATTTAACACATAAATGTTGTCATTGCTATGTCATGCCAGATCCCTGTCTGTACCCACGTGGAGCAGACTTAATTGACATGTGTTATTTCTAGAATTGCGTACATTTTATCAATTATTATCCAAGAGGTTAGGACATTGGGTGCCAACATCGTAAACAAGGTCTAGCCTTACAGTCGTATTGGAATTGTTAGCATGTCCGAAAGTTTCACATAGAATTTGATTATCAAACTTCGTATTATTCAATGGATTTAAATTGATATTGACTTGTGTGTGTGTATTAGTGTTCGTGTGTGTCAGACAAGGCGGTTATTTGTATGTATCAATATTTCAACGAGTGTATACGCAGAGATTCTGCATTGCAGACTTGCACTTACTTTTGCTCAAGGTATGTAATTATTTCACCTTATATAGTATTCATGTTATATGAACACAAAACATATCGGATGGCGTATTTTGATTTTGTTGACATGTTAATATCTGATGTAGCACATATTTCTAAAGTTAACTGACTGTTGGCTGTTTTAAGAATTTGCCAAAAGTAATACCGATGTGTTAGAAAATGTACGTGCATACTTAATATTAGTTTTTTAGTTCAAACATATTTTTACATCGATTGTGAAATAAGTTATTACAACTGAAACTAAGCATTCTTGGTGCCTGCTTCCTGAATTACTAATCAATGATATCGTCAAATTCAGGGTTTGAAACCTTGTGATCAAACGCCACTAAATTTGTGTGCTGGAGCTCAAGAACTCCGGATCAAGAGTCAGGCGCTAGACCACGTGATCAGCGTGCCTTCCATTATAAACTTTGTATAGCTTAACGCATTGGTAAGCACGTGTTCCAATTGCATGACTATTAAGTCAAGTTCTATGAAGAAAATAAGATAAGTGCAATTCGTTGATTGTCCTTGTTAGCATTATAAGAAGTTGCACGTGAAGTTTATTCATACTTAAAGTAAATACACAGCATTCTTCAGCTGGGTACATATATCATGCGGTGCAGTATAAGCGATTTAATTACATTCTATAATTGGCTTTCTAACTAGCGAGATTATTTGTCGCGATATTGACAGAAGTTATCCGCAGTTGTATGAAAACCAAGCGTCTTATGGTATCGCAAGACGTTAGGCTGTCCAGCGGTGACTGCGTTATCCGAGAAGCGATACAGTTTAAAGCTGTCCAATTGTCGACATTTACTGATAAGTTGTGACATAAAATCAATAATGTTAAGAGTCACTCTGTCGGATTAGTCTTTAACGGAAAACATGTCGTTCTATCAGTCCGTGAAATTATCCTAGAAACGTTCATGCGATGGCTGGTTTTTAAATATTGTTATTGCCTAAGCGACTTCCGGTTTAATAGCCTGAGTGACTTCCGGTGTCTTTCAAGAAAAGATTAAGCGTACAAATACTGCCAAAGAGTAATGAAAAGTGTTGATTATTGTAGCAAAGGTGAAAAGTAATCATTATAAATTGAAATAATTAGAGATACTTTAGATGAATGGAAGAATAATTAATCAAAATAAATACTGCGGAAATAACCGTTGGGAAATCGATTTTCTAAACTGTAGATCGTTTATACACCAAACGATGCAACGACGTGAAAATGTTAACATCTCTGAGATTTGTATCTGAGAAATAACAGAGTTAGATATATGGAAAATTAATTGCGAAACTAACCTAGGCTTGTGTACAATTAAAACCGATTGTGTCGTAAATAAAGTTTGGTAGAGAGGTTTATAGAACATTTGTACAATAAATCGAAGTTATATGCTAAATCAATGCTTGAAACGATATCGCATAGTTTTGTTTGTGAGGTCTGACATAAGCGTAGAATTTTGACATTTTTATAGGAATATACAGTGAAACCTCTCTTAAAGACCACCTCAATAATACGACCATCTCAATATTAAGAACACAATTTTAAACTCTATTTTCACTGTTTTGTTTTTGACTCTATTCAACCTCGATATTAAATCCACATCAATAAGAAGATTTCAGGGGTCCATAGTGTTACTCAAACAGCGCAACCTCTTCGAAGCAGCCTTCGATTGAGCAATTACCTATCTTCTAAAGTATGATTATTTTCGGGTAAATATATTTCACCACCGATTTAACCACTCTTGAGCAAAATCCTTTCACTACCAGCCAAAGTTTTGCATCTCCAAAGGGATGTAACTCTGGAGAGATTGTCACGTGTATCTATCTGGATAAATATTTAAATATAACGAGAGTTTTGATCTCAGGATATTAAATAACTTTTTCGAAGATGACATTGATTTTGTACTAGATTTTGGGGATAAACTTTCTCTCAAGATCATTTATATATTAAGAGCATGGTAGAAATATGATAAAGTGTTATAAAACAACCGGTTTTAGAGAAATGAATGTTAGAATCGGTGCTTTAAATACCGCCTTGAGTGTAAAGGCAGAGTTTTTGTTCATAGATTTACCCATTTATCATGTTTTTCTTGTTTAATTCTTTAAACAAATATTCACCCGAGTTTCTTTCCTTCAAGTTTCAAGTTTATTTACAGATTCTGCATAAGGCACGAATAGGGAGGGCAGCATTAGCAACAATACATTTAACATTCATTGAATACAAAGTGTCACATGACAAAAAGGAAACGACTATATATAATATATACATTCATATACGGAGTAGCAACAATACAATCACAACAACAGAAATAAACAAGACATATTCACATAAGAGTTCCTAATAAGGACATTACACATATAAATATAATACAGTGTTTCAAATACAGTGAAAACTCGATAATAAGACCAAATTGGGACTCTTACACTTTTGTGGAAGTACATCACCTTACATGCAAACAACGAGAAGCGCCGGCTTCTTTAAGTGACGTCATTTCCAGAAAACGTCACGTGACGTCACCATGTACTGAAAGTACGCAATATTTGCCCCTTTATCGCAATATGGAAACGAAATGAACATATGGAGTAAATATTGTTTCCTGCTGGAAAAAGTGACATCACATGTTGCGTTTTCTTGAAATGACGTCACTTACAGAAGAGGTTGTCAATCCCAAAGCAGCGCTCAAATACAGAAAACTGTAATTAAAAAACTACAGGAGAATGCATCGTGGTCAAACAATTTGAGCGTCCTGTGTAAACAATATTTAAAATGTCGAAGTATTGTATTTTGTAGGTGTTTGAGATGTTTAGCCCTTTTTAAGTATATAAATATTCTGAATGAAGGACGATATATTAATATAATTATTGAAGCAAGAACCTTGAGTATCTCATTAAGAAAACGTTCCTAAGTATAGTGTATGAAATCATAGCCCCGATCTCCCGAAACATCTCAATTTGAGCTATATTCCAGCTCAAATATTATCTCAAAATGTTAAGATTTTTCTCATCTACGACCAGACTCAAAATCAATGTTACAAACCAAAGATGAGATGAGTATTTTTCCCAGAAGATTTCAAGAGATCGAAAATGGGATTGTCACAAACTCAGGCTCTGATTTGAGCAAAATCTCATAATGAGCTGAGATTTCTATTTGTGATGTTTGAGAGATTGGTTCACGGTCAAACATTCTTAGGATTAGAGCAGATATTGCGTTATTTTATGTAAATTGAAGATAAGCACTCAAAGGTTATTAATTAAAACCAGTAGATGCACAAACCACTGAACACATCAAGACGAGAGAGAAGTTAGATATATTGGTATATATTAGAATGATATTCGTATGTAAAAATAACACATTTAGCTATTTTTGGTAGCTATTTGCATACCAAAATTCATTGCACTTTTGAAAATTACTGTAGTATATATGTCTCGTATACAATGTATGGTCGTGTAAATGTATGTGTATATGTGCGTGCGTCTGTGAACGTATGTGTGTGGTTTTTCATACAGTGAAACCTCACTAAAAGATAATCATTGGTTGTGAAGAAAGTCACTCTTAGTTATGGATTGGTCTGATCATCGAGTTATAGTTTTACAGATACTAAAAACATTATGCCTAATAAAATACGGTCTCGTTTGTGATGTGGTTTTAACATCGAGATGGTATCTTAGGGGGGACTTTTTGTTATACCTTGTGTTGCATATTTATATACATGTGGAACATAGGCATACTGCCTTACTCTTCTGAATAAACCATGGAACTGTATTTTAGAAAGCTCACATTCGTAGACTAATCGATACTATAAATCTTACTATAAAATGGAGATTAAATGAAGCTTATAAATGGGATTGCCATATTGTCGAGTTTTTAATATACATACAGGAAGACACGAGGCATTCAGTAGCTTTGTTCAGAAGATATATGTAAATACTTACTGTTTACTATCCGATATTAGAAACACAAAACCATATGTCATTCTCGGCGAGAATGTTGGCATAATTCTCTCAGAGTTCACTGATGAAAGTTTTGGTTGAGACATGAACGTAGGATTCCTCTCCGTAGCTTCGGATATATGAGACAAACACAGCCATGATGTATATATACCCCTGTTTACAAAGTAATGTCACAATATGACAGTATGATGTGTATATACCCCTGTGTACCATCCAATGTCACATGATGACAGTTTGATGTATACATACCACTGTGTACCAACCAATATCACATGATGACAGTATGATGTATATATACCTCTGTGTACCAACCAATATCACATGATGACAGTTTGATGTATACATACCACTGTGTACCAACCAATATCACATGCTGACAGTTTGATGTATATATACCTCTGTGTACCAACCAATGTCACATGATGACAGTATGATGTATACATACCACTGTGTACCAACCAATATCACATGATGACAGTTTGATGTATACATACCCCTGTTTACCAACCAATGTCACATGATGACAGTATGATGTATACATACCCCTGTTTACCAACCAATGTCACATGATGACAGTACGATGTATACATACCCCTGTTTACCAACCAATGTCACATGATGACAGTATGATGAAAACATACCCCTGTGTACCAACCAATGTCACATGATGACAGTATGATGTATACATACCCCTGTTTACCAACCAATGTCACATGATGACAGTATGATGTATATATACCTCTGTGTTCCAACCAAGTAACATGATGACTGTTTGATGTACATATACCCCTGTGTAATAACCAATGTCACATGATGACAGTATGATGTATATATAGTTTTTTTATATACCCATGTATACAAACGATCTACAAAGACCTTGTATACATACGTCTTTCTTAACAATTCCGCACTTGTTTCTAGCTCGATACTTCAGTATTTGTTCTAAGACGACAAATCGATTTGGCGGCTAAATATTTCGTCTGTCAGTTGTATTTTTAGCATTTTTATGGTTTCCGTAAGCACGACAGAAAAAAACAGCATCATTATCGTCTGCTATAGGCCTGTGTGTGATAACCATTTAAAGTTATTCATATATTTGGCTGTAAAGTATTGAACAGTGGACTTGTCATGAATACATAATGTCATTTGTCCCAATACTTTGTCAGAATTTCCTCTCATAAAGGGAAAAACGATATCTTGTGTTCCAATAACTGGCCAAACATTTCATCATATGTGACGTACCCAACCTTTGTTTAAAAAACCCCATCTCTTATACTAACTGAACAAGAATGTACCATAGCCGTCCATTTAATTACAAACAAAAGATTAATTTGTCCGCGAAATTGTTCTCAATTTGTCATTGTACTCCGCACATCATGCTCTGTTCCATCATCTTGTTTTTTTCTTGTTCAAAAATCTAAACAAACCACGCTATTGTAAAAAAGGTTTTTAATACCTAAAATGTATAATTTGATCTCGATCGTGTAATCGTTTAATGTGAAGTTCAAATTAATAGGAAACATATAAAAATGTAACATCATTAATGAGCGCCGCTGTGCGATTTACAACCTCTTCTTTAATTGACGATAATTCCAGAAAACGTCACATGTTACGTCACCATGTTCTGACAGTAAGCAATATTTGACCCATATGAAAACGGAGTAACCACTATATGGACTAAATATTGTTTTCTGCTTGCAAAAAGTGACGTCACATGTTGAGTTTTCAAGAAGAGACGTCATTTACAGAAGAGGATCTAAATCCTACAACAGTGCTCATTTATCTTTGTGGCAAGTTTTCTGTTTTGGTTGTGTGAGAGCATGTCTCCTTGTGCTTCTAGGATGACCTTGACCTTGGTATGTAGCACTTCCTTATCGTCTTCTTCATTCATTTGTTTTCAATATCTACCATAGTCCAAAGCTGAATTGGTTACATGCGAATATTGTGCCGTATCATAGATTTATCCTCTAAAGATATTGCCAGGCACGAATACTATAAATAAATTTAAGTTTCTCCATAAACATATCGTGTTGTCAGATTTTGGTGTAGGCGGACTCAGAACACCATGCGACAATATTGCCAGAACTGCAAACTCTAATTAAATGTTTGAAATTACAAAATGTGACAATAACTCTCATCTCTGAAGTACACGTATTTAGCAATTTACAGGAAATAATTGACTTCTATTTTAACATCAATAACATGGCTTTTACACTGAGCGATAGAGAATTTGAACATTTGTTTATCACCGAGATGACTTCGATGTTCGCACCTAACCAAACAAGACCTATTACCTGGAAGCCGTTTGACATATTTGTGGAAGGTCGGTCGGTTGTATCATTTAAAATTACATATTCAACTAAAGTATTGCACCTCAAGACCAGTGGGTTCTTCCGCTCCCCCTCGGCTATACAAACGGAGTTGTCACTATACTTGTATCGACCTTGACCTTGACAAAAGACGACCCCCATTGACCGCGATTCATACAAATATCCGTAATGAAATGGTGATGTTTATTTCATGTTAAATACCCATAACAAGATTTAATAACCTCAGACTGTATGGTGTTTTAGTATTCACTACCGTAAGCTCAATGAGAAGTTGTAGAATTGTTCCAGAGGAATTATTTCGTTGCCTGTCTGAAGAAATTACTGGAAATGTTTTAATAATCTCTTAGCCCGTCTATTTGCATATATGGATTGAAAACAGCTAGACTTTGCATTAAGCGCCGGTTCAAAATGTCGACGCTCTCTAAATACTGTATATACTAGTTATCAGGAGACGTTACAGAATGGGGATATGTCTTTTAACAAAGAACTTTCAACTGAAGATAGAATATAAACAAGATTTTGAAGATTATTATGTAGATTAGGAGCTAAATTTTCTCTTTGTCATGTGTGTTTACATACGCGATATACTGACAGTTGTTCAAAAACACCGTTATACTTCTCTTAAACTGAGCTTCTTTATTGAACAAACGAAAAAATACGTTTTAATAGGCTATATGTAATCAGTCCATTATACGAACGAAATCGCATCATATATAAGATGTACGAGGTAAGTGTATATAATACTAGTTAGTCGATATTCCGTTTTTACTTACTTGAGAACGTTTGTAAACGAACTGTGATGGTGGTCAGCCAATGGAAACGTGTTGTGGAAAATAATGACCAATAGACATCCCTTACACAATAAAGGGTTTTCTCAACTAATTTTGAATCAACTATAATTTGCGATGCTCTACATGTGGAAAAGAGTTATTTTCACTTTATGTTTTAAGACGTATCTCCATGGCATACAATCTGCTGATTTGTATACTTTTTCTGATTCTAATCCGTAATGTAACATTAACACTTGAACAGCGACACATACATAGCTGGCATGTGTTGCTTCCTGTAGGGAATTTTATTGAACACCACATGAAGGATCCACATGGAATTTTCCTACTGTCTGAGTACAATACAAATACGATTACATATATGAGAGTTTTAGAGTATATTATGTTCCCTATGGGTATAAGCAGTAATAACTGTTGTTTTACTAATGGCATACGTAAGCTACATATATAGGAGCCAATGACGTCAGCTTACAGTTATTTTGTATCATTATTATTTTGTGACACATACTAACTTACGATAATGAAATAATATGAACACAATGATTTCTGACATGATTTTTTTCAAAATTAGTATAGTCGTAAATATGAGATTCTTTTGGTAAATTACTCCATACAGATATGCTCTGTAGTGTCACATACAGCCCGTGTCGCATAAAGTTCGCGCATACGTCTGTTCATCTCCTTTTCAAATATAACTTTTTTATATTGTTATCTTAAATATTCAAATAATCGTTTCAATAAAACATCTTAAAGAGAAGTGAGCTAAATGCGGCGTCGAGGCACATGTCCGCCGCATAAAGCTAACGTGATCTGAATGCGGCGTCTTGTGGCACTACAGTGCCTTACAACAGTGCATTGTGGCACTACAGTGCTCTACAACAGTGCCTTGTGGCACTACAGTGCTCTACAACAGTGCATTGTGGCACTTCAGTGCTCTACAACAGTGCATTGTGACACTACAGTGCTCTACAACAGTGCATTGTGGCACTTAAGTGCTCTACAACAGTGCATTGTGACACTACAGTGCTCTACAACAGTGCCTTGTGGCACTACAGTGCTCTACAACAGTGCCTTGTGGCACTACAGTGCTCTACAACAGTGCCTTGTGGCCCTACAGTGCTCTACAACAGTGCATTGTGGCACTTCAGTGCTCTACAACAGTGCATTGTGACACTACAGTGCTCTACAACAGTGCATTGTGGCACTACAGTGCTCTACAACAGTGCCTTGTGGCACTACAGTGCTCTACAACAGTGCATTGTGGCACTACAGTGCTCTACAACAGTGCCTTGTGGCACTACAGTGCTCTACAACAGTGCCTTGTGGCACTACAGTGCTTTACAATAGTCCTTTGTGGCACTACAGTGCTCTACAACAGTGCCTTGTGGCACTACAGTGCTCTAAAACAGTGCTTTGTGGCAATACAGTGCTCTACAACAGTGCCTTGTGGCACTACAGTGCTCTACAACAGTGCTTTGTGGCACTACAGTGCTCTACAACAGTGCTTTGTGGCACTACAGTGCTCTACAACAGTGCCTTGTGACTTTGCTTGAGTATCTCCTAAAATCAAAAATAGAAGGGCCCGATACACTGTCAGGTATTTTTCTATCATCACCTAAGTTAAGGATATACATGTATTAGACTCGTGTTTGAAGTTCAAGGAAATGTTTAACAACAGTTATCATTCCATGTTAAGACTATGTCTGTATGAAGTTATTGGACATGCCATTTTCTCAAATGTATCACTTGTCCTATTTTGATATAATTTAAACCATCACGAAACAAGTGGATATGTTGTAACAGTTTGTTCGCGCCAGTAAACATTACTTTACTAAACTAATTGCCTTGAACGACAACCCATGGGAAATATAAGACTATTTTCAGTCGTGCGTACCCATAGATAGCAACAACTTCACTAAATGCAACCTTACATACATCGATGTTCACACATTGTCGACTAGGCGGAGAGATTGCAAAGGCGCAGACATTTGCATGTTAGTCTCGTTAATTGATTATTTTCTTAATCTTAACTGTAATTGAAGAATTGCTTGTAAACATCAACATGTTTTGTCAATATAACGAAACATGGAAATTGTCAGTTAAACCACGCTATCACGCATATATAGTTGTTCGAAGCAAATAATTCCATACAAGATGCTTGAAATAAATCCTACCAAGTGATGATTATCTTATCAGGTAATGTCATTTATCATAGTTTGTAATTTCGATAAAATTTAATAGGGACTTTTAGAGAGAGAATAAGTAGCTTCAGAGAGCGCCACATACACAAGACAGTGCCTCCTTACACACACCTCCGGGAAAACAACAATCCATAAAACATACGGCATTTGAGAAGGGAAGAGAGGCGCAAGGATAATGGCCTGGCCGACCATAAGGAATAACTAGGAGAATCAAGGAGGGCAACCAGTGCTGGAGATTAGTGGATGGAAAAGATCACAGGACAAGTCAAGACAGCTGGCAACAATAGGCCGAAACTGGGCAAAAAATAACTTGAATGCTATATAAAGTGAAATAAATAATAATTGCGCTGGGGAAAGGAAAATATAACATACATTAACCACACAGCGAATTACAGCATTGGATTTGTCATTCAAAAATACTGGAAGTCACATAAACAGGTAATGTGATGAAGTGGCTATTTCAGTTACTGTTATGAGGATAGTGGAAGATCACAGCTGGTCACCTGGGTATGTCCACATACCTGCCGTAAGCCAGTTGGATGGCTGAGGCCCTGTGGGGTATACAGTACGAGCTGTCTCATATACCTCAAAAAAATGCTTTAAGATGGGAAGCCAAAACTGAGAATTCTTTTTAATGTCAATGTTTTACTTATGTAAAAGTGTTTTGTTTACACTAACATGATCTAGTTTTAGTTTGGCCTACGGGAGTTCGGCTTAGATTCTCGTTCACTGATTAAATAAATCATCGTGTTATTATTCTCCGAACAGTACAATTACTACATTGATGTACGTATACTATTTCAGCACTGTTCAATAATACCAATGACATAAAAATCGAAATGAGCAGAATTTTTGAAATCAGTTTTGTTTTCACAAGTTCATTGCCATTGAACTATTTCTTGTTGTAAGGCGGAGTGATACTTATGTTGTGGAGTTAATAATTCATGCGACCAATGTTGATGTCGAGCTATATATGTAACGATAACAATTTAACCAGTGGCAGTTTTACTTCATTACCGAGTGTCCTTTTGTCTTAGACTATGTGGGCAGATAATTGTAAGACAATGCCTTGTCTAAATTGCATATAATTTAGTGATCGATTTCACTGTTAAAGCTGACAATGACCATGCTGTCTCTAACGAGACAACTAATGTGTCTGTAAATGAGTGAAAATAACTGTTGTAGCATTGGCATTATGGAGATTTGCTATAATGATGTATAATCGGACAAATTTCATAATCGATTATCGGATCGTTTTGAAAACTCATAATCGATAATCGAATCGGAAATAATCGATCCCTGTATTTTTAGTGTAATGCTGACAGTTAATATCATTTATACACATTTATTTATCTCTTTTACTACATTTAACTTCAATAGAGTTTTGACAATACTCTTATATCATAAGATCATTTTAGCATTTAATAAATAGTGTTTTTGTATGTTTACTTTGTATATTTGTATTTGACAGAATACATCGAAAACAATTCTATATAACTATAAAATTTGAATGTACATTTGTATACTTTAAAATTTGAATATATTTAGTATCATCTTATTGAAATAACACTTCAGTCAAAATTACCGTTTATAATCGATAATTGTAGTTCATCATCGCCTAGGTCGGATGTTCGGCGACGATTTTTCGATTATTTTCGATAATCGCGCCATCACTAGCTCGCTAATCATCATATGAGGGGTACCACAGAATAACATGTCGTGAAATATATGCAACTATAATCTTTTTTATTGCTGTATCATATCTCCTCAACTGTTTTTACCTGCGGCGTGTCTTTCAGTTGTCATTTTATTTCGATTTAAAACAATTATTTACATAAAAATACCCATTGGTTGTAATGAAATTCAGCGTACATAATGCCTTAAACAAAAAATATCGATGTCAAGTCATTTTTTGAATGAAAAGAACTTGACACGATATTATTGCATTTGTACGCAACATGTATGCTAAATTCCATGACAATCGACAAGAATTTTCATAAAAATGAGTTTCAAAATTAATAAAACAAATTAAAAGAAGTATAGTTTGCAAAACAATGAGCGTTTCTAAATGTACTGAGTATATTTTCAGCAATACTCTGGTCAGTTTTTACAAAGTTTGATATTGACTTGGAACGCAAATATATCGTAAATGTAGACGAAATAGACCCACATACTTTTACCAAACCAACTTCATGAAGTAATTTACGTGTCCGGTCAGACAGAATATCCCACCAGAAGCGCGGAGCGATTAATACAGCGTGCAAGAATTACGGCACCGCTAATGACACCGATACACATTGGCAACATATCATCTGAACTAGCGACAGACCTGATTATCGTGAGCAATAAATTGGGTACAAAACTGACACTGACGTACGGGTTCTCTGCGGTGCTATTATTGCGTTAAATCATATTGCGGCACTCACACGTGTGAACACCCAGGGGATTTTTTTTTCATGTACGATATAATCGTAGAGTCAACTGTAATGATGGTTTATGACAATTGGTAGGTGACACAGGGCTGGTAAATCATACTAGATATTGAATATGCGTCAATGGAGTATTCTGGCTTACGTATATGTTGAATGACGTCTGGTGTGTATCATTGTTGGGAAACTGATTACTTTGTAATTCAACACGGTGTGAATGAAACGTCCATACGTTAAAATGAAGTATTCGTACGATCGAAAGTAAACATGTTAATTGCTTCATTTTGTTGTGGTATAACAATGTAAAGTTACATGTTTAATAATTAAATGAATTGCTCGTTTAGCTTTAACTATATGCTGTCTGATATTCCATAAACTCTTTAAAACTGCATGTTTCACACTTTGAAGTCATCGGTCTTCGTGTAAATTGAACCTATTCGGGATCCAAGATAATGCACCGTGTTTATACCTGTTTTCTCTCCTGTAAACAACCACATCCTATTTAACCATCGCGCCTTTGTCCCTGACTAATACAGCACCACTGACAATTTAACCATCGTGTCTCTGTGCCTGAACACTATAGCACCACTGTCAATTTAACCATCGTGTCTCTGTCCCTGACTAATACAGCACCACTGTCAATTTAACCATCGTGTCTCTGTCCCTGACTAATACAGCACCACTGTCAATTTAACCATCGTGTCTCTGTGCCTGAACACTATAGCACCACTGTCAATTTAACCATCGTGTCTCTGTCCCTGACTAATACAGCACCACTGTCAATTTAACCATCGTGTCTCTGTCCCTGACTAATACAGCACCACTGTCAATTTAACCATCGTGTCTCTGTCCCTGACTACTACAGCACCACTGTCAATTTAACCATCGTGACTCTGTCCCTGACTAATACAGCACCACTGTCAATTTAACCACCGTGACTCTGTCCCTGACTAATACAGCACCACTGTCAATTTAACCATCATGTCTCTGTGCCTGACTAATACAGCAACACTGTCAATTTAACCATTGTCTCTTTGTCCCTGACTAATACAGCACCACTGTCAATTTAACCATCATGTCTCTGTGCCTGACTAATACAGCACCACTGTCAATTCAACCATCATGTCTCTGTCCCTGACTAATACAGCACCACTGTCAATTTAACCATCGTGACTCTGTCCCTGACTAATACAGCACCACTGTCAATTTAACCATCATGTCTCTGTGCCTGACTAATACAGCACCACTGTCAATTTAACCATCATGTCTCTGTCCCTGACTAATACAGCACCACTGTCAATTTAACCATCGTGACTCTGTCCCTGACTAATACAGCACCACTGTCAATTTAACCATCATGTCTCTGTGCCTGACTAATACAGCACCACTGTCAATTTAACCATCGTGTCTCTGTCCCTGACTAATACAGCACCACTGTCAATTTAACCATCGTGACTCTGTCCCTGACTAATACAGCACCACTGTCAATTTAACCATCGTGACTCTGTCCCTGACTAATACAGCACCACTGTCAATTTAACCATCATGTCTCTGTGCCTGACTAATACGGCACCACTGTCAATTTAACCATCGTGTCTCTGTCCCTGACTACTACAGCACCACTGTCAATTTAACCATCGTGTCTCTGTCCCTGACTAATACAGCACCACTGTCAATTTAACCATCGTGTCTCTGTCCCTGACTAATACAGCACCACTGTCAATTTAACCATCGTGTCTCTGTCCCTGACTAATACAGCACCACTGTCAATTTAACCATCGTGTCTCTGTCCCTGACTAATACAGCACCACTGTCAATTTAACCACCGTGACTCTGTCCCTGACTAATACAGCACCACTGTCAATTTAACCATCGTGTCTCTGTGCCTGACTAATACAGCAACACTGTCAATTTAACCATTGTCTCTTTGTCCCTGATTAACGTACGACCACAATATTTTTAACCACCGTCTCTCTGTCCCTGATAAACGTGCGACCACAATATACTTGACCACCATCTCTCTGTCCCTGATAAACGTACGACCACCATATACTTGACCACCATCTCTCTGTCCCAGATAAACGTACGACCACAATATATTTACCATTGTCATATTGTCCCTGCTCAATGTTTCATAAACACACGACGCCCAGTTTTGCATTTATAAAGTACCCCAGACTCCGAAAGATAAATCTAAAATTAATCATCCAGCTTATTATTTGTTTATTTTCGTACATTCTCCCAAACTTGTCTGTACATATCATCACAAATCAAATATAACATACACAATCCAGACATTTCGTACAATAACTTCTATTGATTTTATTTTGGGTCCTGTTATCAGAACGAATATTGTTTCCGCATTATAAGACTTGTATATGAATGACAGAAGTTTTGTCTCCTTATTCCGAAGGATTTAATTTAATCTGAGGGATTCCTTGTGTTGAATACAAACCCATTCGACCTTTTTGCTATATTTCACTATTTAGGAAGACATCACCGTTCTCCTACGGGAAATTTCCTTTCAGCAAAGGAGAAAGTGCGTAACTGGTCAAGCATTGAAACGGAAAAAACATTATTCCTCGGAGCATAAGAATGACAGGGATATGGGAGGAGACAAACAATGGAATCGACAGGAACACATTTTTCAGACGAAGATGACTTGAAAGCGTCCTAGTCCCATACCTAATATATTTGGGAAACAGTCGATGGGCGGCAAATGAAGTATTGAATATCTATCACGTTGATGTCTTACTTTCTGAAATGGATTCTGATAGAAGGATTTACTTATTTTCTTGTAGTTCTAGATAAATAACAATTCATTGAAATTTCTTAAATACTTTGTTCATTCTTATAAACATATAGACATATATGAGTGTTCATGTTTAGATGACATCAGGGTTCCATTAGCAGAAAACGATCGGAAATTTATTGATTTGGAAGGGATGAGAAAATTGAAAGAAATGTTTGAAGAGAAGAAGGCAGAACACGTTTATGAATATCACTCATATTGCAGTATCATTATATGAGCCCTGCTGTACGATTTCCAACCTCCACTGTAAGAGACGTCATTTCAAGAAATCGTCACATGTGATGTCACTATTTGCAAGCAGGAAATACTATTTATTATAGTCACTTCGTTTTCATATTGCCATATGGGGCAAATATTGCTTACTGTCAGTACATGGTGACGTCACATGTGACGTTTTCTGGAAATGACGTCACGTATAGAAGAGGAAGAAAATCGTCCAGCGACGCTCAATTAATTCCACAAACACGGACACAAACAACGTCTCTGATGAAAGATCGTCAACAGAGGACGTCAATACGAAAATTAATCATCTAGATTTATTAGTAATTTTCTTGTTCGAGTGTAGTTCCCTGCTTCAAATTTGGTCACCTCAGGAGAAGAAAAGACGCAGTATTTCCCTACATTTCCCTTAGTTCAACATTGCGCTTGCCTCAAGTGTTTAATCGATGTGTAGTGAATATTGTCACCAACTGTAGACAGACCGATTCGTAAATTGAGTTGCAAATGTCGGTCTGAAAAGTGTTTATCCATGTTTTATATAGTCGGATTAGTCAAAAGGTGTCTAACATTTACCGTCATCTCCCTAAGATATATACACCGCCACCAACTCCAGCATTACCCTACCATTTAACATCAAATGTAATAAAACTCCCTTAATTTTCGGACAGTACCGTATTCGTTGATAGTAAATTTCGCCGAGGCAATATTGTAGATCAGACCCAACTTAATGGATCATGAATGGAGAGGTTGATAGCACCCTAAAACGAGGTTAAAACCCCAAGAGATCTGTTCATTTTTGTAAGTCATTTAGTTTAAGGGAACATGACACTACTGAATAGAATCGCCAACAATTGGAACAAAAGTGTTGAAAAACATTAAAGACATATCTGTTGTCAAAACATCCTTACTCCTAGTATGTTTGTACAGAATGTAAATACTTGTATTAGTATTCCATGAACAGATATCTATCGGAGCAGCCGTATTAATCTCGCTCTTGCAAATTGATTCACAGCGGTGCGTAGGCCAATCAAATCTAACGTTAAATGTCGAAGCAACTTTTTGAAAGCCATATGAGTGTAAATTCGACGCTGATTTGTTCAAATCTGCACATTGTAAACGATGGACTGGAATAAATAAATTCGTAAGCTCAAGAAATAAGAATGGACGTCTCCTAAATGTAGACATACGTGTCCATGATAGTTTGACACGTCCGTATGGACAGTTACTTGACTTTTAATTACTGACAAATAAGTGTCGCAGTTTTATGTATTTTACACATCAAAAGAAAAACACAATGTTTTGTTAATCAAAAATAAAAACACGATGTTATGGTAATCAAAATAAAAATACAATGTTATGTTAATCAGACAAAAGTCAAACAGTAATTAATACGTTTTCTATAGTTGTGATAGTGAAATGGAATTCTAAACATTGTACGGTGAATATAAAATTAATGTTCGAATAAATCACGTTTGCTTTCTTGACCGAATCAAGAGGACTAGGGTAAAACAATTGTCTAATCTTTTTACGCCTTAATTGATTCGAACGTTTTAGTATATTTGAAGTTTAATGAAGATCGGTCAAATAATTATTTATTATACCTCGTACCTTACCTTTAATTTAGACACGAGATAAATGCTTAAATATCGTATTTCTGAACATGTTTAAAAAAAAGTTAATTCATAAGAAGCGATTTTATGTAAATCTCTGGAAGGTCAATGGACAATGCCATAATGGTCCTGTAATTGTCTTTTAATGTACATATAGCAACGCGCTTTATTAAATTTTATTGAACGTGTACAAACTATTTCTGCATGGGATGCGCAGTGGTCGAGGGGTAGAGCGCCTGACACCTGATCCAAAGGTCGTGAGTTCGAGCCCCGCGATGAGCGAAGTTTGATCACGAACTTCACAATCCCTTAATTGGTGCGAGTACTGGTTGGTAGCCAGGAAGCAGTTATCGAGAGTGATTAGTATAAGTTGTAAGAACTTGCTTCACAGTCGATGTAAAATAAATAAGATTAAAACAAACTATTTCTACATCGTATCATGCTATTATTGTTGAATATATTTATATGTTAAAACTAATGAACGGAAATAGAATTTTAATGTTTCGCTTTCTTTATTTACATGTGTTCGTGCTATAACTCAAAATCTTCACCAATAAATCAACATCTTCGCTTATTTCAATTTGCGCCGATCATCGTTTTTAAAGATATTTATTGTTTGTATTCTTTACGATATGAAAATCTGATGAGTGATTTTCTAAACTAAATGCATGTGTTTTATGTAGCACTCAGTTTTATCAATAGCATCATGTTGTTATCATTAAGTGTTGTTTTTGTTAAAAAGGCATGCTCTAATGTTGAATAAAGAAGCAGAACAGTAAATTCCAGTTACATCGTGCACAGCCCCCTTACACACACTGCCCCTTACACACACTGCCCCTTACACACAACCCCCTTACTCACAGCTCCCTTACACACAGCCCCTTACACACACTGCCCCTTACACACACTGCCCCTTACACACACTGCCCCTTACACACACTGCCCCTTACACACACTGCCCCTTACACACACTGCCCCTTACACACACTGCCCCTTACACACAACCCCCTTACTCACAGCTCCCTTACACACAGCCCCTTACACACACTGCCCCTTACACACACTGCCCCTTACACACACTGCCCCTTACACACACTGCCCCTTACACACACTGCCCCTTACACACACTGCCCCTTACACACACTGCCCCTTACACACACTGCCCCTTACACACACTGCCCCTTACACACACTGCCCCTTACACACACTGCCCCTTACACACACTGCCCCTTACACACACTGCCCCTTACACACACTGCCCCTTACACACACTGCCCCTTACACACACTGCCCCTTACACACAGCCCCCTTACTCACAGCTCCCTTACACACAGCCCGATTTCAACTTCACGAATTTATGATTTCAACTTCACAAATTCACAATTTAAGCTACATGAATTCACAATTTAAGCTACACGAATTCACAATTTAAGCTACACGAATTCACAATTTAAGCTACACGAATTCACAATTTAAGCTACACGATTTCACAATTTAAGCTACACGAATTCACAATTTAAGCTACACGATTTCACAATTTAAGCTGCATGAATTCACAATTTAAGCTACACGAATTCACAATTTAAGCTACACGAATTGAATATTTCTTAGGAGAGAAATAATGAAGTGTGAATGACATCACCGGTATTTCTTATATTTGATAGAATTTATATGATATTTTGGAGCACATATGAGCGTCGCTGTACGATTTTCTACCTCTTCTATACGTGACGTCATTTCCAGAAAACGTCACATGTGACGTCACCATGTACTGACAGTAAGCAGTAATTGCCATTTGGCGATATGAAAACGTTGTGACCATTTGGAGTAAATATTGTTGCCTGCATGCAAGTAGTGACATCAAATGTTTCGCTTTCTTGAAATAACGTCACTAATAGAAGAGGTTTTAAATCCCATAGCAGCGATCAGATGTAGATTATGATTATATAACGTGTAATTTTATTGTTGTCATCGATTGTATATGTGAATAATTGATCGCGTGTTGAATGGGAAACACCTTCAGATTTGACTTACACTGCAACCTTGCAGGAGCACCACCACTTGGGAGTCGTACATTGTGTATGTTGTTGAGAAGATGTTGCTGTAGAAAGGATAAAGTAGTCGTACATTCGCATTACAGGAAATATTTATTTTAGTTTCTTGCTAAATAGGGACCTGAACTGAACGTGTGTGTCTAGGCACTGTCTGATATGGTTCTATCTCTGATATTTTCTTTGTCATTACTCTGATACTATAGGGATATAATACAGTGGATTTGATGGAATGAAAGTTCTACAGTGTATTCAAATAATAAGACCAACATTCGTGAAGAAGAAAATTAGTTATTGTTGTGATGTGGTCTGATGAAATATTGAAGCAAAAGTAAAGTCTGGCCTTGAAAGACGGATGGAATTTAACTAATGTTTTGCTGTTTTCACAAAGAACGATGTACGAGTATAGGGGCTTTATGTACGAGTATAGGGGCTTTATGTACGAGTATAGGGGCTTTATGTACGAGTATAGGGGCTTTATGTACGAATATAGAGACTTTATGTACGAGTATAGGGGCTTTATGTACGAGTATAGGGGCTTTATGTACGAGTATAGAGGCTTTATGTACGAGTATAGGGGCTTTATGTACGAGTATAGGAGCTTTATGTACGAGTATAGGGGCTTTATGTACGAGTATAGGGGCTTTATGTACGAGTATAGGGGCTTTATGTACGAGTATAGGGGCTTTATGTACGAATATAGGGACTTTATGTACGAGTATAGGGGCTTTATGTACGAGTATAGGGGCTTTATGTACGAGTATAGGGACTTTATGTACGAGTATAGGAGCTTTATGTACGAGTATAGGAGCTTTATGTACGAGTATAGGGGCTTTATGTACGAGTATAGGGGCTTTATGTACGAGTATAGGGGCTTTATGTACGAGTATAGGAGCTTTATGTACGAGTATAGGGGCTTTATGTACGAGTATAGGGGCTTTATGTACGAGTATAGGAGCTTTATGTACGAGTATAGGGGCTTTATGTACGAGCATAGGAGCTTTATGTACGAGTATAGGGACTTTATGTACGAGTATAGGGGCTTTATGTACGAGTATAGGGGCTTTATGTACGAGTATAGGGGCTTTATGTACGAGTATAGGAGCTTTATGTACGAGTATAGGGGCTTTATGTACGAGTATAGGAGCTTTATGTACGAGTATAGGGGCTTTATGTACGAGTATAGGGGCTTTATGTACGAGTATAGGGGCTTTATGTACGAGTATAGGGGCTTTATGTACGAGTATAGGAGCTTTATGTCCGAGTATAGGGGCTTTATGTACGAGTATAGGGCTTTATGTACGAGTATAGGAGCTTTATGTACGAGTATAGGGGCTTTATGTACGAGTATAGGAGCTTTATGTCCGAGTATAGGGGCTTTATGTACGAGTATAGGGCTTTATATCTTGGAATTATTTTAACTAAGGGTTAACTGAGGTTTGTTTATATTGATCAAGTTTGTTTTAGGAAGGTTCTTGACGGTATGCACCGGATCTCAGTGCTCTAGAAAATCCACTAGCCCGACGTCCAGGACTAGTCTTAATGCTGAATCCGGCTACCAACAGTTGAGTTGAAGTTAGTCTCAGGCAAGTCTGTTTTAAAGCTTACCAACATCAGCAATTGTTCAGTTGTAAGTCAAACCTAAGAATCCCACAAATATTTATTTTAGATTGTGGAGCTATCATAGTGTATGTTTTTTGTTACTAAATTGACCGATATTCTCGGACAACTAGCTACCTACGTCGGACAAGGCAAATTTTACATTTCCATTAAAGTGTCTTAGAATGTTTTTAGAGCCCTGGACCTGGCTAATTTAAACAAATAATCCGATGGATATACTCGTCATCTACATTGAACATATCCATCTCATTTCTTTAATTTGTCGATTAGGGACAACATTTTATACCATATCAAGTTACACGGTTGACGTACGCGTTGTGACGGAATGGTTGAAAATCCGGGCTCTCTTCAGTCCAAATAAGTGATAGTAATAGCTATAACATAAATATGTCAAAGTACATTTTGTAGGGTTAAAATCCTCGTATTCTATCCAATTTATTTCGCCCGAACCTCAAATAAATATCTTGGTATAATTAGATTGTCTGTTGGTATTTCATAACATAAGTATCATTGGCCAACTACTGCCAGACAATTCATGTCGTTAACTTCACACAGTCTCCTAAATTCTTCATCAACAGGATATAAATGCGTTACGTGTTATTAGATATTTATGGGTGTAATAATTTGACAGAACGACCGTAAAACAAATAACGGTCAGTTGTTTTATAAAAGCTACTAGACACACTTTATTGATTGTGTATGTGTTGTTGGAAAAATAGGGAAAGCATTTCAAGCTATTTGAGCCTCGTTTGCCTGTACCATAAAGAAGTTGATTGATAAAGAAGACGGTAAACAATATAAATCAAAGAGAAAAATATCATCACCGCAATACAGACGTTCAGTAGCTCACCGCATGACTTTATGTGGTATATTTCCTCCCCTTATTTCCAGAACCCCGGTTGACGGTTTTCAGTATTTGGTATCATTGAAACCGTCTTGCCAAGCTCTTTCTATATGTACTACCTATATTGTTCTGGAATTCACATAACGTAAATAAAATGCAATTCCATAACCATGTATGTTATTAATCTTTACCGGAGCGTAAAACTTTAAAGTTTTTCTCCTCAAAAAGACGAAAAACAAGTCATGGTTTTCTAAAAATAATGCGACGATTTACGTAGCGGACAACGCCACGGCAGGGATGCGTTTTTTAGAGTTGGGGGAAGTAAGCAAGAAAAGTTATCCAATGTAGAAAAGGTAGCTGTCTAAAAAATGCTTGAACGCATCGCTTGCTACAAATTGGCGTTCGTCAGACTCGACGACACTGTTCTGCATGGACGCCATTTTGTTTAGCAAACCTAGCACTGTCATATCAAGCTATCTATCTAAAGATAGGTGCTTCTTTTCCTACGTTTAAGAAACGGCATCGCTATTCTCCATACGTAGTGCTAGGTAGAATTCTATCTTTCCTACCAATAAAAAACGTGCCTCAGGTCACAAAACAGTTGCGGTGCGTACACTTCATTGAGCGCGACATGCAATGACACGCCACGCCAGGTCACCAAACAGTTGCGATGCGTAAACTTCTTTGAGCGCGGCATGCAATGACACGAACTGTTGTAGTACTGTAATGTCACCAAACATTGCAAGCTGTGTCACGAAATATCACACAGAAAGCATGTCATGCCATGCTACGGTACGAAGTATATATTGTTACTAAGCATGACAAGTCGCTCCAAGAATAATATAAATGTGATACCATCGCATGTCTTACTAACATGATCACACACACTCAGTCCACTCTATAAAACATTGTAATAATGATACGCGTATCATTCATAGATACGGTATTATTGATTGAAAGGACTAGCAATCAGACCATCTTGTCAAGCTCATTCTTAGTACGAATGTCCTTTGAATGCACCTTCATGTATATAGAGCAGACGTAACGAAACCAAACGAACGGTGGTATATATGACATGTGCTCCGGTATATATGACATGTGCTCCGGTATATATGACATGTGCTCCGGTATATATGACATGTGCTCCGGATTTGAACAATTGGTTGGCCACAAATGTATTGATTCAATGCGGAAAAACCAAGACAATTTGACGATATACTTAGCAGAATTACGCGGACCCTTTAGCTATATGATATACCAATCACATGGCTAACATTTTATGGCATTCACTGACAATGAAACGATTTTTATGTTTGTTTTATTATTCTGTGCGGTTATAAATAATGTAATATTTAGGAATCTCCAGACACGGTCACTCTGTATATACATACTGCATGTTATTTTGTTTGTAAAGGGGTACTAAAATAAAGTCACGTTTGAGAAACACGAAAAATCGGTCAATGGCGCTACCGGGAATCGAACCCAGGTCTACGGATTGCCGGTCCGTTATGCTAACCACTATACCACAGCGACCTGACGTCATTTTCGTGTAAATTTATCATATATAAATTTATGATTAAGGTAAACTACACTTTGGACGAAGTACGGGGCCACATAAACAGGCGATGTCATGTAGTGAGACCTTTCCGGGTATTAGGGCGGAGGAAAACCCCATGCATCCCCTGTGTAGAACCAATGACATTCGTTAGCCGGCTGGGTAGCTTTCTCACATATTCTACATCTTGCCAGATAGGATTCGAACCCATAGCGGTAAAGGGATATATGATTTGAAGTCAGATTCCAGAACCACTCAACCACGGAGACCCTTCTAATACAGGTTACACGCACATATAAATCAACATGTTTAGGCGTATGGCATAGTATTCTCAATAGCTTTAATGAGACAGATTTATTTTCCTGAATTAATTTCATGATGGCTATTTCAGGGCTCAGGTGAATTGTTATGTTCAAGAAGATAAGTAGAAGTCATTAATAAGATATATATCGTTATTTGTGAGATAGTGAAGCTTCAGAAATAGACAAGATCGTATCTCAGTTGTCACCCTAGGGGAACCAGTATTAGTATCAGACAAGATATTAAATTATTGTAATATGCAAATAGATGTTGTAGTTTGGAATGGGTAACAGGAGAACCTGCGACTTTCCTCTAAATATCGATGAATAGTGCGCTAGGCAGAAATCAAGGAGGTCCGGGTTTGAGTCCTGGGCTGCGCAGGTCACATCCTATGATATTTGGCATTTGGTCATTTTGCCCCACCTTGCGGAAGGGCAAGTTAATTTTCCTTGTTAATTCATTGCAGGAAAACTGATTTGGTCAACTAACCACCATATATAACTGAAAAAGTGTTAAACGATGGCATTTAACCGATTTAAAACAAACACCACCCCGCTCAAAGTAACAAATCATTGTAAAACACACAGACCTTGGATCTAGAAGTCGTATGTGCAAACGCCAAATGGGGCGTAATGTTCTCTGTGACAATTTGACTGAAGATAACACATCCTATTGTCCTTCACCCGTGATCAAAGTCGATTAACAACCTATCTTAAGGTTGGCTGTTGAGGTAAAAAAAATAGGAGACATATGTTGTTCTTTATTGTCGGCCCGACCATTCCTTGCACCGCTATTCCCATACATGTTTACCCTTGGACCTCCTAAGTGCCTAATGTCTGTTGACGGCTGTTTTTCTTTTTCTGGGGGTCTGTGTGGGGAAGCAACGTTTGGTGAGTGTAGCGTTCCATCTAACAACGTAGTCTCTCTTTTCCTCTTTTATAAAAAGCCTATCTACATGGCGTGCTCAATATTTCTGATAAGAATGTGAAACCTTTCAGAAGCTTTGATCAGATGGTAAATCAAATCGAGACCACATATTATACATCGCAATGTCAACAGAGTCTCCGTCTCTTGAACAACAACCTCCTCGTCAATAACAGTATCATTTTTTTCATGTAATAAGAATTAACTGTCATTCAACCATTCTGGAACAGCAATGTCTCCGCAACAGCCAGAATGTGCGTTTCCCAAATGCTGTTACAATGGAAAATTTGTACTGTATATCATTTCGCCAGAGATAAACGTCAGTTGTCTCTTTAATATCCGTATTGCATGTTTTATGTTGCGGTAGTCATTAGAAAAAAGCTTGCACATACCATTTATACAACTGATTAAAGCGAACATGAATTGTCGGTCATGTAGACGTGTTACCGATATCTATCTGCACTTTACAGAAAGTGTTCACGTTTATTTGCTCTTAAAGCTGCACTTGACTGTGATTCTTAGTAAACTGTTAAAAGTTCTTAATTCGTCCTTGTGTTCTTTTCTAAATTATTGTAAATTGTTAAGTTGGCAAAATAAGGTTGGAACACGTCATATACATATGCAACGTTAGGTTCGTGGTATTTCTGTGCCTTCTTTTATATTTGATTTCGATGGATGATCGAACTGTATTGTGATAGCAAACATACTCAACCACGCGTTTTACGTCGATGTTTATACAGCTAAACACCTCCATCCAATATCTTCACAAGAGTTTATTCATGTATCTAATGAATCACCGGTTTCAATTTAAGCAGTCGTTGCCCACTGTTGCAAAATTGGTTGGAAAATGAATAGCTTGTACTAAAGAAATTCGGTCTTATACAAAAGTTCGCAGTAAGCTCGGTTGTTCTGTGAAAGAGATTTTTACCGAAATTACTCGTGTTTATGGGTCTGGTAAGGTGTCTTATGAGACGGTTGGTAGATGGAAAAAGAAATTACATTGTGGGGTACGGTCTGTTGATTATGCAGCAAAATTAGGTCGGCCGAAGACAGTAACGTGTGACATGTATTGAAGATAACCGAAATCTTCAAAATGATGTTAGATCAATGATTTCATTTTTCAAATTTTACAAGTCTGAAAGATTTCTGCTAAGTGGGTGCCTTATCTATTGACTAGCGACCAGAAAAAGTTACGTGTTTAAGCAGCCAAAAAGGAGCTAAAATGTTCCCAAAATATGCAAAGAAGCTTTTTGTAAATGTTGCTACAGGTGATGAAACCTGTGTACACTTTCAAACCAGTGAGAAAGGTTGGGAACAAAATATGGGCCGCCAAACATTGCAAAAGCCCAATTATGCAAATCGTAATATAAGTGCAAATGCGGATTTTGTACGTATTATTCTTCTCTAGCGAATGCATAGCAGTACTGATACCAGTAAAAAAGCGCCGACGTGTGACAGGAATGAATTTGTGATATTTTATCGAAATAAATAAAAAAAGTACTACGAGAAACTTGGCCGACTCACAGGTTTCAAACATATTCGACTGTTGCACGACAATGCTACTGCCTACACCTCTGGTATAGTAACACAACTTTTGAAGTCGGAGAAAGTTACTGTGCTACCACATTCTCCTTATTCCCCAGACCTGGTGCCATGTGACTTTCATCTTTTTCCAAAATTGAAAAAAAATCCTTTCTGGTCGTAGATATCGATCGCGACAAGCTGTCAGTTCTGGTATTCATCAGGACTTCCGTAGTATACCAAAGTCGGCTTACCGTGACGCTTTCCGGAAATGGATACATACTCTCAAATTATGCATTTCTAACCGTGGGGAGGACTTTGAGGGTATGGAATGAAAAACTGCATCTTTCGATCCGTTTTTAAGTTTACAAACCACAATTCATTTCGAACATTCCTCATAAATACATCAATTTTGAGATTATATAAATCAACAGGATCAGATAATTTTATTTTCTTCTATACTGACTGTAATGTCGCTTCAATCTATCTGCTGGAATTGTTTAACTGCATTTACTGCTGACAGTAGTATTACGATATTTAGCCGTATAACAGGCAGCAAAAGGTAGCAAACATTCTGCACATTATTGCTACCAACACTCTTTGATTTGTTTCAATGAATTTATATACATGATAAACAAAAAAAATCTTGAAAAAAGATGGTCGGCGCAATTTGAAGGTTAAGATTTGTTGTGCAACATAAACAATTACCGAGATGTTACGATTGCAGGTCATTCCAGATCCTAAAAGGATTTTGGTAAATTCACCGTAATTCAGTTGATTTCGGTAAGGTAACGTACCTCTTACCGAAAGGTAAACAAATCCGTGGCAAGGTTCAGGCCATGTTCGGTTGAAGAGAAGTTGGTTAAGTTGTTAACGTAAGATTTGATTGGTTTGCACAACCCTGATATGCAAATATCAATGTTAGTACGGCTGCGCCGAAAAATGAGTTATGTCACTACGGCGATTCTGATACTCGACACATTTGGTTTAGATTAGTTCAATCAGTGCATATGCACCAAACATTTAAACTGCAAGGTATGTTATGGTCTTACTAATTCTCATAATGCGACGAACATCACCAGTGTCATTTGATGATGATTATTTTGTTGTTTACGTTGAGCATTTGGCTCAAGCCATATCCACTTCTGCTGATCAATATAGAGGTGGCTCTGGAATTATTTAGCATTTGATTGAAAGTGCTAGAAAAGTGGAGGCAATTTATGTCTGTCTTCTGGCTAATGTAAGAAGCAATTTCTGTCAGATACACTATAGCGAACACAACATGATGTATGATGCTTATTGCTGAACCTTTTTGTACAATGTGCTGGCTAGTTTAACTTTGTCATACGCTGCTTCAGTGCTAGATTGTCAATCTAAAATTAAATTACTTCGAGCTCACATGACAGACACACGTATTGACAGAGTCTCACAGACACATGATTACAACTACAAGTATGTTGAGCCCGCCTGGTTATGTCAGTTAGAACACTGTGACCCGGGAGATCCTGGTTCGTTTCCCGAGTTGGGCAAGTTATGTTCTTCCGTTACATTGGCTACGACCATGTCCTCCATGTTAGTTAGTTGCTTGCGGAAGAGCAAGTTAGTACTGGTTGATAATTACTTCCAGGCAAACTGGTCAGGTCAACTGGCCGCCGTATTTGACTGAAACATTGCTGAAAAACGGCGTAAACCAAGACGAAAACGAGTATGCAGACCATACATTTGCAAAGAAGTGACAAAACATTACCTATTGATTGGCGTACACTGTTTAAAAGTTCAGTGAGTGGTTTGTGTGACATTCGCTATACAATCCATTCTCATTTAGCTTAATACTTAAACTATTTAATGAAAACAGACGGACCTCGTTCATTCAAATTCATCGGGTCCGAAAAAAAATTCGCGTAATACATAGTTTCGAATAACCCTGTTCAATTCAAAGTGTATAATAAGATATATTGGGATCTGATATTTATTTCGGATGATACCAAGTATTCGGATAGAGGCGTTGTCAAATAAACGAGGTCCCACTGCAGAGTTAATATCAAAGAAAATCTTAACATTATAAGTCTAAGAAGAATTATATATGTCCCGATTGTTGTTTGTCTGTTACTAATGTCGGTTAAAAATGACAAAATTCATGCTTCCGCCGATCAATATAATTAATTCTTTGTTTCATTAATACTGCATAGTTTTCCTTGATTAAATAACTTAACTTATGGATGATAAAAATAACGATGAGCGTTTTACGATGGCATTTAGAATTTATAGAGAGTAGAACAATCTTGCATGAATACTTTAGAGTGAAAATGAATCGGTATAACTGATGAAGAGACCCCAGTGAATGTCCTAATTAATTGATTTTAATGATTTCAGTAACAAATTATTTGTCGCCCTATTCTGATGTGCTTTGCTGAACAATCTGCAGTTGAAATGTGTCCACGTTTTGTTCATATTATCTACGCAGTATAATGTTCATAACGGGCAAGCTATGGTCTCAGTGCTGAAGGTCTTGTTCTGTTAGCTGTGCCACATATAACTCTGACTGATAGTCGAGTTTTGACCACTGAGTAGTTTATTTACATATCTCAGTTCTTGTAAAATACTAATAAAATGGTAAACAAATAAATGCATCATGTACAAGAAATATAATTGTACAATTTATACATAATAAACAAATATTATTTTCTGATGTTTCAAGTCTGGCATTTATTTAAATTTACAAAAAGTTTCTTTAATGAGCACACAAAGTTTCCTACTTTTTATTATGTTATTAAAGTCTTGGTCCATGAGTAATCGTAATTTTAATATGTTAGGGTTTTGGGGATGTATTTTGTTCTTGAATCGTTGAAGTGACCACATTCGATTAGATAGTGAAATTCGTCATCAATACAATTTTTTCACATAAACGACATTTTCTTAAATAAAATTCTACTCCTTCCCAGCTTAATTTTTCTACCGGCAGTCGATTATTTCTTGTTCTAAACTTGATCATATATCTTAAATACATGGGTGGATTTTTTGCTAAAAAAATCTCAAACTTAGTTTTAAGTCATTGAATGAGAAATACGTCTTAGGTATCAAAACATGTGGCAAACCGCACGAAAGCACTGAACGAAGCCACCATATGTTTTCTTCATTTACATAAAATAGCGAAACTATTTTAAATAATATCAAGCCATATTTTAGATGTGAGGATTGCGTGATGTTGTCATGTTTGTATACCTCGTTCCACTTGGGCCACTCTCTTGTAATTATTATTCACACTACGGTTTGTTTTAATTATAGTAACACTTAAATCGTGATAAAAGAACAATACAATATTACAATTATCGAAAGTACTCTACATCCATGTCTGAAACAAAATATTACTTGTAGTTGACATACATTTTAGTGAAATTGTGAGTAGTTTATAAATTATATGTTGATGTGAATTTTCGTCAGTTGTTTAATTTCCATATTCCGATTATTTCGGTCTTATTTAGTGTCCGTACCCTCCGTTCTGAACAGTTTACTCACGTTTGTGTGCCCCACTTCCTACGTGAACCTCATGCAGGTCAATTTTGTCTTGTTTTGTGTCTCCCCGTCTCTGTTTGTACTCCCTAAGCCGCTTTGGCCATTCCTGTCCAATCTCTCTTTTAAGCTCACTTAAGCTAGTTGAGCTTTTGTGACCGATCAGCAATGTCTTCAAACGACATCTTCTCCTAAACCGCTCAGCTAATATTGATGAAACTTGTCCGGGTGTCCCATGCATGAAGCTCGAAAGTTGTTAAAATAAGTTCATTCCTTGCAGAACTCGTGTTGCCTTGGCAACCGGAAGGAAACAAACTTGCAAAATATTCCTGTCTAAAAAAGAAAAGACCTAGAGCTTTGATATTTGGTTAGTAGCTTCATCTAGTTGTTCGTTACCAAGATGGTTAAAATTATTCCCCTGGGCTCAAAAAATGGGCCCGCCCCTTGATTACATTATTTACATAGACTTGTATATAGGGTTAATTGAGAACTATTCTTGTTTTAAACCGTAACGTCTACCAAGATTGTTCAAAATATGTGCATTGTGTCAATAGCAGCCCCACCTCTGGGGTTCATAGTTGTACATCGACTTATATAAGGAAAGAGTTTGAAAATCTCCAGTCCAAACTACTTGCTGGATTTGAAAATGATTTTGCACAAGTGTTTCTTGTGTAACCTCTCCAAGATTGTTCCATGTATGGCCCTGGTGGCAATATTGGCCACGCCTTGGTGTTTCTTGAGTGACCCTCTACCAAGATTGTTCCATGTATTGCCCTGGTGGCAATATTGGCCCCGCCTTGGTGTTTCTTGAGTGAGCCTCTATCAAGATTGTTCCATGTATTGCCCTGGTGGCAATATTGGCCCCGCCTTGGTGTTTCTTGAGTGAGCCTCTATCAAGATTGTTCCATGTATTGCCCTGGTGCCAATATTGACCCCGCCTTGGTGTTTCTTGAGCGTCCCTCTACCAAGATTGCTCCATGTATGGCCCTGGTGGCAATATTGGCCCCGCCTTGGTGTTTCTTGAGTGAGCCTCTACCAAGATTGTTCCATGTATTGCCCTGGTGGCAATATTGACCCCGCCTTGGTGTTTCTTGAGTGACCCTCTACCAAGATTGTTCCATGTATGGCCCTGGTGGCAATATTGGCCCCGCCTTGGTGTTTCTTGAGTGAGCCTCTATCAAGATTGTTCCATGTATTGCCCTGGTGGCAATATTGACCCCGCCTTGGTGTTTCTTGAGTGACCCTCTACCAAGATTGTTCCATGTATGGTCCTGGTGGCAATATTGACCCCGCCTTGGTGTTTCTTGAGTGAGCCTCTATCAAGATTGTTCCATGTATGGCCCTGGTGGCAATATTGACCCCGCCTTGGTGTTTCTTGAGTGACCCTCTACCAAGATTGTTCCATGTATGGTCCTGGTGGCAATATTGGCCACGCCTTGGTGTTTCTTGAGTGACCCTCTACCAAGATTGTTCCATGTATTGCCCTGGTGGCAATATTGGCCCCGCCTTGGTGTTTCTTGAGTGAGCCTCTATCAAGATTGTTCCATGTATTGCCCTGGTGGCAATATTGGCCCCGCCTTGGTGTTTCTTGAGTGAGCCTCTATCAAGATTGTTCCATGTATTGCCCTGGTGCCAATATTGACCCCGCCTTGGTGTTTCTTGAGCGTCCCTCTACCAAGATTGTTCCATGTATGGCCCTGGTGGCAATATTGGCCCCGCCTTGGTGTTTCTTGAGTGAGCCTCTACCAAGATTGTTCCATGTATTGCCCTGGTGGCAATATTGACCCCGCCTTGGTGTTTCTTGAGTGACCCTCTACCAAGATTGTTCCATGTATGGCCCTGGTGGCAATATTGGCCCCGCCTTGGTGTTTCTTGAGTGAGCCTCTATCAAGATTGTTCCATGTATTGCCCTGGTGGCAATATTGACCCCGCCTTGGTGTTTCTTGAGTGACCCTCTACCAAGATTGTTCCATGTATGGTCCTGGTGGCAATATTGACCCCGCCTTGGTGTTTCTTGAGTGAGCCTCTATCAAGATTGTTCCATGTATGGCCCTGGTGGCAATATTGACCCCGCCTTGGTGTTTCTTGAGTGACCCTCTACCAAGATTGTTCCATGTATGGTCCTGGTGGCAATATTGGCCCGCCTTGGTGTTTCTTGAGTGACCCTCTACCAAGATTGTTCCATGTATTGCCCTGGTGCCAATATTGGCCCCGCCTTGGTGTTTCTTGAGTGACCCTCTACCAAGATTGTTCCATGTATGGCCCTGGTGGCAATATTGGCCCCGCCTTGGTGTTTCTTGAGTGACCCTCTACCAAGATTGTTCCATGTATTGCCCTGGTGGCAATATTGGCCCCGCCTTGGTGTTTCTTGAGTGAGCCTCTATCAAGATTGTTCCATGTATTGCCCTGGTGGCACTATTGACCCCGCCTTGGTGTTTCTTGAGTGACCCTCTACCAAGATTGTTCCATGTATGGCCCTGGTGGCAATATTGGCCCCGCCTTGGTGTTTCTTGAGTGAGCCTCTATCAAGATTGTTCCATGTATTGCCCTGGTGGCAATATTGACCCCGCCTTGGTGTTTCTTGAGTGACCCTCTACCAAGATTGTTCCATGTATGGTCCTGGTGGCAATATTGACCCCGCCTTGGTGTTTCTTGAGTGAGCCTCTATCAAGATTGTTCCATGTATGGCCCTGGTGGCAATATTGACCCCGCCTTGGTGTTTCTTGAGTGACCCTCTACCAAGATTGTTCCATGTATGGTCCTGGTGGCAATATTGGCCCCGCCTTGGTGTTTCTTGAGTGACCCTCTACCAAGATTGTTTCATGTATTGCCCTGGTGCCAATATTGGCCCCGCCTTGGTGTTTCTTGAGTGACCCTCTACCAAGATTGTTCCATGTATGGCCCTGGTGGCAATATTGGCCCCGCCTTGGTGTTTCTTGAGTGACCCTCTACCAAGATTGTTCCATGTATTGCCCTGGTGGCAATATTGGCCCCGCCTTGGTGTTTCTTGAGTGACCCTCTACCAAGATTGTTCCATGTATTGCCCTGGTGGCAATATTGGCCCCGCCTTGGTGTTTCTTGAGTGAGCCTCTATCAAGATTGTTCCATGTATGGCCCTGGTGGCAATATTGACCCCGCCTTGGTGTTTCTTGAGTGACCCTCTACCAAGATTGTTCCATGTATGGTCCTGGTGGCAATATTGGCCCCGCCTTGGTGTTTCTTGAGTGACCCTCTACCAAGATTGTTTCATGTATTGCCCTGGTGCCAATATTGGCCCCGCCTTGGTGTTTCTTGAGTGACCCTCTACCAAGATTGTTCCATGTATGGCCCTGGTGGCAATATTGGCCCCGCCTTGGTGTTTCTTGAGTGACCCTCTACCAAGATTGTTCCATGTATTGCCCTGGTGGCAATATTGGCCCCGCCTTGGTGTTTCTTGAGTGACCCTCTACCAAGATTGTTCCATGTATTGCCCTGGTGGCAATATTGGCCCCGCCTTGGTGTTTCTTGAGTGAGCCTCTATCAAGATTGTTCCATGTATTGCCCTGGTGGCAATATTGGCCCCGCCTTGGTGTTTCTTGAGTGACCCTCTACCAAGATTGTTCCATGTATGGCCCTGGTGGCAATATTGGCCCCGCCTTGGTGTTTCTTGAGTGACCCTCTACCAAGATTGTTCCATGTATTGCCCTGGTGGCAATATTGGCCCCGCCTTGGTGTTTCTTGAGTGAGCCTCTATCAAGATTGTTCCATGTATTGCCCTGGTGGCAATATTGGCCCCGCCTTGGTGTTTCTTGAGTGAGCCTCTATCAAGATTGTTCCATGTATTGCCCTGGTGCCAATATTGACCCCGCCTTGGTGTTTCTTGAGCGTCCCTCTACCAAGATTGTTCCATGTATGGCCCTGGTGGCAATATTGGCCCCGCCTTGGTGTTTCTTGAGTGAGCCTCTACCAAGATTGTTCCATGTATTGCCCTGGTGGCAATATTGGCCCCGCCTTGGTGTTTCTTGAGTGACCCTCTACCAAGATTGTTCCATGTATGGCCCTGGTGGCAATATTGGCCCCGCCTTGGTGTTTCTTGAGTGAGCCTCTACCAAGATTGTTCCATGTATGGCCCTGGTGGCAATATTGGCCCCGCCTTGGTGTTTCTTGAGTGAGCCTCTACCAAGATTGTTCCATGTATTGCCCTGGTGGCAATATTGGCCCCGCCTTGGTGTTTCTTGAGTGACCCTCTACCAAGATTGTTCCATGTATGGCCCTGGTGGCAATATTGGCCCCGCCTTGGTGTTTCTTGAGTGAGCCTCTACCAAGATTGTTCCATGTATTGCCCTGGTGGCAATATTGGCCCCGCCTTGGTGTTTCTTGAGTGAGCCTCTACCAAGATTGTTCCATGTATGGCCCTGGTGGCAATATTGGCCCCGCCTTGGTGTTTCTTGAGTGACCCTCTACCAAGATTGTTCCATGTATTGCCCTGGTGGCAATATTGGCCCCGCCTTGGTGTTTCTTGAGTGAGCCTCTACCAAGATTGTTCCATGTATTGCCCTGGTGGCAATATTGGCCCCGCCTTGGTGTTTCTTGAGTGAGCCTCTATCAAGATTGTTCCATGTATTGCCCTGGTGCCAATATTGACACCGCCTTGGTGTTTCTTGAGCGTCCCTCTACATAGATTGTTCCATTTATGGTCCTGGTGGCAATATTGGCCCCGCCTTGGTGTTTCTTGAGTGACCCTCTACCAAGATTGTTCCATTTATGGTCCTGGTGGCAATATTGGCCCCGCCTTGGTGTTTCTTGAGTGACCCTCTACCAAGATTGTTCCATGTATGGCCCTGGTGGCAATATTGGCCACGCCTTGGTGTTTCTTGAGTGACCCTCTACCAAGATTGTTCCATGTATGGCCCTGGTGGCAATATTGGCCCCGCCTTGGTGTTTCTTGAGTGACCCTCTACCAAGATTGTTCCATGTATGGCCCTGGTGGCAATATTGGCCCCACCTTGGTGTTTCTTGAGTGACCCTCTACCAAGATTGTTCCATTTATGGTCCTGGTGGCAATATTGGCCCCACCTTGGTGTTTCTTGAGTGACCCTCTACCAAGATTGTTCCATTTATGGTCCTGGTGGCAATATTGGCCCCGCCTTGGTGTTTCTTGAGTGAGCCTCTATCAAGATTGTTCCATGTATGGCCCTGGTGGCAATATTGGCCCCGCCTTGGTGTTTCTTGAGTGACCCTCTACCAAGATTGTTCCATGTATGGCCCTGGTGGCAATATTGGCCCCGCCTTGGTGTTTCTTGAGTGACCCTCTACCAAGATTGTTCCATGTATGGCCCTGGTGGCAATATTGGCCCCACCTTGGTGTTTCTTGAGTGACCCTCTACCAAGATTGTTCCATTTATGGTCCTGGTGGCAATATTGGCCCCGCCTTGGTGGTTTAATATGTCACATTGAGTTATATATGATTTACCTTTATACATCGTCTAGCCCAGAACTGTAAGGCTTAGATCATTCGCATGTAACATTGTTCAGTAGTACCCTACCGTGATTGTTCAAATTATGCCCATGCGGTCAAGATTATTGGCCCCTCCCTTGGGGCCGTATGTTTTACAAAGAGTTGTGTTGAGAATACATTTCAAATTCTTCTTGTCTAACTATGATTAGCGACTCATGTGAGCGATATAGGACCATCTTGGCGCTCTTGTCTCTGTTCTGGATTTGAACAGGGAAGTTCTGATGTACGAAAGTGGCTTCACTGCTCAGCATCTATTCACACTTTGGTCAAAGCACATAATGTTCGTTCTATGATAATCTAAATGAGAACTCTTGTGATTCCTTGCGCCTCTGTTCCCTTACGTATGTGCCATTGAGCCTCCTCGGCTGCCTTATGTTTTATGGATTGTTGTTTTCCAGGAGGTCTGTGTGGAGAGGCATTGTCTTATGTATGTTACGTTCCCTGTAACAACTTATTCTCTCTCTTTAACTACTGGAAAATGATACCGTTGTTAAAGAGAGAAGATTTTTCAAGGAAGTGCGTCTCTGAAAAGGTTGCATTGTTCAAAATGATCTACAAAAAGGATCTAGCTAATATTGTGGTGTTCACAGTAAGAATAGAACATCCCTTAGGGCTATATTTTACCCGTATGTTAACTGTATAACAAGTGTTATTATCTTCAAGATCCCTTGAACCAAATGTACAGACACATTATAGTGGCAGATCTGTCTAACTATTTAGTAACTGACTTAATATACTTGATGCTACTTCCGCGACTGTTTTCTGAATATCACTTAATAATATAAATACGCCAATTAACCATTCTATGTTATTCTCGGTGACTCTATACAGCATGTAGTTTAATAAAGATCATTTGATACTAGACTTTGGGTGGAAGCCAATATATATATACGCACATTTATTGTGTTTGTAAGACAATGGTGGTATTGATTCCTACGCGCGGAGCTGTCTCGCTAACAAGTGAATGATGTTTAAATAAGAAATGGCTCACAGTTGAAGAAGGAAGGAAGACAATTGCAAGTTAATGTTTCATCTTATTAGGTTATTACTAATTGTTATGGGAAGAACATTTATTTATGGTTTGCAGGCATTTTGGGGGTATAAATGTATGCTAAATTTCACGAATAAGGTATCCAAAATATAGCTCAATTAAAATAGGTCTTTTTAACTGTGAATCGATATGTACAAACTCCCTTTAGGCTCAGTTGATTTCAAATTATCACCGATAGCTACTAGAAGTTTATTAGAATTGTATTTGTAATCAGAATATAGTTCATATAAAAGCTTTGAGCTAAATATCCCGGGGAAAAGTTATTTTGTAGAAAAAGAGTGTTTATCAGTTTGTAAAACATGTTCTCTTCTTTAGTATATAGACGCGTATTTACGTGTATTATTATTGCATACACATGTTTGTTCTATATAGCATGTATATTTCATTACATGGTGATTTCAGTTTGTTCTTCAACTGTAACCTTATATGTTTGAATATGTGTTATAGTTTTCCTTCTCCAACTCATACAGTGGTTGAGGCATCCGCTTTGGGAGCGGGAGGTCGAAGGTTCGAATCCCGGCAGGGGTCCGTTCTGATTTGGCCGGTTAGTGAGCCGCCAGCTAGTTAAATAATGGTAACTGTGTGCCTACCTGTCTGGTGTATGGCATTTAAGGATAGGACTCGGGAAGTGAATGTGCTCAGAAAGTAGGTGTCTCATAAGTCAGAATTGGCTGGCCCTTTAAATAGGGGTGAAACTATAATAAATAAACACTTTACGTAGATGTATGTTTGTATGTATGTACATATTTGTTTGTCCTCATTGCCAGCCCTATGGCTTACTGGATTGAAAATGAAAAATAAACTCATATTAGGTTAGTGGTCACGGTAAAATAAAACGTATTCGTTCCTTGCTTTCTCGGTATAATTTTACACTGCTCGACGAAAACAAAAACCCGTTTCTCTGATTTCCATGTCACTTTAACCTTGGCTAGTATGAAGTAATAAAACAGTTTATTTCTAGAACATAATGATATTTTGGGAAATATTTCGTCTAAATTGTTCATAAAAGAGGACCGTTTATGACTTCTTTTGGCAACAAAATGACAAACTGAAATATTGCTTTTAGTTTCAACCTAAAAACTCCGAACATTGACATAGAGACCTACAAACATAATTCTAGTCGATATTTTTTTTCCATTTACCATTGGCGAAAATACAAAGTTACGTTATGTAACTGCCGATTTTATATTTATCTTGCCTTCTACACTTCGTGAGTAATGCGTACGGGTACAATGCGGCATCGCCTTCCTCGTGAATATTTCAGTAACCCTTTTCATCAGATTGGGCAAACAAGGAACTATATATTGATGATAGCTGCACTGATGTCAAATGCACTGTTTCCTGGTGAACAGCTGATGGGAAACTGGGTCTGTTTAAGGCTTGATCCGCTATAAAGTTTTAACAATTAGACACCTTGGTAGGCGGCAAACATTAAATACGCCTTTAAGAAATCAAACTTTTAATCACACATGGACTAAGACTTTAATAATATAATAATAAAAAATAGGAAACTGTGTGTGCTCTTTAAGGACATTCATTATAAAATTAAATAAATACAACACTTTGTCATCCGAAAACAACATATTTTTCTTGTATTGATATTTTTAAAATAAATTAGAATAAAGATACCTTCTCCCACAATATTTCTTTATCATATATTGTACATTTTCTGGTGCATGATGCATTGAATTTCGTATTGTAATTACCTCGTTATTATTGTATCTTCTATGGTATATATACCCACCCATATTATCATGTTTTATATGAACCGAGTTATGTTAATAAACTTGTAGAAATGGCACAAATCAGGATTACAATACTCGTACATAACAATATCGCATGGTTTTCGGTACTTATAAATGCATGGTAAAACTTTAAATAAAAGAACGCTAAAGAGCAGCATGACTTTCGATATATATATATGTATAATTAAAACTCTCTTCCGGTAAATCACTGTTGACAACATGGATACACTGTATATTGAAATACAAAATATGAATGGCTTTGAGTAAGGCAATAACAGCTCCAATCAATATCCAATCGTTATGTGCCTTAAAACAAACTATCTCGTTTTTAAAAACATTTTTTTCGCCCAAGTTTATTTCATTTTTCAATCAAAATTATTGCAATGCGTCGTTTCTCTGGCAATATGCCTTTTTTTTTTCTGTCTAATCTTCTTTGAATTAGTAAAGGGAATTGTTGTCTACTAGCTTTCCAGTGTCGTCTATGCGAATGATTGAATTTTATCGACGACGTAATGTATTAACGAAATAAGTAGGTTTTATGAAATGTTTCATGTGGAATACAACAGAACAGAACAAGTATAGTCTCGACATATTTCTGTCTAAAAGAGGTATCTGAAAACCTAAGATATAAGGCATTTGAAAAGGTACAAAGGAACAGGGGCGTTAGGATGGCCTGGCCGACCATAAGGGACAACTAGGAGAATCAAAGAAGACAAACAGGGGGATTTAATGGATGGAATAGATCACAGAACAGGACAATGCAATCGATTCAACCTCTCTCGAGCAATTACCTCTCACTACCAGCAAAGTTTCAGCTCTCGCAGGTGTTGCACCAGACGTGTTGCATTGTAAAATCTCACAGATATGCAGAAGTATGTACATGATCTACATTGATTAAATGTCAAATGTCGAAGCCACGGCCCTAGTCCGAACGTCCGATGTCCAACCATTAGCCAGGCACGCCTCCCATATACCGCGAAGAAAAGAATAAATACGCCGTGTATATGTTTGTTTATTCTAAATACTGTACAATATAATTACAGTGAATAAACATGAGTGTATCATTTGACGTGAAAGTTGAATGAACCTGAGCATTTGAATAAATAACAAATTTAAAAAAACATTAATGAATACATACCAATGGATGAATTAGTTAGGTATTGTCGAAGGTCGTTGTACATGTATAGGCAATTATCCACGGACCATATAAACCAGGAAGGGTTAATGCTGCATGAAGCATAAACACACAAGTTTAGATGTAAACAAACTGAATATTTCATGCCCATGTAAACAAAGAACGAATTAGTTCAATATTAAACAATCCGTATATCCTTTGATATAAGTTGTTCTGAGTTGTTTCCTTAATTTGCAAGGAATATCTTTCTTTGAGTAGGACTACTACTTTTGTGGTTTATAATACGAGTATATCATTATTTTACACGATTCTAAATTGTTAGAACTTTTAAAGCATTATTACAAGAAACCAAAGAGATACTATATTTGCCACTCCCTGTAGTCACATTTGTATTTATGCCTTAGTGATATTTAATAACTTTTCTATATATATGTATATACATGTACCATCAGTATGCTTAAAATTTTCTTTTTTTTTCTTTTTCTGAAAGAACGCAACTCTGATGACAATTTTGAATCATGTGTCATTATATAATATATTGATTATATGTATGACTATGTGCTGTAAAGTAAAAATCCAATGAAATGTCTGTTCTTGGGTAGTATTCACGAAACATCTTAACGCTTACCATAATATTGTCCTTATTCTTATTTCTTTTCCTCAGTTAATGATAAGGAAATCCTTAACTTTTAAATTTTCATCAGTGCCATTCAAGGATGTCCTTAGCAAAGGAAAGTCATAACTTTAAGGAAATTATTAATTTCATGTAAGGAAAAAGGACGCTACCTTATCTTGTAAGGAAAAAATGCCATATATAAGGAAAATCGGAAGATAAGACATATACTGAATACCACATAAGAATTTTCTAAACATTTAAGGAAAATCTTGTGGATATTAAGGAAAATACTACTTTGAAGGAAACTCTCAACATTAAGATGTTTCGTGAATACCGTCCCTGTTCCGTTCATCTTACAAAGAGTGCTGTTCTGGAGAGATCGCTCTGCAATGTCCTTAACGACAGCGAACAACAACAGCAGTAGCAAAAAGCAATATGTCATAGTTTATGTGTCCATAAAGTATCATAAACCAATTTAATAAAACACAAGACCATTGTATTTGTCTGCACTCGCACTATATTCAGCATTCGTCTGGAATTATCACCATCATAATTATACAAAAGCTAAAGTTTATACATTAATTGCGTTACAATAGGCAGTAAAAGGAAATCACCGCCTACAATCCTACCAATTATAGAACAACTAGACCACACGCTAATTAATAGCAAAGACAAGTGGGAATGTAAACATAGAATATAAAATGACAGTAGTAATATGATTGTCGAGATTACTTATAGTTTTATCTACGTTCTATGTTTGTCTTTGTTCCATTTACCTTGTTTACTTTATTTCGTGTCTGCTTGTACTTTTGGGATTACTTTGCGGTTAGCACGTGGTATTTCCTGCTGGTCTTCTGCATTCATTTTATTAAGGCGCTTTATCGTCTCATTGTTATCATCGTCAACCAGATGGTCTACTCGAAGTACCATCATATTCATCGTCTCAAGAAAATAGTTCATGAAAGGTCCTCTGCTTTCTTATAGATGTGATGAGTACATGTATTATGGCTGATAACATGGAAAACGTGCAGTCTTGCATTGAAAGCGCCTCCGAGGACATTCAGTCCTTTGATTTAAAGCGGCATTTCATTATTTTGTTCACTGCACAGATGACTACATAACAGTTTCAAAACACCCAAATTGTACTTTACTTCGAGAAGAGCTTCTGTTAGTTTCATACTGACGTGTTTCAAAACCGAAAGTAGCCTGTTATACGTCAAAACGAAAGTAGCCTGTTAGACGTCAAAAAGAAAGTAGCCTTTCAGACGTCAAACCGAAAGTAGCCTGTTATACGTCAAAACGAAAATAGCATGTTAGACGTCAAAACGAAAGTAGCCTGTTAGACGTCAAAACGAAAGTAGATTTTGAAAATTAATCATGCAGGATGTACTTAGATACCATTTGGCTTACGAACAGGCAATGCCATTAAGTTTCCATACACCAAACGTGTTTCCATATCAGAAATGGTCACATTCAACAGTTTATGTTTTTAGTTATTTACTGACTGGGTAATATCATCGAAGAAGAGGAGTTATTTATTGCAAATTTAGCGAAATAAAAAAAAATCCTCGTCGGCAAAAATGTGATTTCTTGACCAATACGTAAAAACGTTTTTTACATACATTAATTACATGTAATTAAAAAATGTTAAATTTCCTATTTATAGCAAATTAGGTCAAATTCAGCGAAATAAAAATATTCTCGTCGGCAAAAATGTAATTCCTTGACCAATATTTAAAAAAGTATTTTAAATACATTATTTACATAAAATATGTAATTAAAAAATGCCGCTTTAAATGAAATCCTTTTTCTTCAAACTTATTTTACATCCAAATGGTGTGCTTTTATTAATGTTGAGTCTATAATATTACATTTATGGAATATAACGATAAGCAACGCATAATTTATAAGCATCAATGAACGATTTTGTTTGAATGAAGTGACTGAATCTTTTTCTCAATACTTTTATTTTTTTCGTTATCTTATTATCAATAAACAATGTGTGCATATCATCATTTTCATAAACAATAACACTCCCAGCATCATAAATAATGTCATCTGTTTAGATAAGTGTACTTTATGTTTTATCTATGATCTATGAGAATCAATGTCGCGTTTTGTCATCAACTAATGTATTCGGTTTGGACATTCGGTTTTTTCCCACCTTCACTGTTTGTCCTCTTTGATTCTCCTAGTTATTTCCTTGCGTCTCTGTTCCCTGGCGTATGTATCCTTTAACCTTCTCAGGTGCCTTATGTTTTATGGATTGTTGTTTTCCCGGAGGTCTGTATGGGGAGGCGCCGTGTTATGTATGTGGCGTTCCCTGTAGCAACTTATCTCTTTTAACCTTATAGAAGATCAACCGTATTCTTATTTTACGCAGCCATTACGTGAGTGTTTTGTGTTTTGTTCTTTGTTATATTTAGATCTGTTTTGGGAAGTTCTAATTTGTGAATGTGACATAAGCTGCTCCACATTTCTATATTTATTAAATCACAAATGTTTCTCATCTTATCTACTCGTACAATATCCAGGACACAACGCAAACGTCATGTAACGTTTCTACCACGAAGCCTTTTATGGGTCTCCATGTATATATTGAACTTACAATCATCTTATATACGTTCGCTACTTTTAATGCACCTAACAGCGTAACTATTAATGATCACGCACTTTCGTGCCTGATCAATAAATCCACAAATATATGTACAATAAAACAGTTATTTCGTTCACGAGTCGTGTTTATCTAGAAATTAGTTTCCTTCTTGTTTTACCTCAACATAGACAGATAATTGTGTAGAACAGCTATATTATCCAGACTAGGAAAATTGCGGCATGTTAATACATTGTGTCTATGCTTGCAACATGTGAGCCGTAAAATACAGTGAACTTTTATTTTTAAATTTCTTTGAAATAATTTGACAAAAAATGAAAATTGAGCAGAAAATGCCAGATACTAAGTGCGTAGTCAATCTAAAAGCATAAGCAGACACGAAAATTCATACGTACAGACAAACAACTACAAAGACAAAATGCAATTTGAGCATCGCTGTACGATTTCCAACCTCTTCTTTAAGTGACGTCATTTCCAGAAAACGTCACATGTGACGTCACCATGGACTGACAGTAAGCAATATTTGCCCCATATGGCAATATAAATACGAAGTGACCATGTGGAGTAAATATTGTTTCCTGCTTGCAAATAGTGACATCACATGTTGCGTTTTCTTGAAATGACGTCACTTACAGAAGAGGTTGTTAATCCGATAGCAGTGCTCATTTATGTCTTGTAATTGTACCGAATCAAATGCTGTGATCCTAACACCCGTTAGGGAAAGCTCATATACACGCGTAATTCTTTTCCCTCTCCAGTCACACCTGTTACTATGTTTTGATATTTCCCTGGGTGTGGGTAGGCATTATCTTGTGTGTCGCGTTAATCTTTGTTTATTTTATTTTCAGGCAGAAGAAAACAGATCATAAAAAGGGCACACAGGCAGCTCCTCTCGATTTGGTGGGCTTGTTTTGCCTCAGATTATATGACAAGAAAGCGGTCATCTGTGCGATTTCCGGGAGTCTCTGCAAAGGTGTTTACTTGCAAGCAAAGCAGGTATTCTGGGGCGTAAATGTGTTTCTTCTTCGATTCATCTAGACTCTTGAGTTTCTGCTCCGAGATTTTAACGCATTTACACTCGTACCTTGGACACAACAATACAAGAGTTCATTTCCAGAGTTAGGAATTCTTTCTGACAATATTCCAGCTTTAGGTCAATCTGGTCCTATGACAACATACAGTCAATTCAACGTCAGCTGTACGTTCTCTTTACAGGGGAAGTGAATTAACGATTGCATCAATCTCAAATGCTGTGTTTGTAGTTAGTGTCCGACTTCACAATTATAGAAACAGTAATTGTGAACAAAATTGAGCTTACTGCGTAGTTTGAGGATTATGGAAAAATAATTGTATTGATTGGTACCACTGACAAACATCGCAGTGTAACTGGTGCTTTTATAATCCGACATAATCTATTTCCATCAGTGTATAACTGTTTAGCTTGAACGAATTCTTACCAATTTAGTGTATCAAAGGATTTGTGAAGTGTCTATATCCTAAGTAAACAGCCGTATTTTCTTGTTCGTTTTTATCAAAATCAATGTAGGATAAAGTTGACACGCACTGCATAATGGTACAATGCACCGCTAATGAACCATATTGCGTTTGTCAACACATGTCACCAATGCCACATGTTTAGTGATACAGCTAACTAGAGCGTGGTATCACAATATAAACCTTTACCGGCAACACTTATCTTATATCTGTTTCCAAATACACCGCAAACCAACGTATTCTGAAGCACAATACTCTTCAGTAAAGAAGTTATGAATATAACATGTTGACCGCGTGGTATTTATTCACTATTGGCTCCAAGTTCTTGTTGTCCGCAGAAATTTATCTGCCTATATTTCACGTATGAATTTCCTCAATCGCAATTCTAATTTTCTATAGCCTTGCGTTACATGTAGTTAAGCGGAAAGACGGAATGTTCTCCAAAATTGGATCTACAAATTGTTTTCTTAGTAGCAGACGTCAGAACAACGTCTGATGAAACGGATTGTGAAATATTCACGCGCTTCTGTTCTGTAAACCGTAAAACTAAATCAACCCAATCGTGTGCTCAGCGATTCAAACAGAATTATTGTCAGCGGTTTGCAGCAGATTGCCTTATTCAGAAACGCGACAAAAACGGAATTTTCTACAGGAAAATGACTGAGATTACGGACCGTTGGTCTTGATAAAATGGAGATAGTAAATAATATTATTGATGCAACTTGACTTACCGAGCTATTAATGGGAGAAAGATTAGATAGGTGGAATTCTATCAGTGAAGGAATATTATTAAATATTAATGTGCAAATTGAAAAATCTGTCACAAACGGACTTTTGAAAGGTCTACTGTTTTCACTATCAAATGTGGACATATCTTTTTCTCTGCTGAACGGTATTGATTCTTTATTGTAACGTTCATTTTATATTATGAACAGAGTGATAAAGGTTCGCACAACATCGAGTGTTATTTGTGAGTTGTGTTCTACGCTGCGGGATTGAGAATTGTAAATAATAGCACAGTGCCCACATTATAAAAATCGAGAAATCAAGTACCGTATTATATTCTGGGATTGGAAATAATGTTATATTGTAAAGCGTGTCCTTAGTTTATTTTATTCCCGTGTACAACTAAAGGTGATCACGTGATAATTGGTGATGTGTTTGGGTAATGATGCATTATGACAAGTAGTTCGAATTCTAATCGTATGACAGATTCGGGTCTGGCTATTAAATACACCCCATGTGCTAAGGATGAACAGACAGACGATGATGAGCTGGAGGAAATATCAGTTATTGATGACAGACACGATGATACACGTAGTCTGTCAAACATCAGTAAGACCGAAGATGACCACACGGATAATGATGGTAATTCACATGATATCCACGACCCGGAAAGTGAACGAACTGATATCGAAATCAACGGACCAAAACTTCTACCGGGTTCTGCACTCAGCATAACGTCATCGCCAAACGACAAGACCAAGTTGATAGGCGAGCGACTGAGTTCGAGAACCACATTGTCTTCCCCCGTTAACTCGAGTAAGGTTGTACCAGATTCCAAATCTTATCGTTCAAGAACGACCTCACGTCAGAGTATATTTGAACTGGTCAGAGTGCGTACCTCACGCAAACCATCCCGCGATGATCATTTTAATTTGATGAAAAAAGTGAGATCTAGTGAAACGGTAACCTCAAAAGGTGTGCGTAAACAGCGAAGAAAAGAAATACAAACCAGATTTGGTAAGAAGAGTATTAGATCTGACAATAGATTTGAAACCAATACAAATATATCGGACCATGATGGTTGTAACTGGACGTTCGTATTTGACCCTTCTGGTCGTCTGAGCTACTGGTGGTCATCAGTGGTCAGTATAGCATTCATATACAATTTCTGGGTCATAATCTATAGATTCGCGTTCCAGGAAATTGATGACGAGAATAAGACGGGTTGGTTTTCCATGGACTACATTGCTGATTTTATATACGTTCTGGATATAGCATTCCATTTTAGAACTGGCTATTTAGAGGACGGCGTTCTTCAGACTGACTCTATAAAATTAAGAATACATTATATGAATACGACCAATTTTTATATAGACTGTCTCTGTTTACTTCCGTTAGATTTTTTGTATTTGTCCATAGGATTTTGCTCAATTTTGCGTTGTTTTCGATTGGTGAAAGTGTACCGGTTTTGGACATTTTTGGACCGGACGGAGCGGCATACAAATTATCCAAATGTTATACGAACGACTACATTGATGCATTATTTATTAGCTTTATTCCACTGGAATGCATGTTTATATTACATAGTTGCTACTCGAATTGAAAACCATTCTGATACATGGGAATTTCCAAAAGACAATGGTGACGTCATCAGACAGTATTTGCACGCTCTATATTGGAGCACATTGACGTTAACAACCGTTGGAAACCTGCCAAGACCTCGAACTAATGGGGATTACGCATTCATGATATTCGAAATGGTGTTCGGATTACTTATCTTTGCTACCGTCCTTGGACATATATCAAATATAGTATCTTGCATCAGTGCTGCCAGGAAGGATTTCCAAGGTAAGGCAAAATATGGCTCCGTCTCATCCAAATAGCTTCGGGTTTCTTATTATTAAACTAGCCTTCACAGTGGCACTACATATACAGGCAACATCAAATAACATCTACCAGTGACGAATGCCAATATATCACAGGTCGCATTTCCTTTGTCTTTGTATAGTTTCTACCGGCCCTACGTATTGATGATGGGTAGGTAGGTATACAATCTATGTACAAAATCAACAGCATTTTTGTTAGTTATTGTTTTATTTTATGACTTTTGATCTACACTTCCCTATCGTGGGCTGCTCATACAAGTTTTGGAGCGCAACACGTTTGGCGGATAGGCAGGTACACAGTAAACATACACTGTTTTAATGTGTTCCTAAAGCTGATATCACAATGACAAAATGACTCCATGCTCTCCTTCGCCAAATCCTGTCCCCCAATTATGCAAAAAAAAACGATGGGTTTAAATTCCCAGAGACCCTTTTTAAGTTGTATTTTTGTATCATAATTCATTTCACTAATATTCGGTACTGTTTTCTATAACTTCATGGACAGAAAGTCTGCTGAGTGTGTATACCATTATCGACGGGTTCAAAATATACAAATCTACCTCGGAATCAACACATTTTTTCTAATTTCTAACTATGTTATACCGATGCTGCAGTATTTGCCTCCAGACTACATATTGCCGACTTAAAAGAACTAGGGCTTACCAGCATAATTAAACGTCAAAGGGTGATATCGAAGTTAACACCTCGTTTATCACATTTAATTAGAAGTATTGATTTTTATAGCTGAATTAGATAGAACTCTTGTAACATGAAGGTAAAATTAGATCAAATATATATCATGACAAAATCATTGCATTCTTTCGCATACATACGGTGTAAAGTACGATGAAATATTTCGTTTCATGTTAAAAACGTTATCGTTACTATGGGAAGTGTGTGGTGATATTTACGTAACTGAAGCACTTGTATCATCAATGGTACTGTAATAAATGTGCAATTCAAACATAACGTGAAACTGTTGTTTATATCAATTAATCGGAATGTTAAAATTAACATTTACCAGAAATCATTAAAGAGCTTATTAATTAACGTATCTCGTGTTTCACTGACTAACAAGGTAATTTTGTACAATTTCACAATACCAATTTAAACGCATATTGTGTTCTAATATTATGTATATTTAATACACTTATTGATATTATATATTACAGGCAAACTAATATAAGTTTCCCTGGGGAAAAATCGGTAAAATGTACCCCATTTCGTTGTTTAGAGCGGATGTTCTATCTTCTGGTAGACAAGGGAAGATTTAGTAGCGCCCGCAGGCTATCAACACATTGTTACGATACTTGATTAGAGAAGTGTTATGAAAATAACCTGATGTTAAGTTACCTATACTCAGATCCTAATCTGCTTAAACCACAATGTTAAATGTTTGATTAATGATAACGACTGCTTTCTGTATTATCTACAATAATCCGGAAATTCCAGGAGAAACACTCGAACCAAATATAAATATACATATAAAGTGCCTACAAACAGGTTAAATTGGTAGTTGTCGGCTCTGTAGACGATGTTAGATGTACAGTATATACCCGGTAGTTGTCGGCTCTGTAGACGATGTTAGATGCACAGTATATATCCGGGAGTTGTCGGCTCTGTAGACGATGTTAGATGCACAGTATATACCCGGTAGTTGTCGGCTCTGTAGACGATGTTAGATGCACAGTTTATAACCGGGAGTTGTCGGCTCTGTAGACGATGTTAGATGCACAGTATATATCCGGTAGTTGTCGACTCTGTAGACGATGTTAGATGCACAGTATATATCCGGGAGTTGTCGGCTCTGTAGACGATGTTAGATGCACAGTATATAACCGGTAGTTGTCGGCTCTGTAGACGATGTTAGATGCACAGTATATACCCGGTAGTTGTCGGCTCTGTAGACTATGTTAGATGCACAGTTTATAACCGGTAGTTGTCGGCTCTGTAGACGATGTTAGATGCACAGTATATAACCGGTAGTTGTCGGCTCTGTAGACGATGTTAGATGCACAGTATATAACCGGTAGTTGTCGGCTCTGTAGACTATGTTAGATGCACAGTTTATAACCGTTAGTTGTCGGCTCTGTAGACGATGTTAGATGCACAGTATATAACCGGTAGTTGTCGGCTCTGTAGACGATGTTAGATGCACAGTATATAACCGGTAGTTGTCGGCTCTGTAGACGATGTTTGATGCACAGTATATATCCGGGAGTTGTCGGCTCTGTAGACGATGTTAGATGCACAGTATATACCCGGTAGTTGTCGGCTCTGTAGACGATGTTAGATGCACAGTATATACCCGGTAGTTGTCGGCTCTGTAGACGATGTTAGATGCACAGTTTATAACCGGAGGTTGTCGGCTCTGTAGACGATGTTAGATGCACAGTTTATAACCGGAAGTTGTCGTCTCTGTAGACGATGTTAGATGCACAGTTTATACCCGGGAGTTGTCGGCTCTGTAGACGATGTTAGATGCACAGTTTATAACCGGAAGTTGTCGGCTCTGTAGACGATGTTAGATGCACAGTATATACCCGGTAGTTGTTGGCTCTGTAGACGATGTTGGATGCACAGTATATAACCGGGAGTTGTCGGCTCTGTAGACGATGTTAGATGCACAGTATATATCCGGGAGTTGTCGGCTCTGTAGACGATGTTAGATGCACAGTATATACCCGGTAGTTGTCGGCTCTGTAGACGATGTTAGACGCATAGTATATATCCGGGAGTTGTCCGCTCTGTAGACGATGTTAAATGCACAGTATATACCCGGTAGTTGTCGGCTCTGTAGACGATGTTAGATGCACAGTATATACCCGGTAGTTGTCGGCTCTGTAGACGATGCTAGATGCACAGTATATATCAGGAAGTTGTCGGCTCTGTAGACGATGTTAGACGCACAGTATATATCCGGAAGTTGTCGGCTCTGTAGACGATGTTAGGCGCACAGTATATATCCGGAAGTTGTCGGCTCTGTAGACGATGCTAGATGCACAGTATATATCCGGAAGTTGTCGGTTCTGTAGACGATGCTAGATGCACAGTATATACCCGGTAGTTGTCGGCTCTGTAGACGATGTTAGACGCATAGTATATATCCGGGAGTTGTCCGCTCTGTAGACGATGTTAGATGCACAGTATATACCCGGTAGTTGTCGGCTCTGTAGGCGATGTTAGATGCACAGTATATACCCGGTAGTTGTCGGCTCTGTAGACGATGCTAGATGCACAGTATATACCCGGTAGTTGTCGGCTCTGTAGACGATGTTAGATACACAGTATATAACCGGGAGTTGTCGGCTCTGTAGACGATGTTAGATGCACAGTATATATCCGGTAGTTGTCGGCTCTGTAGACGATGTTAGACGCATAGTATATATCCGGGAGTTGTCCGCTCTGTAGACGATGTTAGATGCACAGTATATATCCGGGAGTTGTCGGCTCTGTAGGCGATGTTAGATGCACAGTATATACCCGGTAGTTGTCGTCTCTGTAGACGATGTTAGATGCACAGTAATATCCGGTAGTTGTCGGCTCTGAAGACGATGTTAGATGTATAGTATATATCCGGGAGTTGTCCGCTCTGTAGACGATGTTAGACGCATAGTATATATCCGGGAGTTGTCCGCTCTGTAGACGATGTTAGATGCACAGTATATACCCGGTAGTTGTCGGCTCTGTAGACGATGTTAGATACACAGTTTATACCCGGTAGTTGTCGTCTCTGAAGGCGATGCCTGACGCACAGTTTATAACCGGTAGTTGTCGGCTCTGTAGACGATGTTAGATGCACAGTAGAAAATCGGAAGTTGTCGGTTCTGAATGCGATGTTAGTGTAAGATGCACAGTAGATAACCGGTAATTGTCGGCTCTGTAGGCGATGTTCGGGGGAATATTGATGAACCGATTTAAGTGTACTTGGCTAAGAATTTCCCTTTCTATTGTCGAGAAAATGACATAATTGGTAATATCACCTCGCTTGATTTGTCAGTTAACCAGTTGAAGTTCGATAGACTGGTTTAATCTTTAAGAATATGTAATAACCAGAATACGATTATTAAGTGTAATGTTAAACTTCATCAAATTCTGGAGATTATTATGTATAAAAATAACTAAAAAGTTCGAATATTGTCGTATATAATGTACGATACCTCATGAAATGCGCGATGAGAAAATATTTACATACAAGGAAACAGAAAGCGACAAGAAATTAACACAATTGAGCACCGCTATTCGATGTTGAGCCTCTTCTATAAGTGACGTCATTTACAGAAAAACGTCACATGTGACATCACCGTGTACTGACAGTAAGCAATATTTGCTCCATACGGCAATATGAAAACGAAGTGAGCATATGGAGTAAATATGGTTTCCTGCTTGCACATAGTAACATCTCATGTGACGTTTTCTTGAAATGACGTCACCTACAGAAGAGGTTGTAAATCCCACAGCAGCGTTCAAATGATGAATGCAAGTAGGAGTACCGCATAGGCATGAGTGATGGCAAAATCACCACCGATGGATTAAACCTGATTACAATTGATATAGTGAAGATTTTGTAGTTTGAAATGGACCATGCGTTCACCAAGTAGCGATGTTTGGCTCAGGGTGAACTGTTTTGGCAAGCACAGGTTCTTGTAAACCTCTAATATAAACATTTTAGAACAATTAACGGTTACACTTAAACTTTGTTACGATAAGTCTGCTGTAATTAGAAACGCGTTGCATAATTAAATTGCAATATTATGCTGTATATGGCATAATTTACATAATGAATGACATTAATTTTGGCAAAGAGCGATATAATCCAAACTCACCTCAAGATATTTCAGGCTAAGCAGAATAATTTTGTTCTTTTTATCATATTACTAACAGTCAAAACCTGCAAAATAGCCTGATTGTTTTTGTAAATTTTATGATGAACGAACATCTTTCTTTAACAAATACGGATTAATACATTATGATTTCGTTTTTTTGAATGTATGTTTATGGATGTTTTAACTATAGGAAATATATTTTTCATGTTTGGTTAGGTAAAAAAATGAACAAAAAATGAGCATAGTATTACTTTAAGAGGCAGACATGGATGATTTGCAGAAAGTGGCGAAAAATATATTATAGTAAAAGATACTCTGTATTTACAAGATTACGTGTACTTAAATAGTCTGAACAAATGTATACGGTATATCCATCGATTCGAACTTCTCCTAGTTTTAATCCCATCTTACTTGGTAGATAATTCCTTATGTCTAAGGAATCATATTTCATTTCTCTCATTTTCCTATCCATTTAAGAAACGATTGTCAAGGGACTGACTGAGTTTGCCTCAACAAATATTGAGAATATATTGGAAGAGACTAAACATTCCAATAAGTCGTTATTCTGAAACATCAAGTGAATCGTATGTAGCAATAATTTCATCAAATGAATTAAATCATTTAGTTAATTGTTTTAATAGCTTTTATAAATGCAATTATTTAACGTATTACTGTTTACAGCAGGTTAAGAATATCGATGAAATGTTATAAAATGGTAACCGAACTGTTTAGGTTTACAAACCTTGCCATTGAACATCGCTTTATTTTATGTACAGTGACCATTTCGAACGTCAAAATCTTCACAGTGAAAGCTTTATAGATAGCAAGAAAGATAAATAAATATAATCAATGAGTATGTTTTTTGTATTATGCCGACATTTGATTTAAGTTGAACATTAACAAACATTTTTTTCCTATAAAAGAAGTACTTATTCAAGGTTTATGGTTATTATTATTTTTCGTGTTTCAAATGCATGTTATTTTCTTCCCAGTTGTGGCCTATTGTTGCCGGCTGTCTTCCCTAGGCCATTTCTTGCGCCTCTGTTCCCTAGGCCATTTCTTGCGCCTCTGTTCCCTAGGCCATTCCTTGCGCCTCTGTTCCCTAGGCCATTTCTTGCGCCTCTGTTCCCTAGGCCATTCCTTGCGCCTCTGTTCCCTAGGCCATTTCTTGCGCCTCTGTTTCCTAGGCCATTTCTTGCGCCTCTGTTCCCTAGGCCATTCTTGCGCCTCTGTTCCCTATGCCATTTATTGCGCCTCTGTTCCCTAGGCCATTTCTTGCGCCTCTGTTCCCTAGGCCATTCCTTGCGTCTCTGTTCCCTAGGCCATTTCTTACGCCTCTGTTCCCTATGCCATTTCTTGCGCCTCTGTTCCCTAGGCCATTCATTGCGCCTCTGTTCCCTAGGCCATTTATTGCGCCTCTGTTCCCTTACGTATGTAACCTTGAGCCTCCTTTAGTGCCTTCTGTTTTATGGATTGTTGTTTTTACCGGAGGTATGTGTGGGGAGGCACTGTCTATGTATATGGCGTTCCCTGTAGCAATTTAATATCTCTCTTTTAAAACCACATTTGAAATATTAATTCTTTGTGGTCAATCAAGCAAGATTATATTACCAATTATACCACTGTATTGGCAAGGATAGGACGATACATGATCCACTTTAGATTTTATATTTTACTGATTCTGAGCCGATCATCGCTTCCTAGGACGAACATCGCCTATTGCGCCGAACATTGTCTCCTTGGCCGTTCCACTGCCAATGAAATGCTGTGTCGATACATTAAACAATATATACACACACATACAACCTCGCGTCTTTGTTTATATGCTTGTCTATCGAAAACTCAAAATAAATTCTGATATGTTTGAAGTTTATGATAATTAAATGACAGTCTGTATTGAACACAAACACAATTGAATGCCCAGAGGATAGTGCTGGCATTAAATTCTGTCTTCTAAAGTCTACAGCGGCTTACCAGACATTTATGTATACATTTTATACAATAAATTCAATCTTACGGGAACTATAGACTGGAAATTTACCCATTTTTGATTGCTTTATTCAATTATTGTGAACATCTGTCCAACGTAGTTTGTACAAAAATAAAGTAAATGATTGCCAAGCAAGAAATTCAAACACCAATTTTCGCTTTAATACTATCTTAAATCGTAAAGTTGTTACATAGTATTCGACAAGATAGTTCGTCTTAAATTGAATTATTTATCTACTTCCTTATCTGCTACATCATTAAATCCGCCGGAAGTTCACTTTTTAACGCTTCTGACTACGAATCTGGAGGTCGTGGGTTCGATCCCTCGTCCAATCGGGTAAAACAGAAATGTTTTTCAGTGTTTCCAACCTAACATAGTACTGGTATTTAACCAGGAAAGTACTGGGTAGACTCCAGGAAAGTACTGGTTAGATGCCAGGAAAATGGTACTCGTACGATGGCTCTCATTGTACATAGTGACCGTTTTTGGGTTCAAATGTGTTTGGTCTATACTGCTCTACTGGCAGGTAAATTTCATCCTTCGGCTTCGAAATACTATAAAGTACATGATGAACATTATAAACACAGTAATTTGCTTTTTTGATTTCATCATTAACATCAAAGTTAGTACTGAAGACAGAGAATGTCCCATACAAAGTGTGCGGCCATCCCAAAATGTTTGAGGGGACACGAAAGCACAGCCATCATAGACACTGCTGCAAATAGTACATTCTGATCTAGATAATGGTTAAAATAAACGACGACAAGGTTTCACAAACTTAAACATTCGTTATATCAATTTCTAAATGTCAACTGAATCAATACGCTCTGTGATACTGTATGGTCTTATAGAATATGCGTTGTATATATGTACACGTTTTATACACTTATCTTAATGAAGCAAATTGTTTGACGCAAATTCAAGTTTAACTATGCTTTAACTATTCAGAGCAGGATATTTGAAAGCACATGTATGTTATGCCTATTAGATGTTAGAACAATGCTTTATCGATTTCCACAACAACGTGTGTCTATAAATCAACTTTGTGACAACAATTGTGTTCCAAATACGTGATTTGTTGATATCAAAGTTAGTGCAGTTACATACACTTCCGGTGAACTTTAAATTAATTGCTTTGGTGATGGTTCGAGCACCGTTCATTACACAGATAACATACCATACGGTAAAGTTTTAAATTGTACCAGGAGCACGTAGCTCGATCTTGTAGGGACTTCTAGAGTTGACAATTAATGAGCGCGTCTATGGGATTTCCAACCTCTCCTGCAAGTTACGTCATTTTACGAAAACGTTACATGTGATGTCACTAATAGCAAGCAGGAAACAAGACGTTTTCAGGAAATGACGTCACTTAAAGAGGGGGTTGGAAATCGAACAATTTAATGTAATCTATTGCAAGCTGTATGCATCATAGTTCAAAGAGTTGCGTTTACACAGAAGGCTAACACATTATTCCCCAATGATTGATAATTGATATGAAGTATATATATATAACTTTATCACATTAACACAGATCATGTTTAATTAGGTACAGTATGATCAGTTTGAGGTTGGGTCCACCCTAGTCCAGCCACGGACGTCACATCTCTATACTGTCGCTGTACAACGTCCTGCTAAAACATTCACAAAAGTAAATAGAAGTTGGACACCGTCGGTCTTTCCACTGCATTTGCATGCAACAAAAACTGTACGACAAAAAATTGTATCTTTTCGTTGATTTATTTGTCTTTTCGACACAAGATTTTCATGTTTACGACGTGTTTTGTAAAGAATCCGATCAAAAGTTGTTTCAACGTTAAAATCCATCTTGAATTGCTACTTTGACGGGCGAAATTGGCGGGTGCGCGAATGTCAACATCCAGTTTGTTAGGTAGATAGTTTACTTGCGCACCGTGGGCGGAGTTACGTTTGATTGACAGATACCTTAGCGACAATTTTTGCAGTCATAAATATCTGACCCCTGTCTTCTTGTCGAAGTGATTGTGAGGCTCTCAGATTCGCTAGAAATTCGATTTTTGTTTGCTTCTACTCGTTTAAGATTGCTACAGTTTTTTCCGAACTCTCAAAAGTCTGTTCGGTCGATAATAAAGACATCAGAAAAGTGCCGTTAAAACCATGCGGCAAAATCCCAGGTTTTTGGACGGTACCGCTCAGGTACCGTCTATAGTAGTGGCAATTTTGAGAGGCATACAACAATTGGTTCCCGTTTTCAAAACGCAAAACAGACTGAAAGCCGGTAACATGTCAAAAACGTCCACATCGTCCTAATTACTACGCGACAAAAGTCGTTCCAAAGTTTACCGACCGATAATATCTTAAACGTTTCAATAAAATGAAATATTGAAAAGGTGACCTGCTTAAGAGGTTTGTGAACTAATTAGCTGTTTCTGTGGAGTTCAGATGGGTTTAAAGCAATGTATTAATACACACGAGTTTGTTTACAGTTTTGGATTTATCGTAGATATGGTCTCGTTGCGCACGACTACGAAAATTATCGGTGTCATCTTTCTACGTACACCTCACTCTGTGCTTGGAAAATTAATTGGAAAATACCCCACTACAACAAGATAACTCAAAACCTATGGCAAGCTAGTGATATCATAACCTTATGCCTTGGCATACTGATTTTACTCTAAGTTCGTGCTGATATAATTTCATATGTCATTTTATAATTAAATATTCACAAACGTTACATAAAGGGTCTGATATCTTTGTATTTAATTTTTTACAATCGTGACAAACTTTTCGCTTGTTTTACAATTTTAAGGTTCTACCATTATTACTGACCATTTTTCTTTATTTCGGTTTGAAAATCTAGCATTTCTAGAACAAGTCGGATTGAAGATCTCTTGAAAAAAATGTTTACTATTTTGCAATAAATTTTTATTCTTTTTCGCATTTCTGTCTTATGTTTTAGTTTTGTTCCATATTCCATGCAAACCATCTTACCTATTTACACATACTTTGATATTATAAAACTGTCTTGTTACAAAACTGAAACGTGTATGCAACGAGTTGCCAGCTTGGCTACAGAGACGAGTGGTACCGTCCCACAGCACTTTTGTGCTTTGATTACTATAGGCTTGTGCGTGGCTCTGTTACGACGACGCGTGTAAAAATCGGAGTACAGAGACACGCATGCGGGGCTAGGTCCACCCTTAAACCAGGTTTCAACCCCAACTGGTGTTTTTGTCACTAAATCTTTCCGAGGCTGTATATGGCATGACAAACATTGCAATATCCTACGTTAAATATATTTACTCAATAAAGCTATTTATAGACTAAAATGAAAACATTGTTCTTTAAACATAAGATTTCTTCATTGAAAATATTTATTAATTTAAGAATATATATTTTTATAAATAATGTATTTTATATAGAACATATATTTTGTTCTGTTCAGCCAATACAATTTTTTATTGATTAAATATATTGCAATTATAGACAAATATGTTTCATTTTACTTCATATTATTTTTGTTGTATAACTATATTTGACATAAATTATCGCAAGGTTTGTCACGCCATAGCGGTACTAATCATTTATGTCTGTGTATTATGCCTCTTTCTGCTTTGCATTGGTTTATGTATATATTTTTAAGTCTCTTCATGCGGTGGGTTTGTACGCTTTGTATGTTGCAGTTCCTACCACCCTTCTATATTTACTGCTATACATGTACTCTGGTACATTTCAAGTATTAAACTGCACCAACAAAGGAGTTGATATGGATCGTCGGTGCGCCGAGTTCATTGCCGAAGTTCGAGCGTGACCTAAAACTGTTCTAGTAAAATGTGGTGATGATTTCACCGTGTCTAATTGTTTACTAAAACGGTTTGAAGTTTCCTTCAGTCAGCGCCAATGTGTTTCTAATGTCATAACTAATAGAAGAAAAAGATTTATATCCGTTAAGGGAATTCTATTATCACATTCAATGGTACTATGTGATTAGTTTACCGAAATATTTATCGCTTTTTGTGAATTTCCATTTTTTACATCCGTGTTATGTATTTTGAAGTGAAGTAAGCGCTTGACTGATCGGATAGTCGGTTATGTATAAAACACTTTATCTGATTGGGAAATTCGATCTGATCGTCAGATGTTCTTCTGTATTACAGCTTAGTTAAATCTGGTTGCAAGTACTTACGTAACTCTATATAAACGTATTTCAGCCCCGCTGTACGATTTCCAACCTCTTCTGTAAGTGACTTCTTTTCCAGAAAACGTCACACGTGACGTCACCATGTGCTGACAGTAAGCAATTATTACCCCATACGGCAATATGAAAAAGAAGGGACCATATGGAGTACATATTTTTTCCTGCTGGCAAATAGTGACATCACATGTTGCGTTTCCTTGAAATGTCGTCACTTATAGAACAGGTTAGAAATCGTACAGCGCGGTGCTCATTTAAACTTTTCTTACTTCAGAATAGAAACAAACGTCAAGTTTTCTCCCGCATTTGTTTATTCTGACAAATCAATTAGTGTCCCGATTTCAGACAGTTGTATCATAAGCAACTCTAACAGACATAACATATATTACTGTTTTGATGAATGAGTACCATAATTTCATAATAAAAGACTGCTATAAGTTCAGATTTGTTTGATTTTACGAGGAAACAGACAATTTTCTCATCGGCAGACAATTTGTCAACTTCTATACCTTAAATCATTAAAGACATCGGTTTTATTTAGTATTTATTATTTTATTATTTTGTTGACCCATAAACGTTACATGTCATGGATATTAAAGTTTGAATATTTGGCGAATTATCATTATTCATTATAGTATTACATATACAACTAGTTGTAATTCGCACAAAATATCTATGCAAATAAGCATACATTATACTGCTATCAGTCTAAACAATTCTATTCTATACATGTATTATAATAATATTATATTTGGTACACTCATGCCATAAAGACTAGATGTATTCAAACATTCGGAGAGGGTAAAATAATTAATTATAATGTGCATATATTACATGCACAGAATGAAAATGTTTGATACAAGAGGATGCCGTGTACGAAATGCACATCCACTCCAAAAGCATGTCTGACTCTAGACATTTTCTTCACATACAGGTATCCCAGACTAGAGTACATGTTTGACAATTTGACTTGTCCGACATGGGAGGCTAGTTTTCCTAGCACATAATAGGGTACGGATTAACAGTTCAGAAGGCGTGTATTAACTACATTTGTTTACTAATTGTCCTACGTTAATTAGCTTTAAAGGAGAGTACCACTTGACGTATATGTGTGTGTGTGTGTTTACGCTGTTGGTAGTGTATGACATCATGCCTTATAGAAGTCGGACTAGCAAACTTACTGGTAGAACCATGTTCCTGTAGTCTCCAATGATGTGCCTCTGTTATTCGTTTCTCTTCATTATCACAGGAAAACAATTTATGAAGCTTTTTTCGCCTTTAGCCTCGTATATCATTGGCTTAAAGTGCGATTGGAGATTAAGATTGACTCTCAAACGCAATTGCTGGGTTAAAATCTTCTCTAATGTTTGTGAATTGTGTGGAAGAATATTTCTTAGAAATTGCCACAGGTTCAATGGATTCTCTTTATCGTTATTGTGGATAATTTGTGATGGCGTTAGATTAAATGTTCAGTGTGCTGTCTCATCGTTCCCCTACACCAATACCCACTGCTTGTCTTCTGGTGAGATCAAATCGTATATAACAGAAGGACAATGATCATTTGATCAGAGAGAAGCAGTACCAAGCAATATACAAAAATTAATTCGGCCATACTAATATGGCTTTGCTTTTTGCATATCAGTGTTGTGTAAACCAATCAAATCTTACGTTAACCACTAAAGCAACTTCTCTTTAACTCATCAACTTTGTAACACTGACCAGGATTGGTTAACCTTTTGATAAGGGGTACGTTATCTTACCGAAATCCACTGAATTTCGGTGAATTTACCGAAATGCATTTTGGATCCGGAGTGACCAGCAATCGTAACATCTGGGCAAGTTTAGTGTTGCACAACAAATCCTAACCTTCAAATGGCGCCGACCATCTTTTTTCAAGATATTTATTGTTTATTATAATATATGGATATCGATAAGTGTGAAATTGGATGCACCCTTCAACGAGGTTTGTTGAGGTTTTATGGATTGTTGTTTTCCCGGAGGTCTGTGTTGGGAGGCACTGTCTTATGTGTGTGACGTTCCCTGTAGCAACGCATTCTCTCTCTTTATCTACTTGTGCCGTTATGCAACTGGCAGATCCAGCGCGATACTCCTACTTGCACATCATTCATGCTTTCTTTGTGTCTTGTTTTGCTTTTGTAACTTTAACAAGTGTGTTTGTTTTTATGTCTCCTTGTCTTTATTTGGTGACATTTCCTGCTTGATTTCATGTTTCTACATTTAAACGTTTATTGAACAAAACAATAAACTGTGCGAAGATTGAAATACACGTAGGAATTAGCTGTCATTAACATTCTTCTTAAATAAACAAATGTTATGTTATTACGTTTGAAGTTTAATTTTAAAGAATTACTGCGCCCAAATATTTATGTTTTGAGGTTAGGGTCAAGGGTTAAATTTTCGGCTCTGTACGTGCGGTTTCCATGATCAGTAAACAAGGAAATAATCATTGAGATAGTGAAACAATAAATAGATCTACACAGCTGTATATGAGCGGCGCTGTAAAAATACCTCTTCAATAAATGACGTCATTTTAAGAAAACGCATTATGGTCACCTCGTTTTTATATTGCCGTAAGGGGCTGTCAGTACCTGGTGACGTCACATGTGACGCTTCCAGGAAAAGACGTCACTTAGTCACTTACAGCAGAGGTTGGAAATTGGGACGATTTTGCATGAATTGTCTGTAGATGTCATTAACCCAAAGGTACGATTCACAGATTGGTGATGCAATGATATCATGGTTTCCTTGGCTCGTAAATTAGTGATTACGTTCTTATTCCGAAATATTTTCGAGCAATATCTGTACATCGATATTTCTACCAGAATATGTATATCTCTGGGGTTCAATATTAAATACAATACTTTATAATTACATATCATAAAACAATGATAAGAACGAACTGATTTAATGCAATGTTACCATTTCTAAATCATTTACTGCCGAAAACGATTTCTTAAAACCTACTGATTCACCCTGGGACTACATCCTTCCGTAGATTCATCCTATATTGTGGTTCATTTGGTTCGTCTTATAATATCATAATCAAGGTGGTCGTCTGAAATTAATCCCACAAACAGACGCTACGTCCCACGTGTCCGCCGCGTGACATGGAGCGAATAATGAATGACAGGGCCCGGATTTTCGAGCAGCATGTGTTGTATTTTGATAACCAATATAGGTATGTAGCGGTAAATAAGAAATATCTTTAGACAAGAAATATCTTGAAAAAAGATGGTGAGCGCAATTTGAAGGTTAATATTTGTGGTGCAACATAAAACAATTGCCGAGATGTTACGATTGCTGGTCATTCCGGATCCAAAACAGATTTCGGTAAATACACCGAAATTCATTGGATTTCGGTAAGGCAATATACGTCTTATCGAAAGGTTAATTCGGTTGATGAGAAGTTGGTTTAGTGGTTAATGTGAGATTTGATTGGTTTACATAACACTGATATGCAAAAGGCAAAGCCATGTTAGTACGGCTGCGACGAAAAATGCTAACAATATAATATAGTTTATCTACCGATTTTCTATTGCAATGCATTGTAATGTAATGCTACTAGTATCTGGATGCCGACTTCTTAGCAGTGCAAATTTTCTATAAAACGAAGAATTCATGGACATTTGATGGAATATATACAACACGCTGATTATTCGGCTGCAGAGTAATCTCGTCCATAACAAACATGCGTATTGATCTATCGTGAAACAAAATTAAACAATAATAACAGAATCTCCTCAGAGAAAATATCAACACATTTTCATTTATTTCATTCGTAAGATAATACGGTGTATGAGCGTATTGTTGAGATAACTGTAGATTTAGTTTCAACAATATTTCATTTTCTAACTGAGTCATCTTAGCGTCAGTGTCATTGAGAAGCTCCCTTGTGGCAAGCGTTCAGCATTGATCAGCTCGAATCCTTCATACAAATAACAACACGGCCAGTCTTCGGGGACATATTACTTGTTGTCTTGTCAGCAGTCGTTAAAATACGATTTAAGATGGCACAAACTCACGACAACCGCGCACGGTGGTCACGTGATCAAATTTGATGAACTAATTTAAACAGGAGCCATTGGATGCGTAAACTTTTTTCTCCGAGTCTTGTTTTCCACGCTCGTGACGTCACCGGAAGTTGGAGAATGTAAAAAAGATACATCAAATCAAAATAAGCTGAATGGGGATATTGGTTCATGCATAAAAAAGAAATTGGATTCCCTTGGGTTTTATATTCCAAATTTTGTGGCTAAATGAAGTATAACGCTCAAATGCTGTCGAATTCTGTTACTCTGTTTTTTCTAATTTGGAACATGTTACTGGTATGACAAGCTTTCATCGAGGGAAATGTAACGAGGGTCTGAAAACGAAACTAAGAATACGTGACATGGTTGACGTACGTGCAAATTTAAATATCGTTTCGATTTCAATCTTTGTTTGGATAAAACGGGCATGTTAAATTATTTTTACCAATCAGCTTTGCAAGGAGTAATTAATGAATGTTGCTTTTTTAAATAGTTGGCGTCAAACTTTTTCCACTGCATTGAAATAGGTCCGAGTCCAGTGTGATTTGAAAAATTAGCGTCGCGATGTCTTAATTAGGGAAAATTTAGGTAACATTAATTGAAAAAAAATGACTTTTTTTCAAACTATCCTTGGTAGGTTAATTATACTTTTTTCACTCGTTACAACTGACGACACCATTTAAAGGTTTTTCGAGGAGCTATCGCTCGATTTTACTATAACATTGTCGTAAACCTATAACATTGTCGTAAACCTATAACATTTTCGCGAACCTATAACATTGTCGTAAACCTATCAAGAATAAATGCTGAATTTCCATTTTAAGCATTTGCTGATTTTGGGAAATTTTGCATATTTGGATTTGGAAAATATATACTATTTTGATTGGGAATGGGTCCCTTTTCCGGACCCTACTTTGTAAGTAAAAAAGCCATGCATGGGGTGAATGATGAAGATTAAAGCATTTGTGTGAAAGGCTCAAACGCACTATCCGGGAGTAGATATTGAGTGTTGAATGTTTAAATTATAAGTACCAAGGTTACCCCCAATGTGTAGACAATAACGTTAATTTTAACTATAAGAACCATTAGTATTACTAAGGAGTAAATAAGTATGTTGCATTTTTCGCTTTCTATTAAACGTATTACCCAATTTTCCATTTGTTTGTGACTTATGGATACATAATTGTCCCAAGCTTGTATGGAATCAGTACTTTGAGATTTATTTTACGGTGTTTTGATATTTAAGATAAAGGTAGCATATGTTTACACAGAATTTGTCACTAGTATTTTCGTTTGTATTTCATTGTTATAATCTGTGAATCCTACAGTCCACAATACACAAACAGTCCTTTCATTAATCCTAATTATTTCTTGTCTATAACATGTTTAATAACTTTAAGCGCTTTGTTGCAACAAGACATCTTGAAAAAGATGGTCGGCGCTATTTGAAGGTTAAGATTTGTTGTGCAACATAAAGAATTGCCGAGATGTTCGGATTGCTGGTCACTCCAGATCCAAAAAGAAGTTTGGTAAATTCACCGAAATTCAGTGGATTTTGGAAAGGTAACGCTACCCTTATCGAACGGTTAACCAATCCGCGTCAAAGTTGCAAACGTTGTTCGGTTGAAGAGAAAATGGTTTAGTTATTTGATTGGTTAACACAACACTGATATGCAAATAGCTAAAGCATGTTAGTTTTAGAATACATACATACATTTGTTGTACCCGGTTCTGTACTGGTACTCCTCATGTACAAACCTCTTGTTGTATAATGTTTCTGCGAGGCCTCCATCAAATACCTGAAACTAAGAAATAATACGCATTCTATCATTTTCGAAAACCGCAAAGAACAAATTACAATATATCCCTCTGAGAATCATTTTTTGTATAAGATTTCAGCATGAAATAATGATGTGAATGCGGAAATTTTCAACGTCGTATTTTATTGTTATTTTTGGAAACCCATTTTTGCTTTTCCTTTTCTTTGTTACACGTCGTAAATCCAGGACAGTCTTAGTACTCTAGATGAATGCCCCCGTATGTAAATGTGTAGTACGGATGTTAATTGGTCAGGAAATTGACCTATTGTATTGTGTTAGAATACATATACATTTCTCCCCGTTCGGAATATCGTCCTAGTCTCGCACAGGATGCCGAGTTGTTTATTCTAACGAGATTGTCACGTGAGTTTCACCATGAAAGGAAAAGCGCCTGGCAGTCACAAATTTCTCTCTGGGCTTTTAGTCTCTTTGTCTGAAATGGAGCAAAATTGAAGTACTTTTCGTTTAAAATAGATTGTACACGTTCATATCCTGGCAGAATGAGTTGTCACCGAGTAGTTTACATTTAATTTGGAACGTTGCCAATATCAAAACAGTCCTAGATCACGTTTCTATGATACTAAATAAAGCACTTTCCATAGAGTTGACATTTGGTCTCCTCTTGAAATTTCTCTCTGTAGATTTCTGCAATTTTCCTACGCTAACTTGAGTTACTTATTTACATACTTAAACTTTGGCTATAATCTTATATATCATTAAAGGTGTTCCAATCATTATATAACAAAAATATGACATCCTTTCAAACAATAGCACTGTATCGGTTTATGGCTGATGAGTAAACATGTATATTGTTAGCTTGGATTTTCGAGGTACTAACGAAATAACGTTTTTTTCTTTTGTGTTCAGTTTCTTCATTCAAATATTGTATTGCTAATAAATGCTGACAATGTCATTACTTTCTGTATTCTACAAACGGTTTAAAAGTACGTTTTGTTGTAAAAATACCTAAGTACCGCGAAATCGGAAGTAACGCGAAAATAGCAGCACACACTATACATTTTAAAAATTATGTAACAAATAAAAGTCTAATTTTAAATTTTGGTGCAGATTATCCATGTTTTCAATACAACATGATAAACATTTATCACTGCGGAGAAATTAACCGTCTACAGGGGTCAGAGTCACGTGTCTTAGGTCTCCCAGTCAGACACGATAACCCAATCCCCTAAATCCCCTAATTAAGGACATCGTTCTACTAAATAACAAACATTACCTCGAAATTAATTCCATTTTATTGTACGTTCATACTTTCATGGCCCAGTTTTTATTTTTGTATTTTATCTTCCGTATATTACCTAGAATATCAGACGATCCCATAAAACAAAGACCGGCTTTTCTGAGAACCAATGTTAGTCTGATTATTGAACTTTCTCTTATACTTGCATTTTAGTTCAGTTTAATAAATATATGTATTGCAGATAAATAATTATAATACGCAGTAGAGAACACATATTCATATGTCAACAACACGCAATGTACTGATAAGAATTAAGATACAGTCAATTTTGGAAATTTTATAAGAGATAATTTTATTTGGACTGTCAGAAATGCATACTTGAAAATGCATTCTTTATGATATACATATTTCATTGGCAAACAGTTTTTGGCAAATGTAATATCTGCAATGTTATATAAGACATATTAACGTGTAGATATATTGAATATTGCATGTTCTGTACTTAGGGTTGGTATTGTTTATAATTGTCTTGAACTACAGTCTAGAAACATTCAAAAGCCTAAAAATACATTTAAAATCGCGAAGAGATCATTATTATGCCTACGATATAAAATTTCATGATTTTCTATTCGGATTTTACCATCAACGAATATCACTGACGCTCCAAAAATGACATATTACTATGTATTAATGTTCTAATTCCAACGTATCTCAAGTGCGCATGCGCGGAGATTGATACGCGATATTCCCACTGCTCGTAGGTTTATTGTCGCGAAAAAGATAAATTCCAGTGCTACATACGTACGGTTAGCTGTGTATTTGTCATTAATCGATTACCTTTCTACTGAACACATCGAGTAATGTTCCCTGGGGGTTTAAAACATTAAAGACTATTAACTTCACAAACAACAGTATAATGCATTTGGTTCTTTATAGATGAGGGATATTGCCAGATTTAATGCGGATTGAGATATATATCTTCATGTTATTATCCCACTGGAATTTTAAACCATTTGAAGTAGTTTTTTTTAGAAAACGCATGTCAAATCTCGGCGCCTACAGGCGCGCAGCATTTTTGCAATGGCAGGGTTCTAGAAATCCACTAGACAGGCATCCAGGACTAGTATAATGCTGAATAGGGCTATCAACAGTTGAGTTGAAGTTAGTCCCGAACAAGTCTGTTTATAAAGCTAACCAACATCAGCAATTGTTCAGTTGTAAGTCAAACCTTAGAATCCCACAAACACATTCCTGTGAACATTGATTTTGAATTGTGGTGCTATCATTGGGTACATTTATTTGTTACTAAATTGACTGATATTCTTGGACAACTAGCTTCCTATGTCGGACAAGTCAAATTTACATTTCCATTAGTCCAGGACAATTGTCTTTGAAACAACCAATCTAGAGCCCTGAATGTGTGTTGTATTCAATGCATTTCTCACTGGGATTGCTTTTAAAGTGCATAAAAAATATCTCACATCATGAATATTGACTTAATCTTTCCGATTACGAAGAGAGAGATGGAGAGATAAAGATAAATATTTATTTCAACATAAAATGTACAATCTACATGGAAATATTTAATTAAGACATATATTAGAAAAACAATATGTACGAGTTTTGATAAAGCAATGTCAATCAACATAATATGTTCAGGATAGCACTAAAAAGAGCTCATTAAAAACTCTTATTTCCATTGTGGTCCCTAATATATAGTATTGTGTGACAAAGGGAGAAATTGAAGTTATATATTAAGTTATCACAGAAAGTGTATCAAAGAAATACATTGGGTTACATAAATGATTAACACATAGATAAAACGATGCAACAATAAAACAATAAGAAATACATTGGGTTACATAAATGATTAACACATAGATAAAACGATGCAACAATGAAACAATAAGAAATACATTGGGTTACATAAATGATTAACACATAGATAAAACGATGAAACAATGAAACAATAAGAAATACATTGGGTTACATAAATGATTAACACATAGATAAAACGATGCAACAATGAAACAATAAGAAATACATTGGGTTACATAAATGATTAACACATAGATAAAACGATGCAACAATGAAACAATAAGAATTACATTGGGTAACATAAATGATTAGCACATAGATAAAACGATGCAACAATGAAACAATAAGAAATACATTGGGTAACATAAATGATTAGCACATAGATAAAACGATGCAACAATGAAACAATAAGAAATACATTGGGTTACATAAATGATTAGCACATAGATAAAACGATGCAACAATGAAACAATAAGAAATACATTGGGTTACATAAATGATTAGCACATAGATAAAACGATGCAACAATGAAACAATAAGAAATACATTGGGTTACATAAATGATTAACACATAGATAAAACGATGCAACAATGAAACAATAAGAAATACATTGGGTTACATAAATGATTAGCACATAGATAAAACGATGCAACAATGAAACAATAAGAAATACATTGGGTTACATAAATGATTAGCACATAGATAAAACGATGCAACAATGAAACAATAAGAAATACACTGGGTTACATAAATGATTAGCACATAGATAAAACGATGAAACAATGAAACAATAAGAAATACATTGGGTTACATAAATGATTAACACATAGATAAAACGATGAAACAATGAAACAATAAGAAATACATTGGGTTACATAAATGATTAACACATAGATAAAACGATGCAACAATGAAACAATAAGAAATACATTGGGTTACATAAATGATTAACACATAGATAAAACGATGCAACAATGAAACAATAAGAAATACACTGGGTTACATAAATGATTAGCACATAGATAAAACGATGAAACAATGAAACAATAAGAAATACATTGGGTTACATAAATGATTAGCACATAGATAAAACGATGAAACAATGAAACAATAAGAAATACACTGGGTTACATAAATGATTAGCACATAGATAAAACGATGAAACAATGAAACAATAAGAAATACATTGGGTTACATAAATGATTAGCACATAGATAAAACGATGAAACAATGAAACAATAAGTTATCCCTGCCAGGAAAAAATAATGAAAAAGCTCCACAAATAAACTTAACAATGCATTAAGTTACAGATTACAAAGAGATAAACAGGATGTTAAAATAACACATCCTTCCTTAATACCCTTGCCATGTTCGTGATGTTCAAACATCAAGAATTCTATCATTATTAGCACTGAATTATAACAAATTACTTAATGTTTTCTTATATTTTGAAAGAAAATTCAGTCGCACCGATACAAAATACAGTGAATCTTCAATAAGAAGACCAACATTGGTTCTGAAGAAAGTCGATCTTGGTTATTAGGCGTTTGATTTTATACATAACGCCATTTAAACACAACTTAATCACGTTTGCTTCTATTTTGTTCCAAGTGTTAAAAGCGTGTTATTGTTTCAAATGAGTAAATCATTCTTCAAAAAAAAAAATTAAACTATTACCCCGGTATTCATATTCAATAAATGATTAAGTTTGGAAAATTATGTTTGAGAATTAAAATATAGCTATTTCTATATAATGTCACCATGCTGACGCGCAAAATTTTTAGCTGCGTTATTAATGGCTTCGCGTATATATATATCGAGTTAAATAATGGAAGAAATTATAAAATCGTGCCCATACAAAGACGGATTTTCTGATTAGATGGTATTAATTTTGTGGCGTTATACACATTTACATTTATGCACGAGTTATGATTATTGTACTATATAGAACCACTGCCCATCTGCATTGAAACTTGATGACTTTTTTGATATTTCTTATCAAAATACATAATAATTATGGCGTGACGTTTTCCATGGCTCTATACGATATTTCTTACACATAACCCGAATGTTTTGATGACAATGATTGTCATGTGTATCACAGCTAGAGGCAATCAATGCAGAATCTACGATGTATACCACGCAACCAAAGAGGATAAGAGTGAATGTATGATTGTGTTGTTACATGTTCGTGTCCGGGAGACATTACATGGTTACACCCTTTCCGTCCTTTAAAGTTTGTTGCATCATGCAATCCGAAACATATCATGTTATATGAAACAATAATATCTGAAACTCAAGTCTATCTATAGACACAATGTCTGCTTGTCAATAGTATGTTTTTATTTATTATAGAAAAGTTGTAAACAAACTGTGAAGCCGATGAAAAAATGTTTTGTAAAATATTGACCCTATACATTACGTACACAGTAACGGCTTGAATCAACAACGTAATACTAATAATCTTGTAATGAGAAACCTGCATATGATTAAATATATAACTCACTTCAATATTGTTAACTAGCAACATGATAGCAACAGTGATATTTCACCTGAAGCGTTGATGTACCAGTTGTTGTCATTGGTCGTTTCTCATTGTTGTGGAAATAATGGCGTAAACTGATTGAAATGTTAGATTCAACTAATCATGTATTAATGCATTAAATATGTCTCCGGCATAATTAAAGTATTAAATGACAGAAAATTGTCATTCTCCAATAAGCCTGTCATTAACTTACGTTACGAGCAATATTCTATTGTACTGTAGTTGACGTATTTATTTGAGATCAAAGCTAAATGTGTGTATCAGTACGATATTTATAGCCACTATGAAATATTGTACATGCATATTAAATAAGGTTCCATTCACGTACAAATCTCTGGTGAGAGATTTCATTTCATTGTCGAAATATTTGAAATATTAGTTATTACAATCAGTTGACTAGCTATTCCTCTCATTGCTGTGGTTACAGCATACGTTTTTGTTGAGTAATGTTAGTCACACATTCATTATTCATACACATTTCTGTCATCCATACATCGATAATTCCTACGACTGTACGATTATCGATTATCGATTATCTACGTGACTCGATAATCGTTGATAAACATCGAATGTGTATCTAACAAATCATGTCATTGATAATATAGTTAACTGTGTGCTACAGGTTTAATACAAAATGATCGGCGTCAGGAAATGTTTTGCTTTTTTTAATATCAGTGGCAGTACAGTAAGCCCTCACTTAAAGACCGCCTCAATTTTAACAACACACTTTTCAAGTCTATTTTTACTGTTTTGCTCTTTATTCAGCCTCAATATTCAGCCCACCTCTATAAGAAGACTACTTTTCCAGGGTCCCAAGAGTGGTCTTAATGCTGAGGGTTTACTGTATACGTACGCTTAATTGATTGGATGCCTTTATAGTTATACAGATACAATTCTTATGATGTTTATTTTAGGTAGAATTTAATTTCGATTGATTGTTTTTGGATGTTCTGTGTCTCTCGTAGAAGAGGTTGTATTCAGGCTTGTACGGCATGAACGCTTCTTTTCCACTAAATGTATGGAATACATTCTTACGAAGAATATTTAAATTGCTTTGCCGAATTGTTAGTGGTTCAAAGCATACGTATGCATATATGGGTTTACGCTCGCTCCTTTTTTTTGTAAAAACGAACTGAATAATGAACGCTGCTATGGGATTTACAACCTCTTGAAAACTTGACGTTTTGTTCTATTCCGAAGTAAGAAAAGTTCAAAATGTGCGCCGCTGTACGATTTCTAACCTTTTCTGTAAGTAACGTCATTTCAAGAACTCGCAACATTTTAAGTCACTTTTTGCAAGCAGGAAACAGTATTTACTCCATATAGTCACTTCGTTTTCATATTGCCATATGGGGCAAATATTACTTACTGTCAGTACATGGCGACGTCACATGTGATGTTTTCTGGAAATGATGTCACTTACATAAGAGGTTGGAAATCGTACAGCGGCGCTATAATAGTATTCGCAATAAAACGTTTGGCTGTAATGCGTATCATCATTGTTTAATCAATCAACACTGTATTAATTATATCCCTGGTGTATTCATACATTCAGAATTGTTGTTACAATTTATTCCACGGATGATATTATATTCAGAAACGGAAATATACAAACTATGTGAATGAACAATTACATTCCTTGATAAAATGGTAATACTTATTATTTCGCTATAAATAAACGGCTTCCTCATTGGAATGTTAAAGAACATTCGTCATTAAATACACGTATACATAAGCACATGTGATGCGCTTATCAGTATGCACATGTGACCTTGAAACTATATCAAAAGAACTTCTGTAGCACGTGCAATTAAACTGAGATTTGAAAAAGTTGAACCATATTCAAGTCACAGTAACAACTCATTTAAAGACCACCTCAATAATAAGACCAACTAGATAGTAAGTACAAACTTTTAAGTCCATTTTGACAGTTCCGCTTTTTATTCAACCTCAATATTAAGACCACCTCAATATTAAGACCACCTCAATATTAAGACTAGTTTTCAAGAGTACCAAGGGTGGTCTTATTATTGATGTTATACTGTACATCGATTGTGAAACAAATTATTAAGACACTTATTTATGACTCTCAATGGCTGCTTCCTGTATGACTTACCAGTACTGTAGTCGCGCCTTAGTAAGAAATTGGGATGTGCAAGGTTGAATCTCACACTAGGCGGGATTCAAACCCACGACCTTCGGATCTGGCCCCGATATCTCGAAGCTTCTCAATCTGAGCTAAATCTCAGCTCAAATATTATCTCAAACTGCTGAGCTTTTTCTCATCTGAGCTTGGACTCGAAATTGGTATTACAACACGAAAATTAGATTAGTTTTGTCTCAGACAATTTTTAAGATATGCAAAATGAGATCGGTCTCAAACTCCGGCTCTGATTTGAGTAAAATCTCAATATTGAGCTGAGATTTCTTTTGGAGATGCTTTGTGAGATCGGGGCCAGAAGTGACCCCTCGACCCCTAGTCCACCACGGCTTTGTTCATGTTTTGTGGATTGAATGTAGTATGAATATAAATCAAATATCATGTCTCTTTAATCATTTAAAGATAACAAATTGATTGCTGATATAATTAGTCATATTGAGATATAATCTAGGACAGAAGAGCTGGACAAACACCACACGTGCAAATGAAGAGTGACAGTAAAACAGTTATTTCTTTCTTAATTGTCGGTGTATAATTGTTTTTGATCGTGTTTCATTAATTAATTCCATAAAATAAGGTATGAAGAGAAAATGTTGTGTGAAGATATCCCCGTTAATTGCCATTCGTTCACAACAAGACGTCATTAAAACAATTGCGTTGTCTTGTCTCTAACACCGTGTATCTGTCTCATGTCATATTGTTTTCAAGTAAATCAGGTTTTGTCAAATAGGATTAAATAATTAGCTTTTTTAAAACATGCAAAACTGATCAATTTCAAACGGAAATATCTTTTAAGTCTGTCACGACGTATTCTGGTGATTAAGGCGACAGTATCGTAAATTCCATGAAAATTTACAATGTGAAAATGATAAATTATTTTGTGTGCGGACAAGATATATATCAATTAAAATCAAATTTAGATTAAGTTATACATTATTAAACTGTATGTTTCTAGTGCAAAAATGCTTAATATTATTTCCCCGATATCATTTGTTTCCATTATTTCAAACACTGTTTTCACTGCTGGAATATTTCTAAGTAGCTTTGTCTACGGTTAATAACGATGCAAATGATATTTAAATAACGTAACTAAATGTAAATAATGTACTGGATACGGCTACCAATGCTCTTATCTAAATTAAGTCAATATGCTAACAACGGATTGACGAGATAAAGACCGTACGTCAGTACAGAAATAAATGTGTGAAAGAAATAATTAAAGAAAGTACATAGTTGGGGCATAACACTCGAACACGATGGCATAAACTATTGTCTACAACAATAAATTGTACAATTTGAAAAACAAATTAGCAGATATACAATGCTATCTCAGTGGAATATGGCCAACAGTAACCACGCAGGTATTTGTATTGGTATACAACACTTTGAGGCCGTATAAAACTGTCCCCGAATAACGCCCCCAGAGCGATGCGTACCTTACATACGCCTATATCTCCGGAGGTACTTCATGTGTGTGCTCTCGTGGAGCGTTATTTCGAGGGGAGCGTTTTTTCGAGGGGGGTGTTTTTCGAGGGGAGTTTTATTTGAGGGAGCGTTGTTCGAGCGGAGCTTTATTTGAGGGGAGTGTTATTCGAGGGAAGAGCTATTTGAGGGAGCGTTGTTCGAGCGGAACTTTTTTTGAGGGGAGCGTTATTCGAGGGAAGAGCTATTTGAAGGAGCGTTGTTCGAGCGGAGCTTTATTTGAGGGGAGCATTATTTGAGGGGAGCATTATTCGAGGGGAGGGCAATTTAAGGTACTTCATGTGTGACCTTCGTCCGCAACAAGTTCTCCGATGCGTTATTAATATCGAAAGTCATTTCACCGAGTGAGCAGCGGGCGGAATATTTTAGTTCACGAGATGCGATTGCAGTTCGATCGGCAAACTTGGAATTAGTTGTTATTATTGTTATTATTAATGAAGTGTTCTTATTAAAGTTGGAAAGCTTTATGTGGACTGAGTATACTTGCACATCTCCCGTATAAAGCTCTCGTGGTGCGTTATTCGAGGGAAGCATTTTTTCGAGGGGAGCTACATATGGGGTTGGTGCATGTATCATATAACTATATATCATCACATCTACATATGGGGTTGGTGCATGTATCATATAACCATATATCATCGCATCTACATATGGGGTTGGTGCATGTATCATATAACTATATATCATCACATCTACATATGGGGTTGGTGCATGTACCATATAACTATATATCATCGCATCTACATATGGGGTAGGTGCATTTATCATATAACTATATATCATCGCATCTACATATGGGGTTGGTGCATGTATCATATAACTATATATCATCGCATCTACATATGTATTTATGGGAACCAGACATTAATAACAAATATTACGTCTAACATTTTGTGTTCCGATCAAGAAATAAAAAGTGTTTTCCCGATAGAATTGACGTAAAACCAATTATATTACAGCAGAAGGTCTACTTAAAACAGTCTTCAAATTAAAACGACATTTACGGTTTCAAATATTGAGTTCATTCACTTCCCTTTCCACCCACATGTCCCAGTATAACAGCATGGGTTCGCAGACTCGGATTTTATCTTCAATGGCGTCCGCTTTACCTTATATAGCATCAATTGTATTTAAGAGTAAAAATATATGTTTGTTTCAGGTTTCCCGACCTACCCTATTATTTGCCCCGACCCTAGAACATTTTTTCGCGTGTTAACATTTTTTTTTCTTTTTTCGTAAAATGTCTTTGTGTGCATTATTTCTTTAGGTTCATATTTCTGCCCAGTTATTAGACGCTTTACGAGTATTTTAGCTATAGAGCGTTATATTCATTATTCATGTTAAAAGGGAAAGGGGATTTGTCTTTTAAAATATTTATTTGAATCAAGGTTTAATTTGCTTCATAGAAAATAAAAAAATCTCCCAAAAACCCATTTTCCTACCTACCTACCCTACTTTTTGGTGCATAAAATTAGAAACAAAAATATTTGTTCAGGCCTTAGTTAAATCCCCTGAAACATACGGTACCACTGAAATTATCAGATCAATATCAATTTCACTGTATTTAAACAAAGCGTGTTCTTATTAATTTCCAATTTAGATTTCATTAAAAATAATTATAAAATTCGTCACCTGTTCAATCAAACAATAGAACGCTTGTTTTTCATTACCCATTACAATGTGGAGTTTTTATAGTTATTTGAATCAATAAGCATGTGATTAGGTTACCATCTGGTCAAAGGAATTTTGTAGACCACACCAGTCAGTTGATGTAAAGCAATTAGTATCTTTGACAAAAAGGCACATAACCTAACAATTAGCGTGTTGAATAAGTAAATATATACGTCTCTTAATATATTGTGTTGCTAAAATCGAATATGAACAAGATCATGTGTAAACATTGGGCTGTGTTGTAAAGTGCTGATTACATCAACAAGTTGTATTTGTTTTTGCCAAGTAAATATTTATTTAAAGCTAAATGCCAGACAGCAGTGTAATGTCTAGTTCCACTGCACGTACAATTGTCTAGAATAGGACTTTTCTAATTAAGTTATTTGCTCTCTGTGGGCGACGATATTGGTCCTGCAATGTTTACATTCATTGTCTTTGTTTGTCTTGGTAATGTTTGGAGCTGATTAAGGCAGTCAATGCATATGCAATAAAAAACTATATGAATTGTGCCTGGTTACCTGCGTTTCTATACTTTAAACACCATTTGAGTGCCGCTGTAGGATTTCCAACCTCTTCTTTAAGTGACGTCATTTCCAGACAACGTCACATGTCATATGTGACGTCACCATGTACTGACAGTAAGTAATATCTGCCCCATATGGCAATATGAAAACGAAGTGACCATATGGAGTAAATACTGTTTCGTGCTTAGTAAAAAAATTGTGACATCACATGCTGCGTTTTCTTGACATGACGTCACTTACAGAAGAGGCCGTAGCAGCGCTCATTTGTTGTAATCACTATTATTACACACGTATTGTTAGCTGACAAATATCTAAATTACAAATTGTCAGAACTTTGGTTAGTTGTCTTAATTTGCTACAGTGAACAACCGCTTACTTGGTTTATATCTTTGAGTCGTGAATGAAGAACTGTCATTTACATTGGCAATTGTGTTAATCATTAATCATAACTGAATTGTATTGTTTAACTTAGTACTGTAACGTTTGGTCAGCACAAACGATTGGTAATAATATTTCCACTAACAATATACAATGGAATCTAATATAGTATCTGTTGTAAAGCAATTATAACAGAAATGTATACATGTATACAGTGGAGATAACAGTTTGTAGTGCCAGTGCCTGGCTACTTGACTCCATTTGTATCATCGGAACTGGTTTCCTGGTTACACAAAGACATTCTTCAAATTGGTATTTTATTCGGTACAATTTTTGTTCTCCTATTTTCACCCACTAGCTACGTTCATGTGATGTATTCCGTTTACTGTAAGTATTAATGTATTTCCATGCATCCCTGCGCTTTTTAGTAGCTTTGCGCTATATAGGTAACATTTTACAAATGCTTAAAGCAAACTAATTTGTCCAATGGTTGCGTCAACTACTGTTTTGCTTACTTGGTAACCTTTTGTTACGATGTAATAGGAAGCGACTTTATTTCGCGTCGTGGTTTTGTTTATTCTGCGCGTTGCGTGGAATCTAGTGATGTCGGTTCATTAAAAAGTCACTCTCGCTATGGTATAAGACTATTTTTGGAGTAGATACTGCTTAACAATTTATTAACAACCGCTTACAAATATATATGAACCGAGAATTGATATTAATCCCTTCCCATTTCGTTTGCATTTCAAAATTTGCATCAGGAAACGTGTCTGTGAATAATTCACATATTTCAAATACAATTAACGTATAATGTGCCGAGTGTGTTAATCAAATAAACATTGTTAATATATTATTCCCGATGAAATGCCTCAAAGGATGAAGCTGTCTGTGAAAACGTTACACAGTCGCATAATGCTGCCATAGTAGAGTTCCCACGGGACCAATGAATATAATCACCGTGTCTACGTCATATAGTTGTAAATACGAAAGTAGGGAAACCACGTTAAACAAATATGACGATAATTGAATTTTATCTGTCTGGATGAAATGTTATTAGAACAAAAATGCTACATATTTACCATACACGGATATAATATACATAACTTGCTGAATGGAATATTTAAACAGTCGTACGATATAACTATGAAGGTGTATATGAAAAAAGTATTGGCTTTGATGATAATTAGAATTTAAACTTCGGATGTAAATTTTGTACTATCATTACTAACGAAAGGATTTGAAAATCCACAAATATATGTAGATGTGTAAGGTCATGAAAATAAAGGTCAACTTTTGATCGTCTTGTGCAATTCTTTCACTTTATATAGTGTTCTTAGTATATTCTGCCCAGTGTCGGCCTATTGTTGTTCTCTTTGATTCTCCTAGTTATTGCTCATGGTCGGCCATGCCATTCATTGTGCCCCTGTTCCCTTACGTATGAACCATTGAGCCTTCACTGTAGCAACTTATTCCTTCTCTTTTAATTTCTGGTTTTCTACTACTTTCCTCTAGCAGCATTCCGTTAAACATTTTGATTCAAATAACACCTTCAACGAATAAGGTTCATGTGACAACACCTTAGGTGTCAAGAAAATCTAATACTGTCCAAAATCTAAAACTGTACCCCTTAAAATGACCTTACATATTTGCTCATGTCGATCGCTTTGTGTCATAAGAAATGCAAACATTATTAGGGTACAGTTTGAATAAACAACACATTGTCAAGATCACTATTATGGCCTCTTCAAATATTAACACACATATTACCAGTTGTCATATAAGTCCTTGTTTTCTTAATTCTCAACAATGATTTCCATTTAACTCCTTGTTAATGGTTAAATACAGTTTTTACCAATATCACTTGCCTTGTCTTATTGGTATCTATAATTCGTATATCAATGTCCGTATACAAGTCAATGTCATTATCAATGTCTGATTCCTCCCACTCTTGTATATTGTGATATTAAGATTTTTATTAGATATACTTTACAATCAATCAAATTTAAGCAATCGCTTACTAGTGAAATATTTGAGTATTGTTTCATTGTATATGCTGGGTTTGTAAACCTATGTAACTTGTCTCCGTGGTCGACTGGTTATGGTCGCCGACATGACTTCAAATCACTGATTGGGATCGAATCCCACCTTGGACCTACACTTTACGGAAGCCTATGGAAGGTCCGTGTTTCTAGCCAGACATACACCTGGGGTTTTCCTCCGCCCGTATACTGATACTGTAAAACCTCAATAGTGTGGACTAACTTGGGACTCTTGAAAGCTGGTCTTATTTTTGAGGTAATCTTAATATTGAGTTTGAATAAAAAGCAAAATAGTGAAAATGGACTTGAAAAGTGTGTTCCTAATTTTGATGTGGTGTTATGATTGAGGTAGTCTTTAGTTGAGGTTTTACTGTAGCTGGACTAGTCACTTCATGACCGGGCTGTTCACGTGACTTAAAGCTACAAAAGTTACGACACAAAAAATAAGAAAAAAAAGATTGTGGTTTTCCCATAATAGAAAATAGAAAATTATAATATACCGAAGGTTTTTGGCTACGTGAGCTTTGGTGAGATTACCTAAGTCGGCTCTAGTGATGTCTAGACAGCTTCATCTATTCACTGAATGTGTGGAAGGAGAGACTATTGCTGTTCTGTTAGAATGCGGTTGTGAACAAATTTGTTTAATCATCAAATTTGCTTACTCGGAATAGTAATGGAGTGTTACTTTTAAGAGTCGGTTCGATATTACAATATTTGTCATCAGTAAGTTTGTTCTTCATTGTTTTACGCTTGTATTGCCATCATTCTGAGTACAAAAATACAGTCACACTAAAACGACCACAAATAAAAAGGAGAATGCCCACGACGAAAGCTATTGTCTAGAACATGATGTATTCTCAATGTAAACACTGTGTTACTAAAATACAATATATTTAATGGACCACTGTGTCATCTGTGTCCAATAAAACGTGTTTACTTCGTCTTCACATTTATGAGGTTCAAAACAAATGGTTTGATATTAAATATGATCCTTATATTACTGTATGAATCCATGGAACTGTTTGATAGTGTTACAATGTACAGTTAAACCTCAATAATAAGACCACCATTGGGACCTTTGAAATCTGGTATTTTTATTGAGATGGTCTTAATATCGAGGTTGAATAAAGAGCAAAACAATTATTATGAACTTGAACATTGTGTTCTTAATTTTGAGGTGATCCTATTATTGAGGTAGTCTTTAAGTAAAGTTTTACTGTAGTTGTAATATTTGAGATATACTCAAATGCTTAACTAATTGGTCACTTCTTATAGTGTCATATTATGCAATGTTAATACGGCGGCATATTTTAATTCATTTTTTGGAAACCCAAATTCACATATGATTGTACCAAAGAAAGATTTCTGTCAACCTTGAGAAAAAGATGAAGCATCCGGTGAACAATAGAACAAGTGTTTCGGTGTTCATAAAAACCTCGCTTAAAGACCACCTCAATAACTAGACCACCCCGATTACAAGACCACCTCAATAACTAGACCACCCCGATTACAAGACCATCTCAATAACAAGACCACCTCAAAATTAAGAACACCATTTACAAGCCCATTTTCAATGTTTTGCTCTATATTGATATCATTTGTTGATATCAACAAAGCATATTTTATGAGCTGACGAGTGCCTTAGAATGTGGTAATTGAAATGATTTATTAATTGCGCTATGCGTTCAGGTAATATACCTGGTCGGATCATAGAATGTCATTGTCTTAAATGTCAAATTATATTATCGTTTAGCGTGACATAAAAGGTATCTGTGCATTTACGAGTTAATTTGTGAATTCATGTACACTGCTTATGATACACTGCTTGGTGTCAAGCGTATGATACACTGCTTGGTGTCAACCGTATGATACACTGCTTGGTGTCAACCGTATGATACACTGCTTGATATCAACCGTATGATACACTGCTTGGTGTCAACCGTATGATACACTGCTTGGTGTCAACCGTATGATACACTGCTTGGTGTCAACCGTATGATACACTGCTTGGTGCCAACCGTATGATACACTGCTTGGTGCCAACGGTATGATACACTGATTGGTGTCAACCGTATGATACACTGCTTGGTGTCAACCGTATGATACACTGCTTGATGTCAACCGTATGATACACTGCTTGGTGTCAATCGTATGATACACTGCTTGGTGTCAACCGTATGATACACTGCTTGGCGTCAACCGTATGATACACTGCTTGGTGTCAACCGTATGATACTCAGCTTGGTGTCAACCGTATGATACACTGCTTGGTGTCAGCCGTATGATACACGCACTTTCCACGTGAAACAATGTATATACCGTCTGAAACCTAACTACTCGGCATCTGTAATATCATTTAATTAAGATATCAAAAGCAATTCAAACATTCAACCGCATAAATCATTTTTTCTGAGAGGCTTGGTGACAGACAACAACCAGCTGTCGCAAGCCAGAATTGTATTAAAATCGCTAATTCGTTAAATGCTAGGCGTGCTTAATATGCAATCAGCAATATTGTGTTCAATGTAATTGTCAACATGAGACATTTCCGCTTCAGTAATATCATGTTTTATACTTGTTCATATATTTGTTACGATGGTAACATCTTGTTTTGCTGAGGAAAATGAATCCATCATATATTTAATTCTAAACTGGCGTAGGATTGATGGGTTTTAGATAATGCTAAAGGGGATTTGTCTGCAGTGCAATATCTCCTGGCCCCTATCTTCCAAAGCATCTCAATTTGAGGTAAATCTCAGCTAAAATATTGTCTCAAATCGTATCTTATAATGGACACAAAATCGGTATTACAACACAAACAAAAATGCGATGTGTTTTTCCCGGCTTTCAAGTGATCCAAAATGAGCTTTGCCTCGGGCTCTGATTTGAGCAAAATCTCAATATTGAGCTGAGATTTTTTTTATATTTGAGATGCTTTGGGAGATCGGGACCAGAGCGACCCCTGTCTTGAGCAACAACCTCTCTTCAACAACAGTAATATTTTCTGATGTAAGAATGTACTTTTAATTTAATCCAGTTAGGGCAACAACCTCTCAACATAAGCCCAGATGTGCGACTCCTAAATGGTGTTTCTTCATGAGTGAAGTTTTTTTGATAAAAAAAGAAATGACAGGTGTTTGTACACTTGCAAAAAATATTGACACACGAAATAATGAAATAATGAAAGAAACAATTGTATAATGCACGTATCAAAGATTATAACTATAACCTATTTCGTTAACATTTTGTTGTCACGGCTAATTTTCAAAATACAGCATTCTCGACAGCTCTCGGGTAACACTTGACGTAGTTGGCCGAGGATTTCCGAATGAAAATACAGTTGAGACTGTGTTAGTGGTCATCTGAATTAAACACACACCTGTCTTAGTCAGCCAAATTAATTGTTTCAATTGGCCACTGTTTTATTAAAGACACCCGCAATAAACAGCCATCTGTTATTAGCGGCCATATTTGATATACCTCTCGACGAGCTGTGATTTTATTCATTAAACGTTAAACAAAACAAAAGTAATTAAACAATATCTAAAGAATATTCGTAAATGTTGAATTGATGATTACAAATATATTCTGTCGACAACCTCCTATCCGAATACTTGGTATCATCCGAAATAAATGTATCCCGATGTATCTCTGCAAATATATATGTTCAGTTGGACCTCGTATAATCGACAACCTCCTATCCGAATACTTGATATCATCCGCTATAAAAATCAAGTCCCGATGTATCTTCTTAGGCACGTCGAATTGAAATATTCAATTCGAAACCATGTATTATTCGAAAATAAAATTTCGGACCCGTTGAATTCGAATGAACGAGGTGCTACTGTATTTCCACTCAATAGTTTTGTTAAACACTTATACTCAATGCAGTATATGAATATTACCATTCGCATTGTGTACCACAAATCGTAGTCAATAGGAGAGAACGCAGTAACAAGTTGAATAAACTGGAATCAAGAGAAAGGCCTGAAAATATCGGAACCTAATCTAAAAGAGAACCCAGCAATTTTCTAAAAGGACAATGAAGAATCAATCAATCAAAAACGAATGAATAGTCCTGTGATTGAGTGATTGATTGATGAGAAGAATAATTATCCTCCGTTATAAACCAGATATTTTGCCTGACATATATTTAATCTGTTCACTTGTCGAAGCAAGCATCTCAGTGAAATCACTACATGGCTATTCTGCCATCGTTAGAGTGCTTTGCACTGATTTAGTAATACTGATAATTCCTGTAATTTTTCATCTTGAGTCAGTGAGGAGGGGATTGCTTTATTAATGACCAGTAATAGGTTGTTGAATGTTGAATTGAGTAGGCGTGTTCTAGTCATATATAAAGTACGCACAACAAATAATCGCTGCACATACCAATAAGCGACCCTACCGGGAGGGGACGGACGGCGGGCACAACAAGGGGATTGATAAAATGAAATGTTGTTTTCAAATCCATCCATTGAACATGGAGGTTTGGCAAGATCCCTAGGATTAGATGTGTTCTAAAACGCATCATTGCAATGTTCGACGAGGTTTATTATCCGAGTGACGGGGTCTAAACGTCGGGTCTGTCAACATCATATCGTACATCACCCGCTCTCTGAAATCTAGCATATGCTGACAACCCTGTACGCCAAACTTTGATAGGGCGTAATGTAGCTGTTTTGATGTAACATAACGTTATAATTGTATTAATCTATCACGAAGTATCATTATTTTCTGTGAACTACATATCAGAATGGCCGAGATGACAGAGAGTGTCTTCTCTTTAACATCTTACTACAAATATATTGTAGTTCTATGCAAACGCTCCCAAGCGATCCTGACTTGAGCAACACTCTTTCTTGAACAACAGTCTTAATTTTCCTTTGGTGTGAAATCACTGTCAACATCTGGACAGCAACGTTGCCTCGATAACAGCCCCTGTTTGCATCTCCAAATGGCTGCTCTGTACTTGCTGTTTGCAAAGTCTTTGCTATAGATCATTATATAACTGAAGTAATTCAAGGGGAAAATGCGCCCGATGTGGGGCTCGAACCCATAACCACCTAAACGACACTACGGTGCTCTAACAACTGAGCTAACCGGTCGACCGTCTAACCCCACACCACTAAACTTCTCCCCCATCCAGCATTTGAGGCTCAACAACCGTAGGCCGTCAAACACCGCGGCTACCATTGAAGTAAATCAAAGGGAAAAGTGGGGCTCCAACCCACGACCACCTAAACGACAGTACGGTGCTCTAACAACTGAGCTAACCGGTCGGCCTCTAACCCCACACCACTAGATAACACTCAAGTTATCTTTCTTCCGTTCTTAAAAGACTGATGCCCGCTCGGTTAGCTAAGGCGCTAGACCACTCGACTTCCAAGCTGACATAATTTCGATATTCGGGTGGGGCGCATGTTCTTCGTTACAATGTCAAGGTCATTCTTCCTTACCTCTGATTCTTGTGGTGAAGTTGTAAGCTGCCTGTGGGAGGATTGTTTGGTAACTCAGCAACACTGGTTACGTCAACTGGCCCCATATTCACAAAGGTCCAACTGATCTGGATCAACTTGATCCATAAAAATGTTTGTTTTTTTCATGAAGCAATTGAACACTTTGTCCAGTACTTCTCACAAACATACACAAAAATACCTAAACATATTCTAAATAACATTTGGAAAACATACTGACAAAATCGGTCATAACTTCATAACCATCTTTTTCTTATTAAGCATGGAATTTGAATTTTATGTCTCAAAAGCTTTGCCGGATGTTCATATATGTTATAGTATGTACAACGATTTAGCTTTGGATAACATTTTTTACAAAGTTGGAGAAATCCTACATTTGATCGTGATCCTGATCCTGAAAACTGATTCTTTGTGAACACAGGGTCTGACGGCCGTAAATATAAGTAACTAAAATACTGTTGAAAATGCCGCAAAACTCAAGCACAATGCAAAGTTGTGTCAGAATGTAGCGTTCCGACAGACTTCAGTAGACTGAAGTTTCAGTTATATTTTGTTCAACGTTTTTAATAATTTATGTCTTTTTTATTTTTCAGCCAAATTAGACAATGTGAAAACGTACATGTCTCTACGCCGGGTACCATTACGACTACAAGATCGAGTTATTAAATGGTTTGATTATTTATGGATGTGTAATAAATCAACAGATGAGGAAAGAACGCTGAGTCTACTTCCGGATAAACTTAAAGCCGAAATTGCAATACATGTACATCTGGATACTTTAAAACGTGTAGAGATATTTCAACAAACGGAGGCCGGATTTCTTTGTGAGTTGGTGCTTAGACTTAACCCCGTTCTCTTCTCACCGGGGGATTATATATGTAGAAAAGGTAAGTAGGTATTTATGAATATTTTATCGAGTATTAATCTGTATTATTTCCTCAGAGAACTGTTCATTGTAGTACTGTATTAATCAATTAGCAGTGTTCAGTTAGTAGAAAACAATGTAGTTTTCGGTGAGTAGTATTCTGTGAGTAGTATACAGTGTGTTGTCATCAATGAGTAGTATTCAGTCAGTAGTAAACAATGTAGTATTCGGTGATTAGTGTTCTGTGAGTAGTAAACAGTGAGTAGTATTCAGGGAGTAGTATTCAGGGAGTAGTATTCAGGGAGTAGTATTCAGGGAGTAGTATTCATAGAAAACAATGTAGAATTCGGTGATTAGTATTATGTGAGTAGTATACAGTGAGTAGTATACAGTGAGTAGTATTCAGTCAGTAGAAAACAATGTAGGATTCGGTGATTAGTATTCTGTGAGTAGTATATAGTGAGTAGTATTCAGTGAGTAGTATTTAGTCAGTAGAAAACAATGTAGTATTCTGTGAATAGTATTCTGTGAATAGTATTCTGTGAGTAGTATATAGTGAGTAGTATATAGTGAGTAGTATACAGTGAGTAGTATTCTGTGAGTAGTATTATGTGAGTAGTATACAGTGAGTAGTATTCAGGGAGTAGTATTCAGTCAGTAGAAAACAATGTAGTATTCGGTGATTAGTATTCTGTGAGTAGTATACAGTGAGTAGTATTCGGTGATTAGTATTCTGTGAGTAGTATACAGTGAGTAGTATTCGGTGATTAGTATTCTGTGAGTAGTATACAGTGAGTAGTATACAGTGAGTAGAATACAGTGAGTAGTATACAGGGAGTTGTATTCTGTGAGTAGTATACAGTGAGTAGTATTCGGTGATTAGTATTCTGTGAGTAGTATACAGTGAGTAGTATTCGGTGATTAGTATTCTGTGAGTAGTATACAGTGAGTAGTATTCGGTGATTAGTATTCTGTGAGTAGTATACAGTGAGTAGTATACAGTGAGTAGTATTCTGTGAGTAGTATACAGTCAGTAGTATTCGGTGATTAGTATTCTGTGAGTAGTATACAGTGAGTAGTATTCGGTGATTAGTATTCTGTGAGTAGTATATAGTGAGTGGTATACAGTGAGTAGTATTCGGTGATTAGTATTCTGTGAGTAGTATATAGTGAGTAGTATTCTGTGAGTAGCATACAGGGAGTAGTATTCGGTGATTAGTATTCTGTGAGTAGTATATAGTGATTAGTATTCTGTGAGTAGTAAACAGTGAGTAGTATTCGGTGATTAGTATTCTGTGAGTAGTATACAGTGAGTAGTATTCGGTGATTAGTATTCTGTGAGTAGTATATAGTGAGTAGTATACAGTGAGTAGTATTCGGTGATTAGTATTCTGTGAGTAGTATATAGAGAGTATTATTCTGTGAGTAGCATACAGGGAGTAGTATTCTGTGAGTAGTATACAGTGAGTAGTATTCTGGGAGTAGTATTCTGTGAGTAGCATACAGTGAGTAGTATTCTGTGAGTAGTGTACATGGAGTAGTCCTCAATGAGTAGTATTCAGTTACTAGAATACAGTGAGTAGTATACAGTGTGTTGTCATCAATAAGTAGTATTCAGTTAGTTTTAAACACTGTGAAGTCATCAATGAGTAGTATTCAGTTAGTTTTTAACAATGCTGTATTCGGTGAGTAGTATTATGTATGTAGTATACAGTGTGAAGTCCTCAATGAGTAGTATTCAGTTAGTAGAATACAGTGAGTAGTATACAGTAAGTAGTGATTTGTGAGTAGTGTTCCGTGAGTAGTAATTGTGAATAGTCTTTAATCAATAGTATTTATGAGTATTATACTATGAGTATTATATTGTTCAGTGAGTAGTATTCTATCAGAAACGTGCAGTGAGTATTCAGTAAAGGGTATTAAGTGAGTAGTATTGATTGAGTAGTATTCAGTAAATAGTAAATATGTGATTAGTGTTCAGTGAGGATTATTCAGTAAATAGTATTTAAGGTAAGGCCACCCTACTGAGAATGTTTTCGAATCATTTGGAGCACCTTGGTCAATATCAATCCATAGCCTATGTGTTAAGCCTCTTGCTTTTCATGCAAAAGGTCGTGGGTTCAAATCCCCGCTAGGCCCAATTTATTTCTTTGCTTTTTTCATAATATTTCTTCTTTTACAAAGTGTTTTGGCAAGAAAACTGATATAAAATTATAAAATATAAATTATATCAGTTGGTTTCTTAAAAAATGCCATATTTCTCAAAAGTTATTTAATTCTATGTGGTAAAATTTAATACATGCATATTACAAGATGTTATCAACGCAAAACTGGACGGTAAACTGTTTTCATTTTATTACAGAGGTGTTGAGGATAATTTTGATGTCCATAATGTTAGAGTACTCAATTTCGGTGAATTTACCGAAATCCATTTTGGATTTGGAGTTACAACCAAATTGGATTTCGGTAAATTCACCGAAATTCAGTGGATTTCGGTAAGGTAACTTACCCTTTTACGAAAGGTTAGCTAATCCGCGTCAATGTTACAAACGTTATACTGTCGAAGAGAAATTGCCTTGGTGGTTAACGTAAGATTTGATTGGTTTACAAAACACTTATATGCAAATAGCAAAACCATGTTGGTACGGCTGCGCCGGAAAAGATGTATTGAAATGTTCGTGTTTGTGCTTAAGCTTGTCGGAGAAAAAGCCGCGATTCTGTTTGATAGAAAAGTGATCCTAACAGCTGTTATCGTTTTACCCAAGTGAGCATTTTCTTACCTAAATTGGCATTGGTCGGTCCTGAAAGCTCATACACCTGTTTGCGGTCAATCTAAAAGCACTATACTATCGGTTTAGTGATAACTTAGTTATGAATACCGTTATTGTATACACAATTACTATTGGTCAATCGTTTGCAAAACATGTTTTCATTGGCTGACCACCTGAGTGTGTTCACAACCGTTCTCAACGAAATTTAAACAGACTATAGACAAATGTATCGTGGAGAGTCAATGTTCTATGCTAGGAAATTGTAATTATGGTATCCAATAAGCAAAAACATATCTCGTCCGTAATTCGAAGCAAGCAATTCATGAACTTATGTTGCATATCCGCGAAGATTTGTTGGCATGTAGAAAAAGAAACAATTTTGCGTACATCAAAATGACTATCACGGAATGGTTTCAAATAAAGAGTTTATCCAAACTTCGTTTCTATGACAACAGAATGAAAAGCTTAAAAACGTCTCCGAAATCAGTGGATAAGAATATCGATGTGATTGCTAAAGCTATCCAATTTATTTCATTTTACCCTTGATGCAAATACTGTTAAAATCCGTGCGCAAATTGCACAATACTTTATCCAGTAACTGCCGGATTGGAAAATAAAACCTTCATAAAATTGAACTATTAAATTGCTTGAAAAGTGTCTGCAATGCGTAGAGTTAAATGTAATTTGGCTAATGGTAAACATCTTTGTATGTACTTTACTTTTATCGTTTTATGCAGCATACTTAACCATTAAAATATAACTAAAAAGAAAAGGAAGAGTATAAGACAAATTGTGTACAAATATGCAGAGAAAACAAATTTATCTAAAGATACAGGAAAATAAATGATACAATTATTATTTGCGTATTCTTTAAGACGAAGGCTTTGTGATCGTGCGATAGGGTGCTCAATTCCTGATCGGAAGCGTGTGAGTTCGAGCCGAACTGGGCGGGATTTGATCACAAACCTTACACTCCCTGATGTAGTATTCAGGAAGTAGTCATCGAGAGTGATTCATGCGAGATATCGATTCCCAGTTGATGCACAGTAAATAAATCATAAAAAATAATATTCAGTCATATGTATTTAGAACATACTTCATGCATACTGCATAATGTATGTGTCGGATAAAACGACATAATGGAATCAGCGTTTACATGAATGCCTCATTTCCGACAATGCAAGGAGTAAGCCTTAGGCCGAGTGCCATTACGACTGTCCGGGCCAAATAACAAGGCTGGTACGAGATCACTTGATTAATAACATTATTATATAGTATGTATAACTGTCTTCAAATACTTAAAACGGATGATATGAAACCATTGTACAGTTATATCAGTTAGCTTTTTTATTACCAACAAGCTTATACAATTCTATCCACAGTTTGGAATAATCTTATAAAAGGCAATGCAACTGTTTGGGAACTCAGATTAATTAGTTTTTGCTCATCCTCGCATTTTCGCAAGTTTGTATTGTACTGTTTAAAATTATTTTAACTGTATGTATATACGCCTCTGGTTATATGGCACACAGGCAGGTTATATTCCCCATATACCCTGTCAAGAACCTGTATAACTAATAAGGTACTATATATATATTAGACTATATATAATATATGTGACTATGTACTATATTCACGTCTTGACTAAATTCTTGCTCTATTTTGTTCTGTTCAGATGGCGAAAGTGTTGGCCTACCAGTCACATTTATATGGTTTCAATATTCTGTATAACGAGCAAAAGTGTTGATAAGTGTACGAATCTATTCTTGTCTGAATAACAACTTGTCCCCGGAAGCTAAATTGATAGTGACAAACAAATGTTCGTGGAAATAGAAAAAGTATGTTCGTACCTAGAATTTGCCAAGATATTTTAATATCAATGTCAAACCTTCAGTTGTACTGATGTTCGGAAACCTTAATATGAGATTTAAATCAATCTCAACACTTTTTGCCCGGCTCTGACATTTTCTTGAGATTAATACAGACAAGAGTTCTCTGTTTTGCTCAGATTCTATTCTTTTCTTTTCTTCTCTTCGTTTTCTACATTTCCACCAAATAAAATATTAATCAATAGTCCTTTTGTGGTAAACATCGTGCGCAAATTATACATTACGCTATACATGAAAAGAGTTTTTGGGAGTGCAGATTGAATATCTGATTTGAGGTTGGACTATAGAATCAATGTCTCTTTAAGAACATGGTTACAAAGCGCTGTGTGGACATAACTGCACATACATATACCGTCTCCCGTGGCCGAGTGGTTAAGCCATCCGTCTTGGGAGGGGGAGGTCGAAGGTTCGAATCCCATTAGGGGTCCGTTCTGATATGGCCGGTTGGTGAGCCGCCAGCTAGTTAAATAATTGTTACCGTGCGCCTACCTGCCTGGTGCCTGGCATTAACGGATGGGAATCGGGAAGTACGTATATGTGCTCAGAAAGTAGGTGTCTCATAAGCCAGAAATGACTGGCCCTTTAAATAGGGGCGACACATGTGAACATATACAACTGTAAAAGAGGCACAGAACCATGCTAGAAGATTGATGAATGTATTGTTTCGGTTAACAAAGGAACATGTGGACTCATTTTCAACACATGGTTCTTGACGGGAGACTAATTAATTATTAAATTCACACAAGAAATTATACAAACTCAGACAGGTCATACAATAACTGTTGTTGTCGTGTAATAAAACACAAGAATATTGCCATAATTAATGAATCCAATATGATTTCGTGTTTGTTTTCTCATTACATGTATCAATCTCTCGCACTACGGAATTAGCAAATATCTCAACATGTCAGATGTTATTTGCCAATTGTTCAACAGCTTGTCATTACTAATGTTGAAGACGAACATGGAATTCTAATAGATTTGTTAATTATACGCCTACTGTAATTACTGTTTAAACTGAAATTCACATGACATACAGAGTTCTAGAAGTACAGGTGATCTGGGTTCGATTCCCGGTCGCGGCAGGTCATACACTTCCATGAAAATTTGACAAAAATTGCCGGCTCCTTGTAGAAGGGTAAGTTAGTACTGGTAAGAATTCAGTCCAGGAAAAACTGGTTAGGTGATATATAACTGAAATATCGTTGAGAAACGGCGTTAAACCCTATGAAACAAACAATCTAGAAGTACACTAGCCCGACGTCACGGACTAGTCTTATGCTGAATCGTGCTTCCAACAGTTGAGTTAAAGTTAGTCACGGACAAGTCTGTTTTTAAAGCTAACTAATAACATCGGCAATTGTTCAGTTGTAAGTCAAATCTTAGAATCCCACTAACACAAACATGTGGTGATTTATTTAGATTCTGAAGCTAACATCTTTTATATTTGTTACTAAATTGACCGATCTTCTCGGACAACTATCTTTCTAAGAAGGACCAGTCAAATTTTACATTTCCATTGGGTCAGGACAATAGTCTATGAATTTTTTTTTCTACAGCCCTGGGTTCTTGACAGGAGACTAATTATTTATTAAATTCACACAAGGAATTATACAAACTCAGACAGGTCATACAATCACTGTTGCTGTCGTGTAATAATACACAATAATCTTGGCATAATTAATGAATTCAATATGATTTCGTGTTTGTTTTGTAAGAGATTTCTTCTTATTCCACGAATCAACTTCGCACTACGGAATAAGCAAAATATCTCAACATGTCAGATGTTATTTGCCATTTGTTCAACAGCTTGTCAACCCTAATGTTGTTACAGAACATGGCATTCTTACAGATTTGTTTTATTCTGTTACAGTTTAAAGATGTATCTGGCTCATCTTAACATGTTTGAATTGGCTTCATCCAGTATTATTATCACATCGGCTAAAAAATATCTTATAAGAACCATTGTAATATATAACCGCTTGAATATATCGTCTTTACCATTTTACTAACAGACAAAACTTGTAATTTAGCCCGATTGTTAAAAAACTGGAAGTTGTTTTTAATTGTATGATGTACAAACATATTTTTTCAACAAATACGGATCAATACATTATGAGTTCAATCTTGTTAATGCATGTTTATTGATATATGTTCATGTTTGTTTCGGTAAACACATGAATAAATAATGAGCATAATATTACTTTAAATTATATTTCGCAAAAGACAATGTGCTAGTACATAGTACATGTGCGTAGTAATTCCGATCTAGTAAACACTTTTCAATGTGATCTATATTAATCTTTCTTTGCGGGAAGACACCAAAGGAGGAGATAAAGGGAAACACGTGATAGAAATGTTTAACAAACTGACGAATGGACGCTCGCGAATTTGCCGGAAGTTCATATGAACGCTGCAATGGGATTTACAACATCTTCTTCAAGTGACGTCATTTAAAAAAAAGCAACATGTGATGTCACTATTTGCAAGCAGGAAACTTTATATGGTCACTTCGTTTTCATATTGCCATATGCGGCAAATATGGTTACTGTCAGTACATGATGACGTCACATGCGACTATTTCTGGAAATGACGTCACTTACAGAAGAGGTTTGAAATCGTACAGCGTCACTCAAATACGTGTATATGGAGTTACATAAGTACTTGAAACCAAATTTAGTTGGAAATCGAGATCGTACAGCGGCGCTTTTATATATCATTGTCATTCCTGTTAAGTAGAAGTGATGAACATCAATAGGCCTACTCTTCAATTTGATGCATTTCAATTATGTTGTCTAGTTAGGCAGTCTATTTCCTTTTGCTGAAGGCTTTTGATATGCATCTGCGCAACCCTTAGCTATATGCCCGAAGATTCCTCTCCTGTGTTCGCAGATTTTTATTAATTTCCATTTATTTGACAGACGAGAGCTGTTTGAATATCTATTCTTCAGAATACGAGGCAATTTTGAATATAACTATGAACGATTCATTTGCTTGTCTATTCTAAAGGTTGTTTTTCTCGCCTCCATAGATTAGATCACTGACTTTGAGTGACACACTGTGGATTAGAATGCATGGTTTTTGTTCAAGAAGATGGGCATATTCATTTAAACATATCCGCTAGGTTTTTTATATTGAAATTGAATTATATGTCTTAATTAAAAGTTCGATTTTGCAGCCTTATCAATTCTTGTTCTTATCTTTGTCACGCACTTGATGTATATCTCGCGTGAATTTACTCGAATTTCTTAATTTTATAGGCATTCTTGAAAAAAGTGACATGTCATGACTTAAATAGATGATATCAAATGAACGCTGTCTTAGTACTGAAGTACTGAATATATTGAACAGTATGAAGAAAGTCTCTGGTGAGCTTCGTATTCTTTTATTCAAGGATTTCAATAATTTAATAATAAAACAGGGCTCTAGAAAATAAAATCAAAGACCCTTGTCCCGTTCTAATGGAAATTTAAAATGTCACTTGTCCGTCTTAGGAAGCTAGTTGTTCCAGAATTTCGGTCAATTTAGTAAAAAATAAACATATCTAAAATTAATAATCACGTGTATGTGTTTTAGGAATTCTAATGTTTGACTTACAAATGAACAATTGCTGATAGCTTTAAAAATAGACTTGTCCGGGACTAACTTCAATTCAATTGTTGGTAGCCGAATTCAGCATTAGACTAGTCCGGGACGTCGGGCTAGAGGATTTCTAGAGCCCTGTTAACAACATGAATTGAATATTCTATTTATCACATACCCGACAAAATAAGGAATAAACAACCATCCAAATTTGACCTCGTACTGCATTATAGTTTCTTTATTTAAACATTCAATTAAAACGTTTACGTCAGCGTGACTTTGTTTCAGATTAAAATATGTACGTAGAGTTTTTCTGTCGCCTGCTGCAAACATATAAGTGTATATTGCTTGAAGCAGCAATACTATGTGACTTTCTCCGAGATTTTTGGCCCAAATGACATGTCTGGGCGAAATTGAGTCATTAACATTTCTGAATGCAGGGATGTTTGTAGGTTACTACAAAACCAAAACGACATTTTTTTACGAAATAACAGCACTTTTAATATGGTTATCAAGACTAGATCTAGATCTACAAAAAAATCTTAGTTTCAAATATTTAATACAGCAAATATGTTTTCAGATACAATAATATTTTACAAATAAATGTATATTATTCTTTTCCTTAAGAAAAGGGGCCATCTCAATGTTTACCGATAATTGTTAAAAAAATGCTTCTGCTCGCCGCTGAATCATAAATCTTTTACTGAAATATTTCAACTAGCTGTTGCAATTAATGTGGAAACATGACGTCATATCTTTGTTGCGTTTTTCTCAGAAACGAGACTGAGTGCATTTGGGCCAAAAGTCTCAGAGACTGCCACGATTTTATGTTTGTGAGTTTGTTGCCTTGTTTGATGCCATAATTGGATCAATTTTTCTCTTGCCTAAAGCCAGGTAAAAGTTAAAATAATATTTTAGTGTTCCTAAAATACTCAAAACGAGTGTGTTCCATTTTAGGAAGAACTGATTTGGAACTTTCATTATTATTTCTTATATTCATATTACAATTATCATGAAAGATACGGGACGTTTTGAGATTTCAGATTTGTATCCAACGCTTCAAAGAAAGTTCAATACAAATCACAGATAAGTGGAAACGACCTAGTTGTCCTCACATCGCGACTCACTTTGGTTTGAATGGTATAATTTTTAAGTCTCATGTACCAAAAGACAAGGCTATTTTAATCAAAGTCATTTAATTAATCTTACTTTATTGGATATGTTTCGAAACGAAAATCATTCATTCAGTAAATTAGGTTTAGATACATTGTACATTGTATCAGAAAAGTTCACTAAAATGTCAGGGGATGTAAGGCACATTTATACATGATGAAATTTTATTTCTTGGATGTTCGAAATTAAATTCACTCAATTCGAAAAAGTAATTGTATCTCTTAAAAGCTTTACTGCATTTTTTTTGCTTCGTTGTTTTTGGTATTGCGGATTCTAAAGTAGAGTTTGGTGTTCTACTGGAGAGATACGCATGTATTGCGTCTTACATTTCAAGAATTGGGAATAAGAACGCGTACATCTTTTGTCGAACTTAAAATACCACTTTACTTAATCATCTATCTTAAACATGAGAGAGAAACACCCTACATAGTTTTAAGAGATGAATTATTTCATTTTGTCTTAGAATGTCCTTTATCCATGGAAACAGAATGCAATATATAAGAAAATGTATTTGGAGAGACCTATAGCTAATATACTTAGATTCTCTGAACTTCTCTGAACAAAGCATATGAAGTTACGGAGTTTCTCTTAATGTTTATTCCTTGTGTTGTCCAGTGGAATCCCTCAGCCTCCCTAATGTATAGCTTTAGTTCGTTTCTGTATTTTTTATGTTATGCCCTTGTCATATGACGCACCTGTGCATCACAGGAGTGTTTGAGTACGTATTTTCAACGGGCCACAGACCCTTACGGTTCCCTAAGTCCTACCGGTTCGGGACCACCCGTAGGCCTCATCAGGCAGAGGCATGAACATTGTACATGCTCATATTTAAACCACGAGCTATACTGCGCTCCTACGGGTCTAAAAATCATCAACATATCGTGCGGGGCTGCACGGCATGCTGGGCGACTACCCACGGGCTCTCAGGATTTTGGCCATTGCATTACCCGTAAAATACCCGAAAGCATGTGACGGAGGCAATAGGAACGTCCTGCTGTTCCGTATGTGGCCTTTCCTGTCCTACTCTCAAAGTTGTATGTCTAGACGACTTGTTTCTGTACTTAGTGTGAATGCCATTTTTATTTGAGATAAATCGCCCCGAGCTATTTATACAAACATTCATTGGCAACATAATGCCTAATATTGCATTGTAAATGGATTTTCACTTTACAAAAATACCAATAGACCGTTTTATTGTGTTCTAATAACAACATAAAGGTCTATAACACAATCGACACATAGTAAAAAAGTATCACCTTTAAACTTTAGGAAAATAAAAACAACAATGCTTCTACGTGTAAAATAGCATTATTAGTAAAAGTACGCGGATGACGTAATGAAAATGACGTGTTGACGTTACATTTATGAGCAGACGTATGGCGCAAAAAGTCTTTGTAACAAAAATCCACTGATCTCTTAAACATGCATACCTGTTTCATAATAAACTTTTTTATATTTCAGGAGAAGTAGGGAAAGAAATGTACATAGTAAACCGCGGACGACTCCATGTTGTCGGTGATAACGGAAAAACAGTATTAGCTACGCTGAAACCAGGCAGTTACTTCGGTGAGATAAGTATACTCAACATGGGGACATCTGGAAATCGTAGAACTGCTTCTGTACGATCTGTGGGATATTCTGATCTATTTAGATTATCAAAACAAGATTTATGGGACGTTCTAAAGGAGTACCCGGCTGCTAGAGTCAAACTTGAAGCAGTGGCAGTGATGAGATTGAAGAAATCGGAACAGAAGACAATAGAAACGGGTACACACTTCTATTCAAACATACCCGAACAGATGCTCTGATATCTTTATAACTTGACTGATGTTTCTTACATTTGGCCAGATATTAGAAGAACGTAACAATCATTAGTTTTAAACATAGGCCTAATTTTAGTCTGGAAATCATCAAAAACATAACGTCAATATTGTATTACCGTGATTTATGAAGAAATCGGAGCACTTTTCGGGTATTATTTGAACACACTTCTTACATCACCAGACGACCTTTCCATTACATTACTCTTCATCATTATGACGTATAGTTTAACGTAATAGATAAACATGTTGCGCATGCGTTCACTTACATTGCCTAATAGCGACAACTTGATTTCCGCGCAAACCGTGGAACGAAAACATTTGAGCGCTGCTATGGGATTTACAACCTCTTTTGTAAGTGACGTCATTTCAAGAAAACGCAACATGTGATGTCACCATTGGCAAGCAGGAAACAATATTTACTCCATATGGTCACTTCGTTTTCATATTGCCATATGGGGGAATATATTGCTTACTATCAGTACATGTGACTCACATGTGACGTTTTTTGGAAATGACCTCACTTAACAAAGAGGTTGGAAATCGTACAGAAAACTGACAAAGCAGCCTTTTTATACGTGCTTTATTTGACCAGAAACACATTTAAAAGAGTTTAACTTAGCGTTTAAAGTGGCTTAGTTCAGCACTGTGCACATATTGCCTACTGAAAAGGGAACAGAAATAATAAGTTGGTTTATCTTGATACCTATTCATCTTGAAGAACCCATGCTCGCTTGACTTATCCATAATCTATTTATAGTCACGTTTATAAACGTTCGCTGGAGCTATGTACGCGGACCTCTCACAAAAATCTCGTATATCAATTCCGTTGTACGTCGATGCATTAAGAAAATACGATTAAAATGGAAAGCCGATTAAGTTTTATTATATAGCAAATCTTTTCAATCAGTGACGTACATTTATCTGTCTCGAGCTGGCAATGTCTCTAATCTGATTTAGCTTTGATTACAGAATCCCATTCTTATTTGTCTTTTCCCTATAAATACATAATATCCACTCTTGGGCATAGCCGCGCATGTGACTATATACGGGATAGTTTGAAGCATTCAAACGTCCATATAAAGTATATAAGATAGATTCATAATGGTATGTTTAAAGGTAGATAGTCGTACTTTTATCAAAATGGGCTAAATTATAATTTTGAGAAAATGGCGCGTTAAAACATGTCTTCGTACAGACGCACTCTAAAATATTGCATTATAACTTTTCTTAAACGGTTCCTGGACGAGCAAAACACGAGTCCGATACAGGTATTTCCAGTTTTACAATATTTAAGAGTGAGGCCCTACCTCTTTTTATTATTCATTCTAACACTCAAACTTTAAGTGCATGCTTCAAAATCTAAGTGTGAGTCTGATCTCATGGAATTTGGACTAGCGGTGGCATATCACCAGACTTAAACCATGACTTAACATACACAAGCTCTCAAATATAAAATAACAGGTCTGAAATGGATATGACATCGCCATTGTTAGACACATTTCACAAGCTTGTTTTATGCTGTGATTTATGGCGTTATTCCGTGACTGATGAGTACGTAAAGTCGGTGAGCGACTCGATGTATCATTTTACCATCTCCGTAATTTACTGCATACTATTCACTCGTTCATTCATCCTAAGATGGTGTAATTAATAAATAATGTAGCTCTGTGGTGGGTATAATAGATTAAACTTCCCGCATCTGTGCGAATAAGGAAACACCATTTAGCCTGAAAGTCCTGATTTATAAACGAAATCATATCGACGCAGGAAACATGCATTGATAACGGTTCGATTAGTTATATTTAACGTATTTTTTTTATCTTTCTGTATCATTAATTTGACATTCCTCCGGATCTGTATCTAAATATAGCTCATTGTGGAATACACAATGCCACTTTGTCGTCTGTATACCCAAAGATTGTATCGATATTTCAAAAGGCAGAGCACACTACCATTATTCGTGATTTTCCGTGTTTCCGATGTTTACGAAACTGTAGAGTAAGAAAAATACGAAGGACCGGTGGTGACATTTACACATTCTATTACGAACTCGTGAGATCGTGAAGTTTGAAATTGTGAAGTTGACATCATGAATTCGTGAAGTTGAAGTCGTGAATTCATGAATGTGTAAAGTGGAAATCTTGAAATGGTGACTTTCCTGGGAGAGAAATACTGAAGTTTGAATGTCACCGCTGGTCCTTCGTAGAAAACATCTAGCCTTGCGATTGTACAAATAATAAAATATAGTAAAACCTCACCTAAAGACCACCTCAATATTGAGATGACCTCAAAATTAAGACCACAATTTTCAAGTCCATTTGCAATGTTTATTCAACCTCAGTATTAGGATCACCTCAATAAGCAGACCAGTTTTCAAGGGTCCCAATGGTGGTCCTATTGTTGAGGTTTTACTGTACAAGGACGAAACATTGGTAACATTGCGTAGATTAATATTTAGCTGTTGGCACTGAGAAAAGCTGCTGCTTGACTATTGCACTCGGAACCTAGTAATTATCTATGTTGTAAGAGTTTACTTTGTCTCGACTGTTGCAGAAGTTTCTGTACTATTGTAGTTACAATCATTACCGTGACTTCGAGTTTAACAATGAGTTGCAAATTTACGTCAACTGCAGCATTGTCCAGTGAACACCTTTAGATACACTTGTAAATATTTCCACATTCATAGATAAAGGAATATACGTTAAGTGGAAGATTGTATTAAAAGAACAATCTGGTCACCACATGAGATTGTTACGAGTTTTCATCATTGCTATATCCCTCCTACAGTATGTATACGTATATATAGTTCTAAGTGGGATATAGACAGGGAAAGACTTCGTGTCAATCTGTTCACCGCATATTTTACCATTTTCTGATACATTCCGTTGATTTCGATCGTATCGCAAAGCAATTTTTCAAACTTGTTTCATGTTCATAATATATGTGAGTATTAATAAAATGTCCGTATTGTTCTCATTTAAGTGGATCTGAAACGCAGTAAAAGTACCCCCGGTTTGGTCGAGTCATCAGGAAAGGTTCCTATGGAAACGGGGTCCATAACAAGACATCATACGTTACCAACCGGTCTTCCTACACATCGGTCTTCCATCGATCACACCGATCTACAGTCACGTGATCATAACGATGACGATACGCATGCTCAACAAACTAGTGATCAATCAAGCGGAGTGAGAAACGTCGACCATTCTGCGGATCAGAATGCAGACAAAACACATATACGTACTGTATCCAGTGAGACGTCATTTCTTACTGGTTCCCCTTTAGTCCGATCTCCATTACATCAAGAGGGCCAGGCACCAATGTTTCACTTTAGTCCTCCATTAACGCCTGGTCCGCAGGTTCAGTTTTCTTCACCATTTCAAACTCATACAAATCCAAACATGGCTGTACCTGGCACTGCGCCATTTGCAGAATACTTGCCGCGTGACGGGTCACATGATTACGGTCTCCGCGCACCTGCTCAATATCAACAACAGGCTTTTTATCCGTTTGCTCCGTTTAATCAACCAATTCCTGGAACTGGAGTGAATAATGTTCATCCACAGCAACCAATTACGTTTCTTTCCCCGTTTTGTGCCTCTACTGGGTATGTTTCACCTGTGTCACCTAATTTCGCGACTACACGAAATGAAGTACTAACATCTCCAGCCCAGCAGGCACCACGAGGATCTGTGGTAAACGGAATGACGTTACAACCAGCCCCTAATGTTAACACAACTCATTCATTTAACGAAGCATCTCATGATTCCCTCGTGCAAGAAATAACACGACTCAGGGAGAGGTTAAAATCTGTGGAATCGGAAAATGCCGTAATGTCGGCAAAACTGAACCAACAACAATGGGAACTTGAACACCGTCTATCAGAGTTAGAGATGCATATGACTTGTACAAGTGATTTAGCAAGTAGTGGAAGCACTGAAGATCCCTCGAATCCATTTGAAAATATAAGCAGAGAATCCATTATTTAGTTATATATAGTTTCTAGAACAACAGTATTACGGGTAGCAAATCAGGGCTTTTTCCAGAGTCACGGAATGGCAAAATGGCCGCTATAGATATATTGGTCAAATTGCTCAATAGTTGGTCTATGTTGGAGATAATCGAAAATGTACATGCATGTTTTTTCTTAAGTGATGTGTTATGAAGGTATGAAAATTCGTACAATTGGTGGAAAAGCCCTGTTTTAATATTTTGTGTTTTCTGTTTAAAATTGAATATTATAATTCATTTCTGTAAGATTTTTGGGGGGAATTTTATTTTATGCGTCTGTGACGTGTTATATGTCATGCAATCACTGTGTTAACGCGCAATCAATTTATCGCAACAATTTTATTTGCTAAATAATTTGAAATCTTATTTACTAATTAACGCATAAATGTCATCATTCTTTCAACTTGGAAGTACCGGCGAGGTGTAAGTTCTTGTACTGTGTACATAAATCGATGGGCAGCTGTAGTAGCAATGATAGCTGTAACATCAGTATAACTGCCACATACCTCCGCTAGCAGTGACCTCTACCGCGTAGCAGTGGTAGAAACATTAAGTAAATGGCTATATGCTGTGAAATTAGCAGAAAATGCTATCAATATTCTCCTCAACATAGGAATTGTCTACGGCCGCAAAAAGTACAGTAATACTGCTACGTACTACTGTCCGTACTGATAGCATCAAATACAGTAATACAGCTACGTACTATTGTCCGTACTGATAGCATCAAATACAGTAATACTGCTACGTACTATTGTCCGTACTGATAGCATCAAATACAGTAATACTGCTAAGTAATACTGTCCGTACTGATAGCATCAAATACAGTAATACAGCTACGTACTACTGTCCGTACTGATAGCATCAAATACAGTAATACAGCTAAGTAATACTGTCCGTACTGATAGCATCAAATACAGTAATACAGCTACGTACTACTGCCCGTACTGATAGCATCAAATACAGTAATACAGCTACGTACTACTGTCCGTACTGATAGCATCAAATACAGTAATACTGCTACGTACTACTGTCCGTACTGATAGCATCAAATACAGTAATACTGTTGCGTACTACTGTCCGTACTGATAGCATCAAATACAGTAATACTGCTACGTACTACTGTCCGTACTGATAGCATCAAATACAGTAATACTGCTACGTACTACTGTCCGTACTGATAGCATCAAATACAGTAATACTGCTACGTACTACTGTCCGTACTGATAGCATCAAATACAGTAATACTGTTGCGTACTACTGTCCGTACTGATAGCATCAAATACAGTAATACAGCTACGTACTACTGTCCGTACTGATAGCATCAAATACAGTAATACAGCTACGTACTACTGTCCGTACTGATAGCATCAAATACAGTAATACAGCTACGTACTATTGTCCGTACTGATAGCATCAAATACAGTAATACAGCTAAGTAATACTGTCCGTACTGATAGCATCAAATACAGTAATACAGCTACGTACTACTGTCCGTACTGATAGCATCAAATACAGTAATACTGCTACGTACTACTGTCCGTACTGATAGCATCAAATACAGTAATACAGCTACGTACTACTGTCCGTACTGATAGCATCAAGAACAGTAATACAGCTACGTACTATTGTCCGTACTGATAGCATCAAATACAGTAATTCAGCTACGTACTATTGTCCGTACTGTCAGCATCAAATACAGTAATACAGCTACCTACTATTGTCCGTACTGATAGCATCAAATACAGTAATATAGCTACGTACTACTGTCCGTACTGATAGCATCAAATACAGTAATACTGCTACGTACTACTGTCCGTACTGTCAGCATCAAATACAGTAATACAGTTACGTACTATTGTCCGTACTGATAGCATCAAATACAGTAATACAGCTACGTACTATTGTCCGTACTGATAGCATCAAATACAGTAATACAGCTACGTACTACTGTCCGTACTGATAGCATCAAATACAGTAATACAGCTACGTACTACTGTCCGTACTGATAGCATCAAATACAGTAATACAGCTACGTACTATTGTCCGTACTGATAGCATCAAATACAGTAATACAGCTAAGTAATACTGTCCGTACTGATAGCATCAAATACAGTAAAACAGCTACGTACTACTGTCCGTACTGATAGCATCAAATACAGTAATACAGCTACGTACTACTGTCCGTACTGATAGCATCAAATACAGTAATACAGCTACGTACTACTGTCCGTTCTGTTAGCATCAAGAACAGTAAAACTGCTACGTACTATTGTCCGTACTGTCAGCATCAATTACAGTAATACTGCTACGTAATGTTGCAAGCTTAATTTCCTTCATACAGTATACATATCGCTCACCATTTGAAGAACATTGTTATTTTTTCAATATTATAAAACAACCGCTGCGAAAAATCGTTTTATGTATTCAGCACAAAGTTTGTTAGTATTTCAGAAGCGTTAGGTTGTCACCTCTCCTGTTGTCATGGTTATTTTGTTTTAACAACGAATGGCGAATCATTGTTCAAACCATACTGGACTAGTTATACCGAATATGTTTAATTTGGGGTTATTTTAGGGTAACGCATAATTTATATCATCATTTGGATATACGCAAACGTGAAATAAATCGGGTTTGTTAGTAAGAAAGTTATATTTTATCAACGTGTCTCACTTAGTGGTGTTAAAGGAGAAATGGCATGATGAGAACGATGAGACGTCGGGTCGGGGAATATGAACTATTTTGGCCTACAAAGTAAATATGTCATATTATAACACAAAGTGGGATTCAGTGCCTGTTATGGTGGTATTGTTGTTCTTTTTATTATTATTAAATATTATTATTATTACCTGATATTGATATGGGCCTAATCTTTATAGTTCATGTTATTTTATTGACATGTCTTATATATAAATATATGACGTATTTATGTAAGTTCAACAGTTTGATGGAAACCTACACTAAAACTATACTCAAAGGCCATAGCATTATGTTTTTTTTGCGTTATTGTTTCATATTTGAGCAATATTTTATATTTATAAGTTTTACATCCAATTCACAGTAAACTTGATTACAAAGAACACTTGAGCATCGCTGTACGATTACCAGCATCTTCTATAAGTGACGTCATTTCCAGAAAACGTCACATGTGACGTCACCATGTACTGACAAGTAAGCAATATTTTCCAACTAAGGCAATATGAAAACAAATTGACAATTGGGAGTAAATACTGTTTCCTACTTGCAAATAGTGACATCACATGTGACGTTTTTTTGAAATGACGTCACTTACTGAAGGGGTTGGAAATACCACAGCAGCACTCACTTGGATATATTGAACACATTCTATATCCCTAAATGCACATTAAAATCACTATAACTTGTAATCATGAAGTTTTTCAACTTCCCAATAATGTTCCTTATAAATAAGTTATACTGTATTCTGAAAAAAATCTCAAATCAGGGAAAGAATTGAATTTGATTTTTTTTCTTTATAATTACATGTATTATAATGCGTGTCCTTATATTCATTCTGCTGCTGTTTGTGACAAGAAAACTGCTCACGTAATGATGCAATATTATATTCATTAGAGGCAATAAAAGACGTATTGCGTCGTGGAGTTGTTTATAACACGGACGTATTGTTAATGTTGTTGTTGTTGCTATGAACGTTGTATTTGTTTTTGCTTCTAACTTACTTCGCCCATTCTTTAACTCTTTCGATTCCAACCAGTCACAGCATTTTGTTTTACATTACTTCATTAAGAAGTTGTCAATTGTAATGTTATTTTTATTAATTACATGTTATCAATGATCTTACTAGTTATTAAAATGATATCAAATTAGTTTCTTGTTCTCTGTTGTTTTTGAGGCGCTTTAGCGTCTCATTGCTATCGTCGTCTGCCGCATGGTCTACTCGAAGTACCGCCATATTCATCGTCTCAAGAAAATAGTACATGCAAAGTACTCTGATTTTATAATAGATTTGGTGAGTATAATACAATTATGGAATGGCGGGTGTCTTGATATAAACGGTTTTTCTTGATTATTTTTTCGCGTATAAATTTCTAATACGATAATATTGAAAACGCGCAGTCTTGCATTCGAAGCGCTTCCCAGGACCTTCAGTCCTTTGATTTTATTTTAGCGTCAGTTGTACGATTGAGCAAACAGGCGAACATAGGAGACCAGCAATATAATTAAAATGCTAACGACCAGAGCACCGTTTTTTATTCGTATATGAAAACTCGAAGTTTTGTATTTTTCTGAACATTTGAACCCACAAACATGTACTGTAAAACGTGCACTTTTCAACTTATCCTTGGAAGATTTACACTATGACAAATCTAAATTTAAAGTTTAAGTTAGTATTGTCGGGTTTCTGTTAAGTTGACAAGTCGATGGCGCAAACATGATTCTGTATGTTAAGGACAATCACACACCTGTCTCATAACTAATTAAATATACATTTGTCATAAAGTAACCATGAATGAACGTACCATTGGTTAATTGAAATACAATAAAGTAGATTAGCTGTATGACAATTGACTTGTAACAGTGGACAAGTATTGGTCAGGTGACTGGTAAACAATAATGTATCGTTCAATCATACAACGAACATTTTAACAGTTTTTATATATCAATAATTGGGAAAATGTACGCAAACCCCACTTCATGACCATCTCAAAATAAAACTCACAACATTCAAAATAAGCATGATATTATAATGTATCAGCTTTAACCTTTTTCTTCTGTATTCTATCTTGATAATCCGACCACCCGAGTGCTAAGACCAACTGACTTCAGAACCAGAAGTGGTATTATTAATTCAGGTTTCACTGTATCTGTTAAATGTTCAACAAAGCAATATGCTGGTCTTTAACCTATAGTCATTCGGATACCAGTCACATACAGGAGTACACAAGGAATGGCAACTCAAGACCACAATACTTATGACGTATCCAGGAGTTATTTCCCTTTTATAAAGTCAACAGTCATTCTTAAATTTGATATTACTCATAATATTTATACCAAACTGAAGAAAGCAGATTTGCGATATTTCATCTTTAGATATATTTCTACCATTACAACAAACCGTCTCTTAAACATTATACTGGATAACATTGATGGTATTTAACAACTTTAACTACATATCTAATTTTGAGAATGCGGCATTTTTTAAATCCATGTTTGGACATACGGACATTCAGAGTGAGTAAGGTAAGTTGTAAAACATTGTTTCACAAGCGATGAACAACAGTTTTCACATCATTCAGCTTCTTCTGATGTATACTAACTTGAATGCAGAACAGAGCATTGTACATCAACTATATTAAACATTTTTTACGATATACGAGTTATGTACATAATTTATTTATATACATTAAGATGTCACGTGTTGCACAGAATATTTACTTTACAATTATACAAATTCATTACAATGCCAAGTTACAATCATCGAAAGGCTCTAACCAGCAGGTAAACATGAACAACTGTTCACTGTACACAAATTCTTCCATGTTTATTATACATTTGTTGTTACCTGCATTTATTCACTTACCAACAGGAACGGTCTGATTATGACACGTGTTACACATCTTCATAGATGTACTTATTGTGATGTCACAGGTTATGTGTGTCATCCATATGAGCTTCTGACAGTATGGTCAACTTGTTGTGAATGTTGGACAATATGACAATTTGTATACAGTAAAACCTGACCTAACGACCACCTCAAACTTCAGACCATAATTTTCGAGTCCATTTTGACTGTTTTTCTCTTTATTTAACCTCAGTATTAAGACCACCTCAATAATAAGACCAATTTTCAACGGTCCTTATTATTGAGGTTTTACTGTATGGAATGACAGTAACACAGGACAGGAACTAAGTGATACCATCAAAGTTTGTTGTTGCGTCTCGATTGCTCAACCTCATTCCATACCCAAGGGTCCCTGTTTTGTGAATGCAACCTTCAACGAGGCAGCCATTTTCTCTCAACATACAAAACTTTTTGCCTTAATTCAAAAAATGTAATTCAATTTTTGGTGATATTGAGATATAGATACCAAGTTTTTCAACTTGATGTTCTCTTGACAGTCTTTATACATGCTTGCTTATTGAACTGAGTTAACTAAATTAAAGGATAATTCCATTTTCACAAACCCGAAATCTGATACAAATAATTGCTATTCAAAACTTCAAAAGTGAATTTCTCAAATTTGCAAAACAAGAGAAACAGGTTTGTAGAAGGAAATTCACAAGCCCATCATTCCAGACAAGTATAATCGCTGATGTGGGCTACCAACAGTTGAGTTGACTTTAGTCCCAGACAAGTCAATTTTTTAAAGCTGATCAATATTGCACATTCTAAATATTGAACGAAAATCATGCATTAATGAAGCCTTGAAATTGGTGACAATTAAAACCAACAGCCAGCACATTATCTTGGGACAACTAGCATCCCATGTCGAACAAGTCAAATTTTAAAATGTTCGCTTGTCCGGGACAAGTGCATTTTTAGAATCTAGAGCCCTGATTGCGATATCAAAGAACACAAAAGTCTGAGACAGATCAGTCAACAAGATCAAACAGTGACCCTCACAATGCTGCTATATTATTCTAACACTCTACATAATTGGTTCTGTATATGTTATCTTGAACAAGAATAAAAAAATCAACAACATTTCTTTTTCAAGAAATAATTTAATGCTAATGAAATTAAATGAATACATGCAATATCTTCATATGTGATGATATACAAATTACTAATGAGACAATGTTAAGAAGAACACAGATAATTAGACAAAACAATGATAAGTAATCAAATATATCTTTGTTGTCATGATACAATCATTTAGTAGTCCTTTGACAAAGAAAGTCCAACAAGCTAGATGTACAATGTGGATAAATACTTACAAGTATGCAACAATTACCATAATACAAGTATACTCATACATATACAGTATAATCTGAGAAAGCCAAACAGTGTTTGGACCGCAAATTGTGTCTGTTTTCATAACTAAAGTAGAACTTTGAAACGTCAAACAGTTTTGGCTCAAACACTGTAGATACCTCCAACAGGTTCTTTAGTCCCGGCGAAATCCCTTCTTATTTCATATTATCTAACAGTAGATCACTCAGAGATAGGTCGAACACTCATACATGCTTTGCTGTCCCTAGCTACCATTCCATAAATTTCTTAAACAAAAGTGTAAACTTTATTTTGTAAATTCCGTCAAAGTGTCAAAATTGGTATACATTCTACCCGAAATTTATTATCTTAACCATTTTGATAACCAATAGTCGTTCGTACAAGGAACAGTCAGTTAGTACATACACAAGTATATCATAGATTCCTCGAACAATAGATGGCTCAAACTAATTGCTGGATCCGACGGCAGTTCGAGGTTACTAAGTTTTACTATAGGTCATAACATTTCTTTTCAGTATTCGGAAATATCAGATTCAAGTATTGTCAGCATAGGTTGCATTGAAATAAAGAAAGGTATTATCAGGATAAAATGTTTGTTCAGTTTAGACAATAGACAGTATTCTGCTTTTCTCAGATTACACAGTAATTAATCTAATAATTGCATCACTAGCAACAGCAACTACAACAATATTTATTCCGCAGTACAGCAATAAAATCCTCCAAGCCTATGTTGGATACATAGCTAATAAAATGAGCGCTGCTATGGGATTCACAACCTCTTCTATAAGTGAGGTCATTTCAAGAAAACGCAACATGTGACGTCACTATTTGCAAGCAGGAAACAATATTTACGCAATATGGTCACTTCGTTTTCATATATAGGGCAAATATTGCTTACTGTCAGACTGTCAGTACATGGCGACATCACATGTGACGTTTTCTGGAAATGACGTCACTTAAAGAAGAGGTTGGAAATTGTACAGCGGCACTCAAATACTGTTAGCCTAATTGGATATATTATTATAACAACTATGTTGCTTACGCTTGTAACAACTATGTTTTTCCTCCAGCAGTAGCAATTACATTTTGAGATAACAAAGCATTGAACAGTTAAACATCATCAAATTCTATGAAACTATGTAGTGAAGATGTTTGAAATATAATCTTTTGAGACACCAGGCTGAAACAATGAAAAAGATCTATACTAAATTAATTTAGTTTCAATACAACCTTACAATTTATACTAATAACTCTCAATAAACGAGTTACCAATCAGTACTTGCACCAAACTCAGGAATTGTGATGTTCTAAAACTTTATTGGATCAAACAATTTTTTTCCCTATAAGTGTACAGAGGTCATGTCTGTTAAAAAATATATTCAAATATTGATTCTAAAAATCAAACACTGTCTGGAAAATATAAATAAAATGCAAAAACAAGGATGCATATGAAAATTTCCATAAAACAATGTTTGTTAATTAACTGTAACAAATAAAAGATATATCATATACATAATTACAAGCAAATAAACAATTTGGCCATGATAACACTCGAGTTTCACAGCTCAGGAATAAAAACAAATGGAAACTAGCCAAGCCCACTAGTAACAAAGATATTTTTTCAAATCAACAGAGGGTCAGCTGGGAAATCAATATTTTACTTTAAAATTTAACAATTTTCGAGCAGTTTTAGGCCAGGCCCCATGTTCACAAGGGATCAACTTTTCAGGATGATGCAGAAAAATAGTTTCTTGAACCACTGAACACTTTTTCCAGTACTTCTAAAAAATACCAAAATTCTTCTAATAAACATTGTGAAAACATACAAAACAATACACTTTTGAGAAATTTATTTATTACACTTATATCTGAAACTGTTCCAAGATCAAATCTGGATCAATTTTCCAAAATTGGTCTCAACTTATTAATTTCCATCTTTTTCTTAATAAAATGAAATCTGAATTTCAAGTTAAAACAGTTTTTCAAAAAGTTCATAATTGTCATCTTATGTAAAATGTTTTAGCTCTGCATAACAAATTCTACAAAGTTCGAAAGAAACTATATTTGATCTTTAACCCGATCCTGAAAACAAGTGAACACGGGGCCAGAAGATCATTAGAGCCCACAGCTTATATGGCAAGTTTCATAAACTCCCACTTTATGGACCACGAGGACACAGAACAAGCTTCAAAAGAACCCAAGAGTCTCTCTTCAACGACATAATCAATTTTCCGGATTTCAGAATTTACCATTATTTCAAACTCTTAAGAGCAGCATCTTCCAAAGGGTATTGCTCTGCAGACGTTGCCCTGTATTTCCTTTCAACAAGATTTGAGCGGACTGAATACAGACAGTGAGTGATCATAACAGCTCATTTCAAGCAAAAATGCTCCAGGGAACTAACCATACTAAAGTAAAAGAGTAACAGTATGTTCAAATCATACCAAAACTGATTACTAAAGCCAGGCTTTTACTTAAAGTTTCAATGTTAGACAAAAATATATTATGATTCTTAACAATCAGATGTGCTAAGCTCAACTTACAATCAAGATAGTACCATTGTTTATACAAAATTCGAACCTTAACTAAACACATATACATTATTGAGCAAAACTATACTATAATATGCAAACTGATACACAATTCCAAGATACATGTAATAATATTAAGATACGCTATTTTATACACAAACCAAATCTGATATATGTTAGTGGAAGCACAAGCAACACAATCAATCATGTAGTCAGTTACTGAGGATATTGTACATATTTTTCCCAAACCAAATAAAAATTTGAAACAAGTCATTGCACACAAGGAGACATTAGTATATATAACACTGTATGAACTGATTAAAGGATTTAACTAGGCAATAATATAGAACATATCTCTGTCACTATTATGAGATGATTACAGATGTTACACCAGAAACAGCAAAAGCTTGAACTTTCAAAACAAGCCATCAGAAAATATATCAATAAAACAATAATATTAAGATTTAAATGATTATACTACATCAGAAATAACTTTTATAATTATAGTAATAAAGATATGACTTTACTCACATTAACATTGCAGTAAAATGGCAACAAATGTGAAACATTATGAAATTGTACATAAATTTTATCCTATAATTTCGAAGTTATGATTGTGTCAAAATAAAAAAACACAGACAATGGAAGTAAGAGATCAAGTGGCTGCATATCATTCATTCTATTTTTAAATAGCATATGGTTCAAGTCCAGTGTTGTAATTATGTTTTGGTTGAACTGGCCCGAACAGGAAAGTATCTGGCCAGCCAAGTGAGTTTGGCTATTCTATTGACAACACTGCCAGACGGGTGCCATATTCACAAACATTTTAAGACTGAAACACAGATTTAGACTTAGAATTTGCTTAAGTTGTATTTACCAGCTCTTTTTTTCATTACATAAAAATGAACGAAATTTTGTCTGAATAATTTTTTTTACCCAATTCACACTTCTGGCAATTTTTATTAAAATCTATATTGTTATATCGAAATATGAACGAAAAGAACAAAAAGTCTAAGTTTTAGTCTTAACATGTTTGTGAATAAGGTAAAGATTGCTTGCTCATTTACAGTATGGCAGCATTGGAATTGAATGCCATTTGTCTACAGTATGTCAGTTATGTACAGCTGTCAGATTACCTAACCAGTGTTCCCCGGTTACCTACCAGTACTGACACGTCTTTCTGCAAGCAACTGACAACTTAACCACAGGATATCAACGACCTTCAGTGAAGATGTCATATAGAGCATACTCCTCAACCCAGTCTCAAACATGCAATCTCCGTATTACTGCTTACCAGTGAAGTGCTCTACTGCTTGAGCTAAAGGGGCAGGCTTTTGCATCATGAACTACCAAATAACTGGTACTTCAATAACAAACTAGCTGCACGGATATTCACCTTTAACATGTAGTTGCATATGCATGCCACCATTTTGCACAGAATATGAGCAAAGCCTAAGAGCTTAAATGAGCTTTAAGCTTCAAATGCAAAGAACTCTGACAAAACCTGACTTAACTGGTACTGCTATCCTTGAACATGTACAAGTATACTATATTGCAAAATGCTTACATTTTTAAGATCTATTCTACAACAAAAGATTAATTTACAGACATTGATTGTTTAATACTTTTCCACCATGACTGAATCTGGTGCCTTAAGACTTTTACCAGAAGTTCCAGCCGGTCACAAAATAAAGCCTACATTTCAACAAAAAAATAAGTAAGTATAATCATAATAAACATTCTATAAGCTTATAAATAATCAACTTTATAGTTTGCTAGTAATAAACCAAAGTTTAACTGATATGAAATCCACATCCAACTCAATTTTCTAACACCAACACCTCCCTTTGCACCAAGCATTTTCTTCCATAACCATACTTTTTATCTTTATTGCCGTACATGGTACGTGAATACACTAGTACATCAAACAAAACATAAACAAATATATCATTTCTATAACCAGTCCATCGTCCAAGGCTATATATCAACATTAACAGTCGTCTTTAACAATCTCGGCAAGTTTATCTTGACACGTTACAATCCTAAACAAGAACTTGATTCGTAGCATCTCAAATTACACCATGTTTTGTTCCTTAAAAGAAAACTTTTCTACCCAGTAAATCTGTCTGTTTGTTAGTGGGAGACGACGAAGCTGCAGAAAACCTATCACTCAATGAGGTGGATGTCTGCAAAAATATAAAGAAATACAATTTAATGATTCAGCAAAATGCATAGTGATGATATCGCTATGTAGGATGAAATATATTGATGATAAATTGATATATAAAGTATCGTTGACTAAATTGGCATTTACAAGCTTGCAGTTCATGATTTCATATATTTTCACTTATTCTAATGTTTCAATACTACACATGCCATGTCACTACTTAGCACAATCGAGCAAAGTCAATTATGAGGACAAAAATGTATTGTTCAATCTAAAGGTGCGAGTTATAGAGCAATTTATGTTTATAGTTGGTTTGAAAATTTGAGATCGGGCAGTTCGATCCAGCAGTAGTGGAATAACATAGATTATATAAAGACGTTTATTGGGACTTTTTTGTAATCAGTACGAGTCAACCAGGGTGTTAGACGAAACCGAGTTCTAACCAATGAGAGTCCATCGTAGATGTGTCCATAGGTCACAGATGCCATGCTATGGGTTTTTTTTAAGTCGAGAAAGGGCAATAACTCCTCCATAAATTGGTGGATTGTAACTGAAATCGATCTTGATATGTAATTAATAATCATATGACTATATGTTCAATATGAATTGAATCAATCTATCCTCTCAAAAGTTATTGATCGGAAACCAATTTTTCACACGGACGGACACACACACAGACAGACAGGGATGGCGAGAGCATAAAAATAGAATCAGCATGGGAATACAAGAGACTGTTGGGTTACCTGGACAACATGTAAGTTATAATAGGCCACATTGGAATCAATGAAGGAATAATTGTATACAAAACATAAGAATACGAACCGATGCCTGTGAGAACACTGATTTCTTAAAGTTATACTTGGTTGATACAGCAGGTTTTAAACTCTGAAATAATATAATTACATTAAAACACTAATACTTGCTTAAGTGACCATCATGAGATATAGAAACAAGTAATCGAGTTCCCAAGTACTTAGCCACTAGACTTACTGTGTAATGAAACTAGCATTGTAGTAATCAAAATACTTGTACAATATAATTGTGATATTTATTTGTACAAAGTTGGTAAAAATAATACAGCTTTTACAACATATTATAAATACAATCCCCTCAATTGTTGGCTTGTTTACACATGAATGTTAATACATGTATGTATAATCTCATTATATAAACTAAAACTAAATGCTTTCCTATTGGCACAGGAGTATTTTTTTCAGGTCTGTAATATGCCATATTCACCAACTTCCACGAGATATTTACTGGTTTATTAATAGCAACACGGGAATCCCAATGAGCTATCCTTATATGGCAGTCAGTTTTGAACAAATGTTTTGGATGACCATACATTCAAGTGGTTCAGTTACAGAGCACCAAACAACGGTTATAAAAACTGGATAAACCTCATATCGCCAATTTATTTAAATTAAAATACTCAGCTCATTGGTTAAATATCTTGTTAATTTTTTCAGGCAGAAATAACAAAAATTATATATAATAAAACAATCATGGACTTTTCAACTGTTGTACATTATGTTGATAGGCACCAAAATATCATTACTGACCTCGGCTAACATGTCGGTCAATAATGATTATTTCGGTGCATATCACAATATATACCACAGCTAAAACTTCCATAATTGGTTAATATTTACCTGGATTTGAGCCTGTAGCGATGGTTCTGAGTCATTCCCAACATCGTATCTTGGTAACGCATTTTTTCTTTTTGGCCTAAATTAACAAAATCAAATTATCATATAAATAAAAAGAGGTAATTTCTTCACAAAAGGCAAACATACATGGTAGAAATAAAGTACAATGTCGAGAATTTCAGCAAGTTCTGTCAATCACTGATCATTATATGAATTGTATAGAATGTTTTGCATAAAACTTTGTATGAAGTATGCTTGCCCCTAAGATGTAGAAAAATGTCTAGCTTCTTGTGTGCTTTTGAAGTTTACATCAAATTAATGCACCAAAAAATAAATGTTCTTTAAATGAATAGAATCAACAATTGGTTTTTACCACAATTATCGATCATCTGTGCACAAAGTTTTTTGATCAATTCTAAATAAAAATCTGTCATCACAGAATCACTCCTAACCAGTATTACCAGGTTGCATCAGTACTAAACATCTGAACACTTCCTCACACACAAACTACTGTATAAGTGAATATTTTCGCAAGTAAAAATGTTCATAATTCATGAATCTGTAATTTCAGACAGAAAATTCTGCAAATCACCAATATGAGTATTTATATGACATAGCAGTTAAGTGTAAGGACGAGGAAATATATGTTGGTTGACACTTTTGCGACTTTCTTGAATTTCAATTTCCCTGTTTTGCAAGTTCTTCCACTTATACAGTAAACGCGAAGGATGTAGAAAATCTGATTGGGCAGATAAAAACCAACTCACACTTGTGGTGGAGAATTCTGAACGGATATAGTTAGAACTGATGAATCCTGGGAAGCAGAGTTTCTCCATCTGTAAGTAAACAGGTATATACATGTATATTCATACTATTAATTATACAGTCCGACCTCGTTTTTTCAAATTCATAGTCTGAAATTTTATTTCAAATGATACTTGGTTTGACTTTCTAGTAGTCAATTTAAATTCGACATGCTTAAGAAGATACATCGGGACTTGATATTATTTCGGATGATACCGTAATATTCAGACTAGGTCCGACTGTATATTAATTCTAATAATGTTCCACAAATATTATATTTCCAAATACAATTCAGAGCTTCAAGCGATGCCGCATGCTCACATTATTATGGTAAGTTAAGACACCAATACACAAACTTAAAAATTGAGTACAAAGTACAGTAAAATTTCTCTATATTTTCCAACCTTATTAGAGTGCAAGTTGGGTGACTAACTGTAATATGGACAGAAATATGTACCACAAGTCAATTGTTGAATACACAGAGTTTTGTGAGATGTTGTTCAATTAATTGCACAAAACTTAGTATTTTATTCATAAATGTGACTCAATGAGTCAATGCAGAATAGGAGCAACATGGGCATATCATACAGTTAATTCCAGTCAACTTTGATTATATAGAATGTCACGGGACTAAACAAAGAACTTTGACACAATCAAATTTATATACAAACATCAGGGGGTTCACCAAGACTATATGCTATAAATATGTTAGCCAAGAACTCTCAATTAAGGTGTATACATGCATTGATACACTAAATGTTTCAGTTGAGAGATCTAAGAAAATTAAAAGAAAAGTAACCCAAACGGTGACATGTTTCTGATGTATGTCACTTAATTAGGTGACCTATCTACAAACATTAGAACCTATTCAACTATTGACACCAGACCTGACCTTGTTGACGCATAGCCATTTTAATAGAGGTGATGCAAGAAAAAAAGAATGTGATAGATATCATTCAACAGCCTATAGTCAAATAGGGGTAAACATTAACAAATCAAGCATTTTGTTATCCCTCATAATCAAATAAGTAATAGAGTATGAAAACACTTGGGTATCTAATTAAGTCCAGGGGACTACTTTCGACGACTATGCTTCCCTAGCCATCATTCCCCTACTTGTAAAAGGGTCTGGAAATCTGTGATAAGATGAACATACCTTCTTTTTTGTTTGTTCTGATTGTTCGGTAATCCTGCATTATTTATTGACACCATGCTGCCACTTAGAGATCTGTTCAATTGACCCCTACCACGACCCCGACCTCTTCCTCGGCGTTGAGCACCTACAGTTGCTATGGAATTTGTACTGCTATACCTACTTAAGCCACGCCCTCTCCCACGAGTACCTCTACCTCGGCCAGCAGTACTTAAATTGTTTGTAGAAGTCTGTCAAGGAAACACACATGAATATCATTAGTTGAATCTCACAAACAGGACATGGTATTGGAAAATTTAGAAAAGAACAACATATTACCAGCTATAAGAGAAATGTATTTCCTTTAAAAAAAAATAACATGACGTAAATATGAATATAACTTATAAGTAAAGTTATAGTATATAATTTTGAAGCTGTGGGGATGACACAGTATAGCAACAATAAGATTCATGATACACATGTAGTACTATATCTATCAAACACAGGGATTCCCTTTAATCCTGGAGTTGACCCTTTGACCCCTGGAATTTCCAAAAAGTCACATTTTGAACCCAGGGATTCTGGCCGAAAGGTCAATTATTCTCCAAATTTTAGAATTTGGCTATAAAATGGTAAAATCAGGTCAACAGTTATCAAAATGACTCTTGAGATTCAGCATCTACTGGAACTCCAGCAAACATAAATATGCTCACCTTAATTCCTTCTGGCTCAGCAAAACCAAGAGAATTAATATAACAATCTTTACAATATCCCACTAGCCCGAAGCCCAGGGCTAGTAACTTAAAGTTTGGGCTCACAGAAATTCCAAACAGACAAGAGCTTAATTTTAGTGAATCTACTTTTTCTGAAAGAGAGATAAATTGTATACATATATAATTGTGACTTTCTGCATTTTCCCAATTAGGGTTACATTTTGTATATTTAAATTCAGGCTCGTAAGAATGATTTCAGGCTAGTGGTTTGGCTGAGCAACTTGTCCCAATAGGCTGGAGCTCTGAAAATAGGGCAAAGCCTGATATAACCCAGTACTGTACCTGCAAACCACGCCTTTCATTGACCACTAATGATCTGTTTGTCTTTTGTTGTCTTTGTCTACTATTCAACTGTGCCAGAGTCTGCTTGGCTTTCAACAAACTTTCAATAGCTTGCTGCCTTCTTCGGTTTAAACTAGCTAATCCAACATCACCGTTCTGTGTTCCCAACTGCTCTTTGCCTAGGGTTCTGAGTGAACCTTTGGGCCCAATACGACCTCTTATACTTCCACGACCTCTAGTAGTACCAATGCGAGCTCTTGCACCTCTACCACGACCCCTGCTATTATTTGGCGAACCACCAGCCTAAAAAAGAAAATATGAACAGTTTAACATCAAGAATCACAGAATAAGCCTACACAATATAATAATATTATATGCTTTACAATAACTTCAAAAACAAATAATAGATTGTAAGACCATCATCTAAAGTAAGGTACGATATGCAAGACTATTTAAAACAAGCAATAATAAAACTGACTGTTTATAAAGACATCTACATGATACCATTGAATGAACCTTGAATTGTATGAAAACAAAATGGCAAAGGTGGGTGATGAGTACAGAAGAAACTTTGCTACTTGGTCAAAATTTAATTTATTAAGACAAGCATTCATGCCAGTTTCCAGGTATATCGGACAAAAATGTGGCATCTGGAGTGTTTACAAAATGTATCCAGGATTTGCTCATGCCATCTTATTCTTTTTCATCCTGGAAGATCAAGATTAAGACCTGATTTCAGTTTCAATGACGCTAACACTCTAGCCAGGTTCATGCCAATCAGATACAAAATATCTTTAATGTCACTTCATGACCTAGTTTTTACCCCACATACCCAAGTTTCATACTGACCTGGGTTTCTTAAGGACATACATTCTGACCAAAGTTCATGTGCATGAGTTAGAAACTGCAGCCTCTCAAGTGTTAACAATGATTTTTTCTATTATTTGATCAAGTAACCTATTTGTATTTGTGACTTAGTATTTATAAAGACACACATTCTGTCATAACTTCATGTAACTGAAGAAGACAATGTGTCCTCTAGAGCATTTACAATGTTTTGCTATAACTGGACGCATTTTTGTACCAAATATAACTTAGTACCTAGCTTGTCTGAGACTTTATACAGGCGAACATTCTGACAAGGTTTGATAAAAATATGATAGAAATTGTGACCTCTAGAAGTGTGAACAATGAAATTAAAGTTTCTTTATCTTCATGACTGAGATTTGTTAACCTACTGTACCAATAAGTGTACATTCATAGATTATATTTTCATAAGTCTAGTTATAATGGTAACTGCATTCTACTTAATGCATAACATTTAATTTGTATGTATCATGATCATTAATTTACTTCTCTTAGCAAAGGATTAGCTGCCTCATTTGCTACTGCTGAATATTTGTTTCGTCCACGAGTAGCTGTTATAGCCCCACCTCGTCTAAACACTCTGCTATTCCCAACATTGTTAAGTCTTCCACCTGTAAATACATGTATACAATACAGTGAGAAACTGTTTAACATGATAGAAACATAAGTTTTGTCATTAGATTTAAAAACAAGACTTACACCCAATACTGATAAGACTGAAAAGTCAGTGGGAGTCTAGGGGGTACTCCCCTTAATTATGATCATTCATACAAGAAAGTAGCCAGGTGATGATGTTACTGGCTCTTATTGACACCCCTGTGTCTATGGCTCGTTTTCATTGTTTTACAGATAGTAATTTACCACTTCTCATACACTCTTTTATTTAACAATCGATCAAGATTATACATTTGTTATGAAAAATATAATACAATTCATCAACACCCTATTACGGGGGTTCCCCTGTATTACATACTTGTAAGGAATTGGAAGCAATCGAGGATGTAAGCACATATAATTGTTCCCTTCACAAAAAAACCCATAAAATTCATTCAAACATGACTAATTACAAAAAATTACATTTAAATGAAGAAGTTTTATCACTGAAACACCAGGTTTTCAATAACAAAACTGTAGAAAAGAAAAATGATAACCTCTTGTGGCAACATTGCCTCGACCTCTGCCTCCAAGACCACCCCTGCCTCCAAGACCACGACCTCTACCACCACGACTCTGACCCCTTCCTCCACGACTTTGTCCTCTCCCGCCACGACCTTGACCACGACCTCTTCCTGCACTCTGACCTCTGTTTTGTTGTTTTTCTTTTTTGTTCAATTTAATTATGTCATCTAAAATAAACATTTATATTTAACTAAACATGACAGTAATTCAACATAACAAAGTTCTGACAAAATATCTTACACCGGTAAACTTTATACTTCCAGCATTGCTGAACATATACAAACTGAATGAATTACTATTATAGACCTAAGCTTTACATTATCTCACTTTATGTTGTCATCCTACATGGCAGTGATGCAGATTATCATCTTTATCGATACAATGAAAATATCCGGTCTCCCTAATAAGCAACAAGAAGCGCCCGGAAGCGACAAGAAAGAAAAAATACATTTTATGAATAAATTATGATTAAATCTATTGCAAAATTATAAATTTCTGCACCGTTTATGCTGCTATACAAAGTTTTTTTGACAGCGTAAAAATCCAACTATATACAGTAGAAGTTGACTAGCGATAAGAAGCGAAACAAACCCAATAAACACTATTTTTAAACAGATTACCATTATATACATTATATTTCCTTTCTTGTCGCTTTGTGTCGCTTCTTTAGTAATTAGGGAGACCCAAAATATCTGATCATTTGCATATATGATCTAAGTTTATGTCCTGCAATCTGCATGTTTTTCCTACGATTTTTCAGCTAGGGGTACTTTGACCCACGTGTTTGATAAATTGAGGGTCCTTTGTAAATGTGTAGGGTCCCAGATATGCAGTTTACATTAGAAAAAGTATATTTTAGGGGTCCCAGGGATGCACAGTCAGTTAAAAATTGGAGTCCCTAGAAAGAAAAGGGAGTCAGGAACTCAATATTTCCGCGTCAGAGAAATCCCTGCTGTCCCTACCCTAAATAAATTGTAGGCGGCCACAGTGGGAGCGGGTCAATTCGTCCTAAAAACCATGTTCGTCCCTGGTCAATTCGGCACGATTTTAAACCATGGTCAATTCGGCCCACTGTTAAAGTATAACATAAATAGAGAAGTTGTGATTCATTAACGGTTTTGGAATAGCATTATTTCAATTTTACAAGATGTGTAATTATATTTGTATGAATTTATATGCCTCTCTACTTGAAAAATGTATACGCTTTCAAATAAATAAAAATATTTATACATAATAACATATGCTTAGTTGCGTTATTCATTGCCTTTGTTGTTTCGTGTTTGTTCATTGTTGTATGTCTTATAAATAATTAAAACAGTTTGTTGCATTGTTATTCATGTACCTTTATTTGTGAGTTAAACGGCATTCTTTTCAAGTAGAATCTTCAAATATGCAGGTGGTGTGGTCACGTGCACCACGACCTTAACTGTGTAATTGTCGTCAATTATATACATGTAGTACAATTGTATCGATTTTGCTCTATCTTCATATGGAAAGTTCACGTTTTAATCGTGTTTATCATAAAATTGCATATTTTGGTTGGATACATTACACTTATCAAATAACGATAATACTTAACAATCGCAATAAAACATGTTCCCAATATTTTTAAAAAGTGTGCCGAATTGACCCGGGACGAATATGGTTTTTAGGACGAATTGACCCGTATCCGCCACAGTTACTGAATGTTAGCCCTGTGTGTTTCTTTTGTCTCAACAAATCATCAAATGTTTACACTCATGAAGTTGATACTCTCGCTTTAACTGGATTGATGTTGAACACATTGATCAGTCTTTTGAATTTTTTTGTGATGAGAGTTTGCCAAACAGATTAACGGACAAGTACTAAACAGCTATTAACTTCCAAGGGTCCAACTAGCTATCTCCCATGATTCGAGTTCTAACAAAGCGGGTGGGGCAAAATATGCATGTTGTTATTACACCACTAAAACATAACAAAGAGCAATGAATTTGGAAAAATGAAAGCAAAGCGATGTCATACCTAACCCTAAATCAATTTTATCCACTTCCATTTTGTTTTGACAAGTGTTAACTAGTTTTAGTCTCCGTCCAAATACAGTTTCGTTGTATTACCTCAATGCACAAAATTCCTACTTCGAAAGATGCTCTAAAAATATTTAAAACCCTTCATGAAAGTACAATTATGAAAAATACAAAAACGATACAGGTTTACTGCTTTTTTTCAATTTTGAAATGTTATCGTAGGTATTTTGTTATTTAAAGTGTATGTGCATCACGTGTAATTCTAAGACTCTGACGAAATTGATAATGGTTTAATATCGCTGTCGTCTTTACATTCCGCGATGCGTCGGTCTACCTCGGCATTTTCCTTACTGTTCAGGATGGAAGCATGTTAAAACGTACCCAAGTTCAAACGTCCCCAGACTCAAACGTCCCTATTTTTGGTTAAAAGGTCCCCATTTTGTCCAAAACGTCCCCAGTGCTAAAATAATTTGACGAAACGTCCCCACTAATGTCCAAAACGTCCCCAATATTGACCAAAGCGTCCCCACTTTTGTCCAAAATGTCCCCATTTATTTCAACAAGATGCCGGAAGAATGCCTACCTAACACTTATCCGATCCAAGTTGGAGTACGGGAGCAGTATATGGGACCCCTGTCAGCAAGGAGACATCGATAAGCTCGAGCACATCCAGGGATCAGCAGCCCGCTTCATTACAAGAGACTACGCATCCAGACAGGATGGATGTATCACCGCCGTGCTAGATAAACTAGAGCTCCCAACACTTCAAGAGAGACGACGTCACCAGAGGTTGACGTTTCTGTACAAGGTGGTGGAAGGGCTCGTACCTGCCATCAAAATTGGGGACTATTTACAGTAAAAAACGTACTATTAGGGCTAAGCAATACGAGAACTTTATAGATTCAAACATTGTCGAGAACTCTGTGAATAATAACTCAAAGTGTTTTCAATCGATATATGTGAAAAGTGACAATTTTAAACAATCATTTTTTGTGAGAACTGTTATTATCCAGACATTCCAGACGGGGTGATTATGCCAAATGGCTAGCACTTGAGGACATCCCCTCTCGTCAGGGGGGTCCGGGGATCTCCCTCAAAATTATTTTATAATTTAGGTATGAAATGGTGGCTTCTGATGGAATTCGGTGTCTAAATTTTGAGGACCCTTTCGTGAAATTCTGAACAATATAACTCTGTACAAGTGGCCTCATCAAAATGAATGTCAAATGATTTTTTCGATGGTACTAAAATTGTAAATTCCAACGTATTTTGTGCATGCAATTTATTTCATATACCTTAATATATGATTTCTGAGGAAAAAAACTTAATACATTTCCATAAATTCAACAATTACGTGATACCACAATTAAGCTGTCATTTTACCCCATCGACTGAACATTTTCCATTGGTGTTTACTGTTTGGAAAACGGCAAATACAAATCTAGGTATTTGGTATTCGTGTTTAAATTTATAAACAACAATAACAAAATAACAATAGTTTGATAATAATAAAATAAGAGTAATGATGACATGACAATTATTCGAATTTTATGTACCACGAAAAGCTGTGACGTCATCTGATCTTGAGCACAACAAGCCATGTGTGTTATTTTGTATTCAATTTTAACATCATTTTTATTCAAACTTTGTACAAATGTATTTAATTATGCTACAATAAGAACATGTTACCAAACAGCAACAGTTTCAAAGTATGTCTTAAACATCTTATATATACATCCATTGGCTTGTTTTCAATTACATCACAACATCGTTTTGATGGCATAGCAACACAACTATTAATAACATAAGATATATCAATATTCTCTATAAATAAGATAAGCACTTATTTATTATAGTGACATGTGATGTTCATGACCTTCAAATTGCAATTATTCATAAATTGACTAAGAAGGCAGTAACTAATCATTAAAAAGCAATTAACCAACATACACACTGTGTATAATCCATCACGACGGAACAAGCAGCCTTATCGATATGTAACAAGTTTATTAACACGAATGTGTGATTTCACGATTGATACAATAACTACTGATTAACTGTATTGAAACATACTATACTGTCTATGATTAAATCTAAGGAAAATATTATTGCATGGAAAGAAAAAAATATTATGTCTCCAGTGGATTTTGTTAAGGTAACGTACCGTTTGATAAGGCCTTTATGTGTTTACCAAACCTTAAACCTTAGCTTGTTTATTGCTAGGTATTTTGTCTTCCGAAGCAAAGTAATGAACACTATTATTGCAATGGTGTTATGTTTGCAAATAAAACATTTTAATCACGATAGAGGCGTTATTCGTATAAATGTCAACATGCCAATGTTGTATGAAGACCAGATGAACATAATATTGATTGTCTTAACAACTGCGCATGAAAGTAGATATTGAGTGTATTTCATGATTTATCCAATGAGTAGTATTGTTAGTCAACCTCACGGGAAACTGACCGGCTTTGGAATTAGGAACAGTTTCTTGGCTTTATGTACCATTCACGAACAATAATTTTGTATTATTTTAATCAGATAAATCGATATGAAACAAGTTTATTAAAATTCTTGACTGATACAATAAATACTAATGAGCTAAGTTGAAACAGACTATACTGATTATGACTAATCGTACTACGGAGTTATTTTTTTCCCAATCTCCTACGGAGTGATCTCCCCTTACACGTATCGGAGTTACTGTAATGTAGCGTAATCGAGTGACCGGCATTTGTTACATTACGGACATTTTGTATGTTAGAAATCAAATCTTAACCTTCAGATTGCAACACATTTGCTTGCTTCAGATTGCGTCGACCATCTTTTTCGGCGTACTAACATGGCTTTGTTATTTGCATATCAAGCGTTGTTCAAACCAATAAAATCTTACGTTAACCACTAAACCAAAAACTCTTCAACCGAACAAAGATTGTAACTTTGGCGCTGATTGGTTAACGTTTCGTTAAGGCCTGTATATTTGTTTACCAAAACTAAAAACTAAATCTTGTTTATTGTTATGCGTTTTCTTCTTTCGAATCAAATGGTGTTATGTTCGCAAATAAAAGATTTTAATCACGACATAGACGTTATACTTATTACTGTAAACATGACAAGGTTGTGTGAAAACCAGATTTACATAAAGTTGACTTGTTTATCTTAACAACGGCGTCTGAAAGTATATCTATAGTATATTCAAGAGTAGTGTTGTAAATCAATCCCACGGACAATTGCCCGGCGTTGGAATTAAGAAAACCTTCTTGGTTTTTTGTACCAGTCACGAACATGTATATTGTTTAAATATTTATCTGGCTCATCTGAACATAACATGTTTGAATTGACTTTATCCAGTATTGTTGCTACATTGGCTAAAACATCTCTAATTAGAGCCATTGCAATGTAAAACCGATTTTTATATTACTAACTGTCAAAACCTGTAAAATAGCCTGCTTGTTAAAAAAACTGGATTTTTATGATGTACAAACATCTTTCTTCAGCAAATATGGATTAATACAGAATGAGTTCATTCTTTGTTAATGCATGTTTATTGATGTTTTAACTATAGGAAATATATTTTTCATGTTTGGTTAGGTAAACAAATGAACACAAAATGAGCATAGTATTACCTTAATCAGGGAAAAGGCGATATGTAACACGTTTATTAATATGAATGCGTGATTTCACGACTGATATAATAAATACTAGTGAACTATATTGAAACAGACTATACTGTCTATGACTAAACGCACTACAGAGTTATTTGTATTCAACCTCTTACGCAGTGATCTCCCCTTACATGTATCGGAGTTACTGTAGTGTAGCATAATCGAGTGACCTGCTATCGTAAACTCTCCGCAATTGTTTGTGTAGCACAACAAATATTAACCTCCAGATTGCGACAAATTTGCTTACTTCAGGTTGCACAGGCCATCTTTTTCAAAGATATTTCTTGTTTAAAGATATTTCTTGTTAATCCCCTTCCATTTTGTTCAAGGGAGGAGAAGTTATTGTTTAAGTGATGATAAAGTATTTCCGAATTGAACTTTTACAGAATAAAAACAACGGTAATGCGTTTTAAAAATCACAAATGTTTTTACATTTCAGTGAAAATGAAACTTTTATTCTATTGAGTTAACCCTGTGCTAAAATAGCTAATCCCTACTAAAACCCGCGGCGGTCGTGACCAAACTCCTTGCACCGGTTACCTTCCTTCGCGTTTACAAACTTGAAAGAGAAAATGAATAAAGGTACCAAAATGATTCAATCTTTATTGTTTATAAAAAAATGTAGTGTGTCATAATTATGTTAAAATGATGGTACAAATGTACCATCATAGATAAAATGTCAATTGTTATAAATTGTTTGTCCTAATAGCAACCACAAAAGAACTGATAATCCCATTGAGTGATTTTATGGGCATTATTGTCTTTCATCAAATATTTTGAAAGTTTCTTGTTTCTCAATCATGATGAAATTTGTATGTGGAAGGTTTATAAAATGTACTTTTGACTGATATAAATATTGTTATTGTTCTTTGTATGCACGAAGAATGTTAGTTTTGTAAACTGAATCGTGTATTCGAAAATTGACTCGCACTATCGGCCCGATAACATGGTCGCGCTATGTTATTTTAAAACATAAATGCGATCGGGGTTTCGTAGAATATGCAAATGAGACCAAATGGACTAATAAGAGAAGAAAATTATCTTTCAAATGGTATACGCCGCTTACGTCTGTGTCTAAAAATAAGTGAGAAATCACTATGTCGAACTTACAGAACGTTCACACAAAAGTGATCAGTATTTCGAAAAGCGACATACTCCTATCTGCAGATCAGCGTTCGGAACCAATGTTCCGTATGTATAAAAGCACTATTCCTAAAGATATTGCGTCTCGGGGTATAGTACCTTGTGTATTTTTTTCCTAAATTTTATAACACATAGAAAGGTCTAGAAGTCGTTTGATGTTATGTGCATTGTAATTATATTCAATTATTATATTTTTTCACATCAAAAATGTATACAGTACTTGCACAATTATATTGCATGCTCAATATTTTGCGAGTTTCTGTTTGTGTTATTACGTCATTTTTGTTTTATTTTCACTAAATATTTCTATCAGATATTTCTCAATGGTGCCGACTTGCATCAATTTTCTCGTATATACACTTTCGTTATTAACCTCTGATGCAACATTCAGATGAACTTTAATACCTGGGTATCAGATGTCATTAAATATTGCCCATGTAATGCGTTTCATTTTTTTCAAATATGTAATATGAAATTACTGACAATTGGCAATTTCTCCATGGAAAAAGGAAATAAATATTTTCAAAGGTGTTGAATAAATGCACAGAGCTGATATAATAGTATGGTAGATACAATGTATACGATGGTTGTCAGGGCGTGGCCAAGACAAGGTGCTAGTTTTACAACGTTTATCAATCGCTCGCCTTGAATCGAGAATTGATGCTTCTGTTTGTTTTATTAGGAATATTGCTGTGTAATTTGGTGGCCATTGTGCAAATATTTTGATTAATGTGATGTGCCCTTGAATACACATTGCATTGCACGATCCTTTATGTAGCCAGACGACTTTCCACATTTTTGTATCCTCATCACAAGATATTCAATATGTTTTTTTAATTAAAATGCAAACACAACACATTTTTTCATGAACTCTCCATTTTCACTTTCCAGTAATGAGAATTTACTACTTATTTGACCTTTCTTGAACAATGATCCCTCAACAACATCCGAATCTTGCCTCTTCCAAAGGGTGTTCCTCTGAGGAGGTACAACTCTACAATGCGAGTGTAACTGTGGGTTTAACTCAATTGGGTAGTCAAGTCTCAATTTTTAAAGATTTCCGTAGAAATATATAATATAGAACAATAGCAAAATTAAGTTTCACATTTATTTTAATTTATCAATACAATCATGTCTAAATCTGTTTTAAAAAAACAACATCATTGTGTAGAAATTCAATCCCAGAACACAGATTACATATCACAAAAACAGACTGACTTTATCACAAATGCGGGGCGAGGTAGGCGTCAACAGCAACAACTATTCGGTAGACGTTAACACTTCTACGTCTGTATTAGTGTTTATAACACATCAAAGGTGTCATTCACAGTTCTGACATGACGACGATGTCCTATTAGTGTTCGTTGATGTTATAGAAGTGGTGAAAAAACAAAGTCATTCTGAAACATGCTACTGGTACATTAACAACACGTGTTGGTATTAAAGGTCAGTGTTGCCCCCATGCACGCACCAAAGCAGCATTTCTGATCCCAGAGTGTTGTGTGAGGTAGACAGAATGATAAAGAAGTTTTTATGACTGCGAATTCCCACACATTAATCGTAAATTACTGAATATCGTACTGATCATGATTTCATGATGTTGAAATCGTGAACTCATGATTTTTGAAGCCGAAATATCATTACCAGGCTTTTGTAAGAAAGGCACAGTTGGTTGTGACATCTAAAAGTAAACTATTGAATAAATGCAGTATACATAGTTTTACCAACGTCCTCTACATTAAACACGTTTACCAAACATTCTCAGCGTATTAAATACGGAAATAATAAACCAATCTTAAAGGTCTTCGCAAACTATTACCAGTATTTAAATCCATACAAAAATATCACATACTAATATCATTAATCAAATATAATATAGCACCAGTTCTTCCCGTGCGTGTAAGACAAAACAATTAATTTATAACATTACTTCTTCATCATATATCTGTTCGTCTGCTGGCGCTATTTTGATGACACTTTTATCACCAGACGACATCGAGTCACTATAAACATTGGTGCTCCCTGACGATCCAGCGTTGTTCCGGACGGGTGAAAATTTTGTATTGCATTTCCATTGCTGTCTTTTCTCCTTGTTCTTAGACGAGAATATGTTCGTATTAGATAAGTTGAGAGAATGTAGCAATAATGGTCGGAATTTTTTACTCATCAGGACATAAATAATAGGATTCACAATGACTGAAGATTTTGCTATAAGAACTGCAAATGCTGTGACTCTGATTGGGATGTTTGCCTCAACGTTCCCGTACGCAGACATCATTGATACAACAGCATACGGCATCCATGTCACCAGAAATCCCCAACACATCGTAAAAGTTATCTAAAATGGAAGAAAAAAACATACATTAAAGTACATGTTACACATAGTATGTGCATGCTTGTGCCACATCAATTTTGAATAAATATTAAATTTTATCGCACATCGCCACCAAGATGGAATATGTAAAAATATAATTATGAGACCTCTTAAATACCTGTAAATACGTGCTTGAATGTAGTTTTATATAATAAAGAAATTGTATTATTAAACGTATGTGCTGTTAAAAGGTAAGTAATAAGTTTATATTAAATGCGATCGAGCACATTAAGCTCATTATTTGATAGCGCAAACTTGTTTTATTCAATGTAACTAAAAAGCTACGCAACTATAAAAACTCATAAAGACTTTAAATACTCGGCATACAAGAATAGTTCGAATTAAACATCGTTAGATACCCATGTACGAATTATTCTATTACTGTCTGCACGGAGACGATTGTGGAGAAGCTTAGGTATCCGACGATGGCTAACCAATATAACCCACGTTTTAAGTTTTACCCCAAAAATCACATTTCACACGATACAATTTTTCTATGTTTAGGTATTTTGTACTGTAATATAATATCAATTAAATACAGTAATTCTGATAGTATATTGCAAATTCCAGAAATTCCCATTTTTATTTTAATTTTCAACCATTTTACCCGAAATATCACATTTTTCACCGTGTGATTGTTCTATACTTTTAGTATACTAAATGTGGTGCCTTATATGACACAAATCCACTAAAATTATTTATGCGCATTTTCCCCAAAACGTTTTCTTGCATCATATTCTGCTTGATCTTTACCTTTATGAGAAACGATTCCTGCCTTGTAACTTTACTGTTGTCAGTTTTCCAGGTTCTGATGTTACGATTACTCTTTCTGCATCTCAATAAAATAAACCCGTATGAGAAGAATATGAGTACAGATGGTGTGAGGATACAAAAGAAAGACATCAAGGTTATAAATATCCTGTTCTCGTTCCACTGCAGCGTACAGGAAGTGCCGTATGACTCTACCGTGTACGATCCCCAGCCGGCCAGCGGCACGCACGACCACACCAGGCCGTACACGTATGGGAAAATAAGTGAAACTCGCAAAAACGTCTTGCTTGACAAATCTGAAAATACAAATGTATAAAACTATAGTATTTTTTATTTCAATGATGATTATTATATTGCGGTAACCCACATTGCAAAGTAGGAATTAATTTAGCGATATTTAACCGTAAAACAAAGCATTATTTCTGAGAAACGTTTCTCAATCAACTTGCCGTTACGGAAACGTTATGGCATGCTATATGTAATCAACAAATGCGTGGGGAGGCATTGTCTTATGTATCAGGCTTTCCCTGTACATTGTAGTTACGTATTCTCTCTCTTTTATTAGTTTCGTAATATTCTTGAAACTTAATTCGTATAAAGTTTGTTTAAATCAATCGTCGTAAAACTAATGCGCATGTCGTTACACGAAGATTTATGTGATCACTCTTGAGAGTAAAACGTACTTTAAAACATAAAAGATACATTATGTCAATTTGAACTCATTAAAGACAATTTATGTCAACGTGGAACTGACATTCGTTTCAATTACTGTAGCATTCAGAAATAATTACAGTACTGGTTTCTGAGTAGTGCATCAGACCATTATGTCTAAATACGGTAATATGTTGAACAAACATGAAATAAACTCTTAATAGTTAAAAGACAGGAATATCTTAAAATGCCTGATGGTTGAGAAATCGTTTGTATTCGGATGTTCTTACCAATATGAGGATGGCAGATGCTGATGTATCTAGTAAGACCCATAATGGTTAATGTTGTTATACTGACAACTCCGAAGAAAAAACCCAGAAAACCGTATATAACACATCCTGAAATGTAGAAAGAAAGAAACTGTATATCATCTTCATTAACGCTCACACCATGATCACCATCATCACCAATTTCACCAACATCATCTTCATCATTTGAACAATAACACCGGCATTACAATCATCATCATCATTTTCAACATCAGTACCAGACTTATCATCATCATCATCACCATCATAAACATCACCATCATAATCATCATCATCAACAACAACAACTGCAGCAATTCCTCCAGTGGCTTCAGCAGTTTTTATCTTAATATCATTGACTTGCCGCCTCCTTGTTTCCCATACATGAGATAAGCTCAGACATGCCCTATCTTACTATACATTTTTGTAATTGTCTAGGAGAACTTGAAGTTTTAGATATACTTGGTCGGTGAAGGAATATTATTTTTCAATAGTGTCTCATTATACAGCATATCGTTACAATTATATTGCCGTACACTAGAAACTGGTAATCAGATTTCATTTCAATAGCATTGCACATAAAGTTCTTGAGTACAAATGAAACAAAATATATAGGCATATACGTACCAATATTTTCAAAAATCCAACCGTGATATAATGATGATAGTATTGGTAATGGAAAGGCACTTAGTGGTAATATAACATCGCTGCAAGCCAGATTTAGTATGTAAAAGTCGAATATATTCAATGATCGCCAGTTCCTACAACAGGTATAAATCACCAGTACGTTCAGGAACACTGCTAATGTACCTGAAATGTATAAATAAGATAATGTAACACATTGTAAACAAAAAACATCTTTAATGTTAGCGCAACATATTTGTATTACAGTGATTGTGGAAAAAATATTACTAATTATATTAATGACTCTATGAGACTTATTCATCGGTAAATGAACTGTCCATGCTCATAATTAAGTGATTGTGAACTTCGCAAATCAATCACGCCAAAGGCGGAATTCGGACAAGCGACCCAGGCGCTCAACTACTGCTTAATGTTAAATAATAATCAAAGCAAATGTTTGAAAGTATGGAGGTATGAGCCATACTGGAACATTTAAAGAAATGCATGTAAAGTTTTAGCACACATCGGTGAAATAGTGAGATTTTACGGGGAAATCCATCATATGACGTACCATAATGTTTTACGACTAAGTATATCAGCAACTGTAACCAAATATACTTACTGACAAGAATAAGGTAAATTCCAACAACAATGTCCTCCCATATTTCCAGACCTGACTGGAATTTTGAATCTAGATCACCGGTAGTGACCGACAGATTCTTGTCGAAGGACGAATTCATTCTTGAATCTGAAAGAAAACCATTTACAATATGACTGTCATTATCATACATGAGTTTCCGTATTACTTATCAATTGTTGATAACTTTAAAACGAGATATCATAATACAAAACGATGCACCCTGTAGGGTTGCGCCTTTATAAATACGATGTTTATATATAAATAAGCCATTTTCCCCTTTCCTGTTTTTCAATTTTATTATTTCAACAAAGCTAATGTGGCAATCATATCCTTCAGCTAAAAACCCACAAGTGTATGTATATAATACATTACTTTTGGAAATTTTGAGCAAGCATGTTGTTAAACATAACATTCATTCAATTATAGACAAAAGTTTCTTTGTCTCACAGAAAATACTGAAGGTAAAAATCCATAATATCTAAATGTTCATGGTTAACATTAATAAAATAACTATCAACTACCTTCATAAAACATATAAACAAAGTCCATGAGTAGTGGTTCTGTTCAGTGACACAATTGTTATAATGCCTGTCGCGGTTGCAGATCGTATTTATACATACCGCGATACTGTGAGCACAGAGCTAGTTCTGAGTGTCATTGGTTTTTCAGCCAGCTTGCTGCTGATTGGTTAACTGCACACTGATTGCGGTAGTCGTGTTTTCAAAATTATTAAAGATGGAACTTTTAATTACCCTTAATTGGTTTAATCATCCTCTTACCACTTTTAAAGCGTGCATTGTCAGATTGCATATTCCTGTAAATATAATACAGATACATTAAAAAATAAATAGGAAATCTTTAATGCTGAATCAATAATTTTTCATTATTGCATACAGGTGTCTGTAGTTGTTTTATTTTCAGATCATCGTAATTTGTATAGCTTTGATGATTTTATTTTTCATTTGAATTATGTTGTATGTATGCACATGTTCAGATGTGCAGATATTTGTTTAATGTTGATTTTTTACATTGTTGTTTTTATGAAGACCACATTGTAAACAAGAAATATCTTGAAAAATGATGGTCGGCGCAATTTGAGGGTTAAGATGTGTTGTGCAACATATAAAAATGCCGAGATGTTACGATTGCTGGTCACTCCAGATCCAAAATGGATTTCGGTAAAATAACGTACCCTTTATCGAAAGGTTAACCAATCCGCTTCAAGGTTACAAACGTTGTTTGGTTGCAGATAAATTGCCTTGGTAGTTAACGTTAAGATTTGATTGGTTTACACAACATTGATATGCAAATAGCAAAACAATGTTAGTATGGCTGCACCGAAAAAGTTACACGTGTACCTTTTTTATATTGTGATGTCTTAATGAAATAAAGATATTATTATAAAGGTTAATCGTCACTCTCTACGGCAACATTATGCATACGTCACTTCCGCATAAAGTTCCCTGGTGGTGGTGTATGAGGAAGACGTATGATTATAATTGTGAGTTAACAGACTGCATAAAGCTTCTTAAACAACTCTTGATTAACATCATCATGATAAGCAAAATATTTTCACCTTCATCAATATCTGCGTCATTGTGCCATCCTTATGCTGCTTGGCAAACACGTGCGATTTTATCTCGTTTTGTTAAACATTGATTACTCTGAGAACACTTATAAAGAAGTCGATAAGGTAAAATCGCATAGTACAGTCACCCCAAAAAGCACCAGGTGACGTGAATCTTGTGTTTACATAAGAACACGTACAAAAGTAAATGGGACACAGGACAATGCACTTGTACAAATGATCCAAAGTATGATGTCCATACAATTTGGTTAAATCTTTAAAACCTTGGTGTCCAAGTTTTGAAGTTCCTTAAATGCCTCTGTACAACATTGGTAGTTACATATTATCATAAAATGTATTTGTTGTATTGAAGGTAAGATGAAACATTACAAAAATAACCAGATCTGGAATAGAAAAAGCATTATAGAAAAATGAAGATGTAACAAGGACACGAAATGTTCACTTTTTAGTTTTCAAAGCCAAATCTTTCTATATTCAGAAGAAAATAAGTTTGTTTCAGATTTAAAGAGAAGTTTCGTGCTAAAACCTGTTCAGGTATTGAAATTATTAACATTAACATAACATCCCCTGACACCAGAATAATGGCACTACAAGTAAAGGGAACGTGTTTTTTAGAGATGTTACACACATTCCTGGATATTTTGGATGAACTATACATAACACCGGACTGTCTACGTAGCTCGGGCCAATAACACCTCGAGGACGAATAAATTCGGATTATCTTTAGATAGGAATATATATTTTAGAAGAAACATACATACGTTGAACTGTAACATGTGCGATGCTGATTAATCTGAAACCCACGTTAGACTTTTTTCACAAGTTATGCTTCGCACCAAGGACCGTAGGGAGTGGTCCCCCAGTGAACACGCCTTGATTGACTGCAAGGTTTCTGTTGAAATAAAACACATCAGACATAAGTAGCAAGAGTGAAAGGAACCTTCATTTTACAGAATCACACATCATAGTGTTATCGAACCGAGAATATGTTCAAATGTATGAAATTCACGAGTTTTAAGTGTAGGAACCGGGAATTGACGACTTGGAAACATGGATCACGGTATATAAAAGTAACGCACCTTCGCACGTAGCGTTTTTAAGTGTGATCATGTTCAGTCAACAAACCAAATGACCGCTTCGACCGCTAACTAAGTCACGGACAGTTCGGGAGCCTAAAGATAGATCACGTTTTACAAAGACATGCGTTTTACTTAAAATCACGTCCATGTGATTGTCAAACTGATGCTTCTCGCCTCACATGCAACATTTTTTATATTTTTTTAGACAAAATCGTATTGTTAGACACGTTACTCCTTGAGAAATATCACACGTGAATATAAATCCGATTTTTTTAGACAAAATCGTATTGTTAGACACGTTACTCCTTGAGAAATATCACACGTGAATATAAATCCGATTTAATGTCGACGAACGCATTAAAGACGCACTTTACTATATAATAATATTTATGATTTGGGGATAATTAGAATGACAGAAAATACATATTTACACTGTCTACAAATTCTAGACACAGACGAAATGAAAGTTCTGACAGATAATATTAAACGAACACATGGTAGTCAGTTAAAATGGGCTTCTACCAATTCCATAGAAATAGATAAACAAGTCGAGCGCACAATGCAACGTACAGTGCACAGTCACTGAACATATATAGTTACTTGTAACCGATTACAAAGACAAAAGGGACACAAACATTAATGATGAGCCTTTCAGCACTTGTCAAAACAATCAGCAAATACAGTAAAACCTCACTGAAAGAGACCACTTCAAAATTAAGAACACAATTGTCACGGTTTTGGTCATTATCCAACCTCAATATTAAGACCACCTAAATTAAGAAGACCCGTTTCCAAGGGTACCAAGGGTGGTCTTATTATTGAGATTTAACTGAACAAGTACATGCCTTTGGTTGTGAGTACAGAACAGTAAAGCAAAATATGGCGATACAAACAGTTACGCAGTAAATAAATATGAACCATTTCGTGTAGATACATTGTTTAAATAATCTAAATATAATATATTATTTGACTGGTTTACCCATCAAATTGCGTTGTATACACTGTATGAATTATTAATTTGAAATGTTCATGGTTAAAAGTGATAAACAGACATAACAAGCAGACCACACAAGCTGACCACCTAGCCGGAAACGATAGATTAAATAAACATAACACTAGTGCAAATAGCCAAACATGTAAAACCAACTAAAATAAAAACAGTAAAAATCCGTCCAAATTGATTAAACTCTTTAAAATCAGTGATATATGGAGGATAAGTGATGAAAACAAAATTTAATACACGTGGAGAAGAAAAGATAATGTAGAAAAAAGTCGAATAGATATATGGCTGATAGACTCAAACTTAATACCTATCGTTTACAATACGGATATACGTCCAGCGTGTATAAAATATACAGATCATCAAGCAATTTCATTAACATTACGAAAACCAAACAAAAGAGGGCATGGATATTGGAAACTAAACAACTTTACTTAAAAAATCCCAGCTATATTAATTTAATTAATAATGTAATTAAAACAAGTATACACAAATTAACACTTCAAAGCAAACTAATTGGGAATTATTAAAAATCGAAACGAAAAAAAACAATATTCTGTACTCTTAACAAAAAAGAAAAGAAGAATACTGTCGAATTAAATTATTAGAACAAAAACAAGTCAAAATAAATGAAAATGACCCAGAAAACTTAAACGCTGTTAAAGCTAAACTAAACTAACTGTATGAGATGAAGGCTAAATGTGCACAAATCCGATCAAGAATTGATTTCATTGAACAAGAATAAAGGAACACAAACTATTTCTGAAGTATGGAGCAGTCAATACAAACAAGAAAAGTATTAGGTAAAATTAATAGAAATGGAAAAGTGTACTGCAAAATTTAAGCTATTTTAAGACTGGGACACTGAACTATACTCATCAGAAAAGACAGATGCATCAGAAATCCAAACCTACCTTAAACAGATAAAACATTAACAAACAATTACACCAACAGTGACAAAGTTATGTGAAGGTCCATTTACAATCAATGAATGCGAATTAACTATCAAAACCATACATCTAATAAAAGTACCGGTCTAGATGGTCTTACAGCAGAGTTTTATCAAACATTTTGTTCAACATAAAACGAATATATATATATATAATGGTGATAACAAAGAACATAATATGAATGGAAATAAAATATAACGTAATAATTTACCTATAGAAGGATAAATAAAGAAAGTAGATCTTTAAATCTAAAATATGTTATCACTGTGAATAAAATAAAACATGTATATGAGGCTTGAACCAGTAACCTCTAAATTGCTAAGTGACGTTTTACCTAATTGAGCTACAGAGGCACACGTTACTTGAATAATGGTTCATATTTTGAAAAGTTTGTACGACACAAGCGTTTATTGACCGAGATAGCTGATGACATGACTTTATTTTCTAAATGATCACCCCTTTTTATGCGAAGTGAAACCAACGCCCAATTAGCATAAGTAAATATTATTGTGCCATCAGATCTTGGCCGCACTGTATCTTTGATAATTGCACAGCATACGAAAAACAAGAACTCGACAAAATTCAGATTGAACTTGCTAGAATAGCGACTGGAACAAACAAACTTGCATCAATTGGTAAATTTAATTCAGAAATTGGTCTCGAAAGTCTGCAGGAAAGAAGAGATAAACATAAATTAATTTTATTTTTTAAGACAAAAAATGGTCTAAAGCCCCAGTACTTATATGCAACATTGCCAAGTAGATCTGATTCACCGCGCTAGAATGTACGTATTATAGATAACATTTTCCATTTTCCGATGTAGAACAACTCACTTTTATAATTCATTTTTTCCATCAGCCATTCGAGCATTGAACCAGCTACCTTCAAATGTCCAAGAATCGTCAGCTCTTAATATTTTTAAGCGTTAACAATACTGTCACTACAATTGCATCCTATTACTATCTTGGCGCCAGGAGGCTCCAAATTCTTCATACTCGACTGAGAACAGGATGCAGCATCTTGAATTCCCACTTATTTGTAAAAACAAATAGATTCAATGTGCATTTGTGGTAATTTCGAATCAACAGACCATTGTCTTGTATTGTCCTTTATATAGACACCAAAGGCATGTTATTTTATATATAACCTTACAAACATACATATTCGTCTTGATACAAAAGTTTTACTTTTTGGTTGCCCCACGTATACAAACAAATCCAATGTACTTATTTTTAGATCACTTTACAAGTACATAGAAGACACCAAACGCTTTACGCTATAAGTCAAACAGTTGTAACAACTTCATTGTTAAGCATTACACTTTGCTCCCTCTCTCAACCTTTCTTTTCTTATCTCTTATTTCTATTTTTAAAAAAACGTTTACTTTTGTCAATGCTTACAATAGAGTTTAAACATTTTGGAGTTCGTATTAATCTGTAAACATAATCACTTCAATCAATCACGCACCTGTTGGAAATGTATAATATAAAGGAGAAGATCTATATAAGTCATTGGCTTTCGGTCTTATCCTTTTTACATTTACTATCTAAACCATTCCTGTAATAAAGTTGTACTTGTCATTGATAAAAAATAACAATAGCAAAAGGGGATAAGGGTTCAACTTGTTTTAAACCCAGTTAACTATCGAAGAAACTGCTCAGCTTGTCATTTACTTTTACACATGATTTTACACTTAGAAACATTGTCTGCCGCATTTTATGATTTTGGTTGAACATCAAAGGTAAATCAACCAGATACCGTTTCGACATACCAAATCAAAAGCCTTCCTGAAATCTATAAATGAACTATAAAGTGTTTTCGGGGCAGCCGTACTAACATGGTTTTGCTATTTGCATATCAGTGTTGTGTTAACCAATCAAATCTTGCGTTAACCAACAAGGCAATTTCTCTTCAACCGAACAACGTTTGTAACTTTGAAACGGATTTGTTAACCTTTCGATAAAGGGTACCTTACCGAAATCCACTGAATTTTGGTAAATTTAACTAAATCCATTTTTGATCTGAAGTGACCAGCAATCGTAACATCTCGGCATATTTTGATGTTGCACAACAAATCTTAACCATCAAATTGCGCCGTCAATCTTTTTCAAGATATGTTTTATTTGTTCTCATGTTTAATAATCTTCTTAATAAATGTTTTTACAATAAAAACACAAACAATAACACTTCTTTTAGCTCTGAATCAAAATTGAAATGCAGTCAAAATGTTATTTTCATCAGCCAATGACCTTAGTCAAGTATCCAAAACAACAGAAAACACTCTAGAAGAATGCTTGTAAGAGTTATTCCTCAATAATTGTTTACATCGTTTAACTTTCCATTTTTTGGTACATGTATAATAGCGCCAAGGGCTGATGCCACAATCATATTTACTCATTAGCCGACTGTTTCGGTTTTCAAAAAAGGAGGAATAATCTTTAGTCTCGGTCAATAAAGCGCTTGCGTCGTATAAAATGACCGAAACATGAACAATTGTTCAAATATGTATCTACCATGTGTATCTGTAGCTCAATTACGTTATCATTGACACTGCAATCTAGGATTTACTACTTCGATACGTGTTTTATTCTTATTTACAGTGATACGTCTAGAATACATTTTCGTAATTAATCCTATTAGATAAGAATTATATATTATTTGAGCCCTATCATGACAAATCGTGTATGAGTGACGTTGGTTATGACGTTAAGTATTTTCTAATCATAGTTTTGTCGCCACAAACTAAGCGCTTATACCGAAGAAGTTTTGCAGACTTAATTGTGATAAATAGCATTCGACGAAAATGCTTATTTTTGTAGTGTAACCCCTATTTAAAGGGCCAGCCATTTCTGACTCATGAGACACCTACTTTTGGAGCACATTTACCCGATTCCTTTCCTTTAATGCCAGGCACCAGGCAGCTAGGCAACCATTATTTTACTAGCTGGCGGTTAACCAACCCACCATATCAGACCGGGCCCCTACTGGGATTCGATCCTTCGACCTCCCGCTCGTAAGGCGGGTGCCTTAACCACTCGGCCACGGAAGACGAACGCTGAAATACATGTATTCAAAAGTATTTCATATTATTTTTTTCATTTGAAGAGCAGAAGATTTTTAAGAGTTATGTATTTGACGAAAAATACGGCCATATTATTGTATCTCCATAACATATTTTTATTACTTTATTCCTGGTTATTCTTGGCTAAAATCATGACATTGTCTTCTTAAGTTCCCAGAAGTTAGCATGACAGAAAGCGCAAAAATAATATTTCTGTCATTGAAAGGTCACCGAATAAAGAAGTCATACAAAGTTGCAGATAATAAGTCTATACAATATGCCAGCATACGTAGGCGAAACACGTGGGTAGAATAGAGAAGAGGGGCGTTTATTGCATTGATGTGCAGGTATGTGTGTTTCAGAGTCCATATGATGCGAATCGTTTGTATAGTATGCTAGGACATTTTGATATATACTGTAATGTACTTGTATTGTATAGCATCAGATGAATTGAGAAAAACTATGAAATATATACAAACTAGTAAAATTATAAAATTCAAGATCTGAATAAATGTACTTATCCTGAGTTTAGCATGCATTTGTGAACCATGGCAATAGCAGAAACTGGCCCAACCAAAGAATTATTACTTCCAATTTTGCTAGCACATGTATGCCAAATGTCAAAATAGCAATTGTAGTCATGCATACAAGACACACGTGCAATAGAAATAATACACAAAGCCTACACTAAAATAAAACTATTTGGTTGACATTTTAAGCATTTCTGGTTCAACCTGAGACAATTTACTTACCATGTCATCAGTATTAATTGATCCTTCAAGCAAGTAGTACAGGTGCAATACTGTTCACGTAAGATATATGCATCTGTAGAGGTCTATTGGCAGTTTACATGCAGAACACATGCGTATCAGAGCCCATAATTACTGTGAGGAATTGGCTTATTGTTGAACACATGTAATCGTGAATATTATTCTGAATAGAACGCTGATATTAGTTTTAGGCATTGGTACTCATGAAATATATACTGAATAGAACACTACCATATCAACTTTAGGCAATGGTACTCATGGAATATATACTGAATTGAACACTACCATATCAACTTTAGGCAATGGTACTCATGGAATGTATAATGAATAGAACACTACCATATCAACTTTAGGCATTGGTACTCATGGAATATATACTGAATAGAACACTACCATATCAACTTTAGGCAATGGTACTCATGGAATGTATACTGAATAGAACACTACCATATCAACTTTAGGCAATGGTACTCATGGAATGTATAATCAATAGAACACTACCACATCAACTTTAGGCATTGGTACTAATGGAATGTATATTGAATAGAACACTACCACATCAACTTTAGGCAATGGTACTCATGGAATATATACTGAATAGAACACTACCACATCAACTTTAGGCATTGGTACTCATGGAATGTATACTGAATAGAACACTACCATATCAACTTTAGGCATTGGTACTCATGGAATATATACTGAATAGAACACTACCATATCAACTTTAGGGCAATGGTACTCATGGAATGTATAATGAATAGAACACTACCATATCAACTTTAGGCATTGGTACTCATGGAATATATACTGAATAGAACACTACCACATCAACTTTAGGCATTGGTACTAATGGAATGTATAATGAATAGAACACTACCATATCAACTTTAGGCAATGGTACTAATGGAATGTATACTGAATAGAACACTACCACATCAACTTTAGGCAATGGTACTCATGGAATATATACTGAATAGAACACTACCACATCAACTTTAGGCATTGGTACTCATGGAATGTATACTGAATAGAACACTACCATATCAACTTTAGGCATTGGTACTCATGGAATATATACTGAATAGAACACTACCATATCAACTTTAGGGCAATGGTACTCATGGAATGTATAATGAATAGAACACTACCATATCAACTTTAGGCATTGGTACTCATGGAATATATACTGAATAGAACACTACCACATCAACTTTAGGCATTGGTACTAATGGAATGTATAATGAATAGAACACTACCATATCAACTTTAGGCAATGGTACTAATGGAATGTATACTGAATAGAACACTACCACATCAACTTTAGGCAATGGTACTCATGGAATATATACTGAATAGAACACTACCACATCAACTTTAGGCATTGGTACTCATGGAATGTATACTGAATAGAACACTACCATATCAACTTTAGGCATTGGTACTCATGGAATATATACTGAATAGAACACTACCATATCAACTTTAGGGCAATGGTACTCATGGAATGTATAATGAATAGAACACTACCATATCAACTTTAGGCAATGGTACTCATGGAATATATACTGAATAGAACACTACCACATCAACTTTAGGCATTGGTACTAATGGAATGTATAATGAATAGAACACTACCATATCAACTTTAGGCAATGGTACTAATGGAATGTATAGTGAATAGAACACTACCATATCAACTTTAGGCAATGGTACTCATGGAATGTATAATGAATAGAACACTACCACATCAACTTTAGGCAATGGTACTCGTGGACTGTATAATGAATAGAACACTACCATATCAACTTTAGGGCAATGGTACTCATGGAATGTATAATGAATAGAACACTACCACATCAACTTTAGGCAATGGTACTCGTGGACTGTATAATGAATAGAACACTACCACATCAACTTTAGGCAATGGTACTCATGGAATATATACTGAATAGAACACTACCACATCAACTTTAGGCATTGGTACTCATGGAATGTATAATCAATAGAACACTACCACATCAACTTTAGGCATTGGTACTAATGGAATGTATATTGAATAGAACACTACCACATCAACTTTAGGCAATGGTACTCATGGAATATATACTGAATAGAACACTACCACATCAACTTTAGGCATTGGTACTCATGGAATGTATACTGAATAGAACACTACCATATCAACTTTAGGCATTGGTACTCATGGAATATATACTGAATAGAACACTACCATATCAACTTTAGGGCAATGGTACTCATGGAATGTATAATGAATAGAACACTACCATATCAACTTTAGGCATTGGTACTCATGGAATATATACTGAATAGAACACTACCACATCAACTTTAGGCATTGGTACTAATGGAATGTATAATGAATAGAACACTACCATATCAACTTTAGGCAATGGTACTAATGGAATGTATACTGAATAGAACACTACCACATCAACTTTAGGCAATGGTACTCATGGAATATATACTGAATAGAACACTACCACATCAACTTTAGGCATTGGTACTCATGGAATGTATACTGAATAGAACACTACCATATCAACTTTAGGCATTGGTACTCATGGAATATATACTGAATAGAACACTACCATATCAACTTTAGGGCAATGGTACTCATGGAATGTATAATGAATAGAACACTACCATATCAACTTTAGGCATTGGTACTCATGGAATATATACTGAATAGAACACTACCACATCAACTTTAGGCATTGGTACTAATGGAATGTATAATGAATAGAACACTACCATATCAACTTTAGGCAATGGTACTAATGGAATGTATACTGAATAGAACACTACCACATCAACTTTAGGCAATGGTACTCATGGAATATATACTGAATAGAACACTACCACATCAACTTTAGGCATTGGTACTCATGGAATGTATACTGAATAGAACACTACCATATCAACTTTAGGCATTGGTACTCATGGAATATATACTGAATAGAACACTACCATATCAACTTTAGGGCAATGGTACTCATGGAATGTATAATGAATAGAACACTACCATATCAACTTTAGGCAATGGTACTCATGGAATATATACTGAATAGAACACTACCACATCAACTTTAGGCATTGGTACTAATGGAATGTATAATGAATAGAACACTACCATATCAACTTTAGGCAATGGTACTAATGGAATGTATAGTGAATAGAACACTACCATATCAACTTTAGGCAATGGTACTCATGGAATGTATAATGAATAGAACACTACCACATCAACTTTAGGCAATGGTACTCGTGGACTGTATAATGAATAGAACACTACCATATCAACTTTAGGGCAATGGTACTCATGGAATGTATAATGAATAGAACACTACCACATCAACTTTAGGCAATGGTACTCGTGGACTGTATAATGAATAGAACACTACCATATCAACTTTAGGCATTGGTACTCATGGAATGTATAATGAATAGAACACTACCATATCAACTTTAGGCATTGGTACTCATGGAATATATACTGAATAGAACACTACCATATCAACTTTAGGGCAATGGTACTCATGGAATGTATAATGAATAGAACACTACCATATCAACTTTAGGCAATGGTACTCATGGAATATATACTGAATAGAACACTACCACATCAACTTTAGGCATTGGTACTAATGGAATGTATAATGAATAGAACACTACCATATCAACTTTAGGGCAATGGTACTCATGGAATGTATAATGAATAGAACACTACCATATCAACTTTAGGCATTGGTACTCATGGAATGTATAATGAATAGAACACTACCATATCAACTTTAGGGCAATGGTACTCATGGAATGTATAATGAATAGAACACTACCATATCAACTTTAGGCATTGGTACTCATGGAATGTATAATGAATAGAACACTACCACATCAACTTTAGGCAATGGTACTCGTGGACTGTATAATGAATAGAACACTACCATATCAACTTTAGGTCAATGGTACTCATGGAATGTATAATGAATAGAACACTACCACATCAACTTTAGGCATTGGTACTCATGAAATATATACTAAATAGAACACTACCATATCAACTTTAGGCAATGGTACTCATGGAATGTATAATGAATAGAACACTACCACATCAACTTTAGGCATTGGTACTCATGAAATATATACTGAATAGAACACTACCACATCAACTTTAGGCAATGGTACTCATGGAATATATACTGAATAGAACACTAGCATATTAGCTTTAGGCATTGGTACAAATGGAATTTATACTGAATAGAACACTACCACATCAACTTTAGACATTGGTACTAATGGAATGTATACTTAATAGAACACTACCATATCAACTTTAGGCATTGGTACTCATAGAATGTAAACTGAATAGAACACTCCATATCAACTTTAGACAATGGTACTCATGGAATGTATACTGAATAGAACACTACCACATCAACTTTAGGCATTGGTACTCATGGAATATATACTGAATAGAACACTACCATATCAACTTTAGGCATTGGTACTCATAGAATGTATAATGAATAGAACACTACCATATCAACTTTAGGCAATGGTACTCATGGAATGTATCATGAATAGAACACTACCATATCAACTTTAGGCATTGGTACTCAAGGAATTTATACTGAATAGAGCACTACCATATCAACTTTAGGCATTGGTACTCGTGGAATGTATAGTGAATAGAACACTACCATATCAACTTTAGGCATTGGTACTCATGGAATGTATAATGAATAGAACACTACCATATTAGCTTTAGGCAATGGTACTCATGGAATATATACTGAATAGAACACTACCATATTAGCTTTAGGCATTGGTACTCATGGAATGTATAATGAATAGAACACTACCATATTAGCTTTAGGCATTGGTACTAATGGAATTTATATTGAATAGAACACTACCATATCAACTTTAGACATTGGTACTCATTGAATGTATAATGAATAGAACACGTATACATACTAGGCCAGACATTTAAGGTTTTTACCCTCAAACAAATTCCTTCACAAATTATTTTTTCGATAAAACTGAAGTGAAATATCTCATAAATCATAACAAAAACTCCTCAAGAAATTTCCTTGCACTTAGTAATTCCCACTCAAGGTAATATAAACATTTGTTATTATAATGACATATTTCATTGAACTACAATACATGTACTATAATTTCTTATGGTTTATGCAAGAATGTTTTTGTTACATATACATCAGTTATAACTTGTATGCTGAGAGAAAGAAGATTGTTGAAATATGACAACGCTAGAGACACATGCGTAGGTTTAATTTTTTTCTAAGATATAATGTAACAAATATTTGTAGTGAAGTGAAGTAAAGTACATTTATGTCAAGTTGTGTATGTTCGTCATCACGTCGATCACATAGGATTTTCATTGCCGGTTTTTATTGATTAGTTGCTGCCGACTTAGTCGGATTGTGTGTAGATCAATATGTTATAAATTAATGACCATTTAGCGATAAAGTGTGCGGTGAGCTAGCTGTTAAACCGATTTAACCCCCAAGTATTTTTTACTGACAGTTCCAAGGCTGTAATTCGCTGTATGGTTATTATTTCTGTTTGTGTTTTGAATGTATGTTATATTTCCCTTTCCTCTGTGCAATTCTTTCACTTTATATAGTGTTTAGGATATTTCCTGCCCACTTTGATTTTCTCCTAGCTATTCCTTATAGTCTGCCAGGCCATTCCTTGCGCCTCTGTTCCTTAACGTACGTAACCTTTAACCTCCTCAAGTGCCTTATGTTTTTTGGAGTGTTATATTCCCGGGGGTCTGTATGGGGAGGCGCAGTCTTATGTATGTGCCGTTCCCTGTAGCTATTTATTCTCTCTCTTTTACCATGTGTTGATATAACCATATGATATTGTAACCACATTGTATTATGCTTACACGAACATTGTTTTACATTATACATATAGTCTAAAGCATTGTTGATTTCAGGGGATAACATAAATGTTTTTCCATGTGAAGTAAACATTTGTTTTGTGGAACTGAGCATAGAAAGGGTTAAGGCGTATTTCCTGTTAGAACCTTTAAGTTGTAAGCTGCTATTAAAGACAAAATGTAAAGAACACTGATAATTTGGGAATATTAAATTTGCGCAAGATCTTCCTGCTGTAGAAGAAAGGTACCATCATTATGCATCATCAGCATGCTTTAACAGTTTAACACTATATTTAAAGAATGAGTTGCAAGACACACAAAATACACTGGTGTGATTTATATTGAACTTACATCCTAGATCACATAGTGGCACATTTTCCCGTTTAAATTGGGTACCAGTAGAAAGTAAAGTGAATTAAATTACTGTATGTTATGTATATACAAATCCAATTCCAACTTTCCCCTTAATTAATGGATCAATTTACCCCCATCAGTGAAATCCACAAATATCCTACCAGGTTCAGAGTTAAGTTGTAAATTGTAGATTTACGTTGAAATAAACAAGACGTTAGAGAATCGATGAAAACAAGAAGTGTAGACGTGCACATTTATGTGTGGACAAAGTTTTTTAAGATGTCATCAAAGACTTTGAGAGCAATGCTGATCACCAAATGACATTGTTAGATGCAATAATTATATGGCAATACTGCATACAGTAAAGTTTATATGAAGGAAAGATTAAGCTATTACAGGGAACGCCAAAAACACAAGACAATGCTTCCCAATAGAGATCCAAATTGGGAAGTTAAGGAATTGTCTGATTGACTTTTAAAACACCAATGGAGAATTTTAGGGGACAACAAGAGATTAAATTGATTGAACCACATTAACAAGCTAAAAAAGACAGTGGCCATGGGCCGAAATGGGAAAGAAAAGAACAGGACTATTATATCCAGACAAGAAACTATACATTGGGAAAGGGGAATTTAACATACATTTAAAAACATAAGTAGAAATAATAACCGAATAGTCGAAGAAGAAACTTTTGAAACATTTAAATGGGAGAGCAGATGAGCATCACGTGATTAATAACAATCATGTGGAAAAACACAGTTCATATTAATAAGGTCAATAAACATGGCGTTTTGATCAAATTGTCTTTTGTTTTTCTTGAGGGTTTTTCTGTCAAACTACATACTTGTTGAATGGTTGAGCCATTTTCCTCGCTATATTGCCTAGTCTATACATAATTTGTGGGACAATTGACTACATGTAACTTCGTGTTTAAGACATTCATCCGAGTGTTGAGTTTAGCTTGTACACTATACGTGGTTTTGATAATAACGTTGTTCCCTAGAAATACATTACTTTATTTCCATCCAACTTTCATAGCTGGCGGTTAATGGACAATTTATTGCTATGGTCTGAATGAGCCTTAAGGGAATCTTAGAAATTGTACACTTTACAGTGCACTACAGGACTCTTAAATGTTATAACCCGGCTGATATATCACTGATTCTAGCCATTGACCAAGTTACATACGTATAGTTACTGATTTATTGCCATAATACTTAAAAGTAAGGCTTCATTCTCGAGTAAATCATTGCTGATACCATTTTATGGAACTAAAATTAACAACCCTCGTGTTCAATGCACGTGACACCAGGGACAGCTGTGTTGTTTTGTTAACCTTAGAATATGCAAGTCTGAAACAAGATCTAACTAGCCGTATTGTGCAATGTCATATGCTTCGATTCAGTGCTAAAACTCTCTCAAGGTTATTTGCGTCTGATTCGTTATCTTCTTGTCTTTGCAAAAGTATCATTGCTATATGAAGAACATATCATCATGAAACGGACGCGAGAGAGTCAGCTGCCTCATTTTGTTAGGTCTACTGACCAAAGGCGTCAGTCGGTTAACCTTTCATTCAATCTCCTTTGAAACTGCGAGGCCAAATTTCATGCAACTTACCCTGTAGCATCCTGGCCCTTTCTCAAAATCGTTTCAGTGGTTCCGCTTGACCGCATAATATGCCCACCAGAGCTAAAAATAGATAAACTTTCAAATGGCTTCTTCTCATGAACCGATTTACAGATGTGCATCAAACTTGCTCTGTAGCATCCTAGCATGACTCTTTCTCAAAATTGTTCAAACGGTTCAGGTTGCTGCACAATATGGCCGACAGAGCTATAGAAAAAAACTTTAAATTACTTATTCTCGCGTACATGTGTATATTGCAGTACTTAAATTACTAACGAATGCCAATGTTTTTATACACTTCCAATTAATGCGCTTGTGTTTATTAACATTATCAACTGTTAAACCAAGTTATATCTTCAAAAATATACAGAGAAATTTAAACTAATTGTTTGCCCCGGCGATACACTGCAGTGGTCAACTCCAGAGGTGGTCATACCAGTTTTTAAGTGTTATTTTTGTTTTTAACCCCTACCACACTTGGTCAAAATTTTCCCCCTTTTCTGTTAACCGTTGTCCATCATTTTTTGCACCAAACGGTGCCCCATGTAACACTCTTTAAATACATATATAACAATGATTCCTCCGATTTGTTTTCACCCAGCTATGTTCAAGCAAACTTAGCTGAAGTTTCTTTTTTTGTTCAGTATATATAATTTATTTGTCCGATAGCATGTTCCACAAGAGCTCTTTATTGTCTATAGTAAATCGTTAACGTCGAGTTTCTTCACCATGGTTCCTTCGCAGTAATGTACATTTGAGACTGTGGTCAGTATATGGTAGCCGTTTGGATTTAGGTTCACGCCCCAACGAAAACAATCATCCTGATGTTCAAAACTTTTCTGGTATGCTCTGCATCACACGAAAATGCTGAGCGTCATTTTGATGAATTAAAACCCGGAATTAACATGCTTTTCGAATTAATTGACTACATAAAAATCAAATGATTATAAATTTCATGACTGGTTCCACCTATTGCACCAACCAGCGCATCCATTTTCGACCAGTTCCCGCGTTAGATTTCTCATTGGACTACAGTTGGCCATCGAAATATTCAGTTAAATATTCATCAAAAAGTGGTATGGTTGGTTTGATCAAGTATTTTACACATGAAACAGTTACCTTACTCAGAAAATAGCCATATTTGCTGTTTAGCAATATTTTTGAAACTTCATATTATAGCAAGATGAAATGTACACTGTTTTATCGTTATACCGTCCTTCAACTAATACTGCTATATTTTTGTAAAAATGTTGAAAAAATGAAGTTATTTGAACTTCTGGTGCTGTCAAATTGTACATGTTGGTCCGGTAAATCAGGCTAATTGCAAAATTAAGCGTTAATTTTGCAAAAGAAACACATGTATACCAAGATAATAATCAAATCTACCTATTGCTATCGGGACTTTTTTAATAAAAAACATAAAATAATTTTGTATTCCAAAATAACAACAGAAACAAGGGGTGAGTACGGAAAATCTAGTTTTTTATATTTTTATTGATATAATTTTGAAAGAAACGCGATAGCATAAGCTAGTATACTTTTCTCTGTACAATTTTACTATACAGTGCATAGAGTTAATCAATAAATCTTTTTGGGACCATAGGGACAAAGGCGCGCGCGATGTGAGGGACAGGATTGTGCAGGCTATGAGCTCCTCTAGTGACAGCGACGAAGTAATTGTTCCACAGCAAAACGTTACAGAGGATCGTGGAAATAGGGGGTGGAATCGCTTATATACTGATTTGGTTAGCGAGAACCATGTATTGTACACCCAATTCATGAAGAAAAATAAATCCTAAAATATTGCGTGAACTTGTTATTAGTCATGAAGAAAGCGTGTTAATTGTACCAGAGAAGGAATAAGTTGCTACAGGGAACGCCACATACATAAGATAGTGCCTCGTGTCTCGCACACATGAAACCTATGAAATTACTTGGTCTGAATTTTAAAAACAATCCTTTTGATAAAACTCATTCCAATTCACTGTTCATGTTCACATCGGATTGTCGCCCGCACATGTCCACATGTTGGTCATAAAGCATAGGGCATTAAATCAAATCAAGTCGAAAAAAATCTGACAATTATTTTTGGGAGAATTGGGTAGTACGCGTAATTTTGGGTATTAAACGGTATACAAACAGTAAGCTCTACATTAATCTTACAATTCTTCCACCATTGTGGCAATATTTGTCTCATCTAATATTACCTGTTCACCACAGACTGCAATGATTAAAATGTCAACTGGTAAGTTTTAACTTTGACTTTTTCCGTAAGTTAAACTGTTTGATTTCGCATAGTTGGAGATGCAGGCTTTTAAAGCAATTTTTCATGGAAGAATGCAGTAATCTGATCCTAAAATATCTTTAAAATGTTTGTAATGAGAAGTTATTTATGTATGCTACACAACAAAGTGTCAATACCGATCCTGAACTAAAAATAGAGTTCATTGAATGTTCGTATGAAAAACATGGAAAGCTGAAGGTTAAGGTGAAGCCATCGAGAATAGAAGTTAGCTAATTCAATTACCGCCTGATACGACATCAGTGACTTGTCTAAGAACGGAAGACATTCTGTTCATTGGTGCATACATTGTCTTGTCTCGTTATCTAATTATAAGTCTATTTTAAATTAAGGCTAGTAAACGTGCCGACATTCCAGCTCCAAAATCAGTACGGCGTCTTCCGAATATTGCAGTGTTGAAAGCCTCCAGTACAACTTCATTGTTAAAACAATTTTATCAAATGTTAGTAATATGTGAAAGATTTGCCGCGGAATACATTAATATAAAGAGGCAAAAGTACTGAAATGGTGTTTTATACATACGCAGCTTTCCGTGCCTTTTAGCTGGCTTATCGCAGTGGATTGTCTCCCTTGAAAATGACCCGAAAATCGATATCGAGTTCCCAGCTCTACCAGTTTGTATAGATAGATTATAGAGGGAAATTATTTTCATACGTAAATTTAAACATGTTATCTTAATACTAGAATATTTTAGCAGTTATGACAATATTTTTCAATTTATTCTCTTTCATTTAGTGTAAAAATATTTATTCTAACTAAACATCTTCTTGCTTCCAATTTGATTTTAAAAGTATCACCTATCATTACATAGAACATAGAGTAAAAATCAGTAAAATTTTCCATTTCCAAAAGTTTAGGGGCTAATAAATCATAATTTCCAATTAGTCGAATCATTTAAGCAGTTATGTTTGTTTTCTTGATTAAATGAACAATATCATGGTGTTTTTACAATTTTAAATAATTAATTTACTTCAAAGACTTAGCCAGCGACTTCAAACATCTTGGAATGTTAATTCTTGCTAAAAAAAAATCGATGTCAGAAGAATTGCTGCACAGACAATAAATACCTGGATTTGACCTACTTTAATAATGATTTGTACGCCTTTTGCTGGTGAAAATAGAAGACTTGTGTACATAAAAAATGTTATGATGACATAATGCTTGCGTGATCTACATCCATTGTTTGGTCAATATTTACACCTTTTTAAAGATTATTTAACCAAAATTGTTTTTCACAGCAGTCGTTTAAACTATTAAATTGGCGTGGAAATGTATAAATAAACAACAATACAATTAAACTTTGATGAAAATATCAGAATTGAAGCGGAAAATTACCAACTTGTTTATCTCACTTGTGATCACACGTCCTTTACGGAGATTTACATGTTTTAAAGAATGGAAAATTGATTCTTCAAAGTATGAATGGTGCCAAAAAAACAGAAAAATTAAGTATGTATACAAGATAAAATCAGACATTAAAATCAAATGTGTACGTCCTTAAAGACGACAACGATATTAAATAAATGCCTAGAAACCGTAGTTAACACTCCCACAACGCATTATAAACATGGGAGTACCTGCAAGGATCACAGACGCTGTGCAGGAATTTATATTAAATGCATCAAAACTTTGGCTAAAAAAAGGTTGATACAACCGCTACACAGACATTTAATATTTTTGGGATACTTGTGCAACATGAAATACTTGTGCCAAGTTTGAAAAATTCATGTTGTAGCGAAAACAGATGAAATAAGAAATGTAAACAAATTCGGATAGAATAAAGCGAGCATGGAGCTGTATAATATGTGTTTGGTCAGTCTATAATTCTGATCAACACATATGTGTACGATTCGATGCTTCGTTATAAACATCTTGATTGGAAAAATGCATTAATCTAGGATAGCATGGAAGAATGGAGTTAGATACACAACTAAATATTAGAATACAAAATGGTAAGCCCCCTTATTTAACTCTGAAATTCTGATGTTTAAAAGGCTGTTGAAGTTTCAGCCAACACTAACATTGTACTATTGAACATTATAATTTTAAACTTGAAATGCCATAAGAAGACTTGCTAAACAGTTTCTACCTTGTTCAGAATCACCCTGTCTGTCAGTCTGTGCGTCAATATATAACATACATGTATTTAGTTAAGCGGCCAGTTAAACACATAACACATTTGTAACATATATATATGTACATGTATATAGATGAGACGAAAATAAAGATTAAAATATATATACAGCAAAGTCTAATTAGTTTAGAACGTATATACAGCAAAGGCTAATTAGTTTAGAACGTATATACAGCAAAGGCTAATTAGTTTAAAACATATATACAACAACAACAACTTTTATTCAGCATTAAGCAATTAAACATGCTTCTAGCCTACATCAAAATAATATACAGGTAAACAGGTGTAGTGAGTAAGACATGATAATCAATAGAGACAAAGGGTAATTTTAAAGAGAAGCTTAAGAAAAGGGAAATAATAATCGTACTATGTGTTGACATGTGTATTATTATAAATATTTGGAGAATGTTTAATCTAATTCATTTCTGAGTTTGTTTGAGTGGTATATGAATTTCGCAAGATTTGTTATTACTTTTTTGTTTTTATAAATCATTAAATCATCAAATTTATTCAATGTTGGCCAAGTGTAATATTTAGATTTGATGAACTTTTTTCGCAAACGTGTGTATAAAGGACAAATTAATAAAAAATGATATTCGTTTTCTATCATTCTGAATTGATTCAGCTCATTACAATATTTACAATATCTTTCATTTTTTGGTATATTAGTGTGTCTTCCTCTCTCTATTTCTAAATTATGTGATGAGAGACGAAATCTACTTAAAGCTATTTTGAATTTTTTATCGATAGTTATATTATCAAGATACGGTTCAAGGGAGAATGAGGATTTGAATCTACTATATGTTATTAACCTTTGGGAATTATTTAGATTTGAAGACCATGTTTGTTGATATTGGTCTAGTATTCTTTGTTTTATGCTATCAAATGGTAAGCATTGATTTTCTTGGTTTCGCCATATATCTGACATTCCTAGATTATCTAAAATTGATTTAATTTGATACGCCCAGTTTAGTCCATTATATGTTATATTATTTTCAGTATCATTTTTTAACATCTTATAAATCAGTTTAACAGTTGAATTATTATTTAGTTTATGAATTTTAATCCAGTATCTAATCATATTGATTTTTCTTATTATTTTCATCGGATATCTGCCTAGTTCGCCATACAAACCATCTAAATTGGTGGAATTATTTACTGTTAGCATTTTTCTACAAAATTTTGTGTGTATTTTTTCGACGTCTTTTCCGTCATTTCCTCCCCAAACTTCTGAGCAATAATTCAAAACTGACATAACTAGAGAATCAAATAAATTACATTTTTCTGACGTTTTGAATTCAAATTTATAAAATACTGAACATGCTCGATATAAGGCCTTTGATGCATTTTCAGCAATATGTTTTTGTGTTTGATGCCAGTTACCATTTTTAAATAGATATATACCTAGGTATTTAAATGATGATACACTTTCAAGTTTTTCATTATAAAGATAAAAATTATAGTTGGTTGGTCGACCTTTTTCAAAGATCATCACTTTAGTTTTACTTAAGTTGATCTTAAGGCCAAACCTATTACAGTAGTTTTCTACGTCACTTAGCATACATTGTAATGATTCCGGTGAAGTAGCGAATAGTACTTGGTCATCAGCGTATAATATAAGAAAAAGGTTGAGATCATCTACTGAAAATAATCCATTTAGGTCTGTGTTGATATTATCTATAATATCATTTATGAACATCATAAATAGAAGTGGCGAACTCGGATCGCCTTGTTTTACTCCTTGATATGAATCGATATGATTAGGATGAAGTTTTCCGTTATGTTTTATTGATGATCGTACAACAGAGTACATACTTTTTAATGCATTTATCATTTTTGTACTAATGTTTTCTTTAATCAATTTTTGCCATAATAATGTACGGTTTATATACAGCAAATGCTAATTAGTTTATAACATATATACAGCAAAGGCTAATTAGTTTAAAACGTATATACAGCAAAGTGTACAAGCATAAGCTGTGTGTATATAGTTCATAGTTGTTCCTTTTCATTGATACTTATTTCACTAATGTATTCATGTGGCTGTCTCATTTTGTGCCAAGCCATTGCCTGTTGAAATAACAACTTCTATATTTACCTTTATATTGTTATTTGTCAACTCTGTCTATCATGTTTCATTTTTTTAAACTTTTGGCACTTGATTATCCTATCTAGTCATTTTTGCGATTATCCTGTTGTATATTTTCTATTACCCTTTTATACAGTGCTTTTAAAAAATAAAAGTGTACATGTATGTATTCACATTTTGACATTATAACTTTAACTTGCTTGCAAATATATGTACTTCATACTTATTTTTTATTGGTCATTTCATTGTTAATGATGTGTTCAGTATTTACTTGCTATATTGTTGTGGTTTCTCATCGTTCGTTTGCATTGAAGCTGTAATTCACCATACCTAAATTATTTTTTATACTTTTATGTAAAAAACGTCCAGTTTGATAACTGTTCAATTTGTATTTTTCATTCATGAAGATGGGCTTTGGCTTTCATATACAGGATTCAGAGATGTCTGTAAAAATTCTCGATGGTGAAACACATGCATATACATGTATTCCTAATTCTTGTACTTGAAGAGTTGTAATTTGTACTCTTTCAAAACCTGTTTTTATGTAATACTTCTCATTTCCCTGCATGGTTGAAACAATTTCCAAAGACGACACATTTTTAGCCAAATATCATCTCTTTACCAGCACAATCCCATAAACAATTAAGCTTTCTTTGTACAATAGGTTTTGCGCACCGAAAGCGCTTTTAGGGGGTAATTTTGGGGGGGGGGGAAATAGGAATTTTATAGAATAGCATCGAGATGAAATTTTGGTATGGTTAATTATATTGGGTGGCAATATACAGCTTAGCTTTTTGATCTGTAAAGGTGTGAACTTTAACACAGTAAAACTTGATTACAATCAAAACAATTTTGACTATGATTCTGTTTAACTTTATACTGAAATGAAAATATTTAAAGTGATGCTTTTTATATGTTACACGCTTAATTCGATCCCTGTATTTATATACATTGTAATAGAGATGTTGTAATTATTCGGACAAAGGACCTATATAACCTACATAACGGGGAAAGAAAAACGAGATTTGATATTTTTCTACATATATACACAATATTCATAGAATGATCAGGATAAATGCCAAACCCTGTTTTTCTAATTATTCACAGACGTCAATCGTTATCATGTTAGTACGTGTAGCTCTATTAAAGGTTGTAAGCCATGTATAAGTATTTAAATGTCCACTACGACAATTTACTGCAATAATCTTGTTGTTCTTATAAGCTAGTTTTCCGATCTTATAAATTCATCTTTAAACAATCAGCGACAATTTACCTGAATACCAGTATTAAGTTTCACATACTTTCGAGATAATCTTATTTACAAAAAAATTATTTTTATAACACATTTTCTGTTTCCACTGAAATTTTAGTTGTTGCCGTGATTGAAGATATATTTGAAATATCACGTTTAAGTCATTGTTGTTCTATACACCATCAAGAAGTCAAACTAATGCCCAAGGCAATATCAACATGCTGTCGAAATACAGTGGGGTAGCTAAGTTAGTCGCGAATGATAATGATCAAGAGACGTTAAATCCGAGTATATTCGGTTATAGCATGGAGTCACTATCGATTATAGATTATTGACTAGTTTGACAGGTGTCATTTTCGTGGGGAAGGGAGACAATCCAAGTTAGAGGAAATGGCTTAAACAAAGCCGATAATCAAGGGAGATCATTCTTGATATTTATCCCAGAAAGCTGCACATGACATAATGTTACACAACACCACTATATAACCAGAGCCACTGCTTAGATGCCAAGAGATAAGAACATTTAATGGCAACAGAAGATGATCAATCGGAGACTGGACCACCAATAATGCTTCAAACGTTGCTCAAGGTGTTGGTGAAACCATCCATGTTGTTGACCAATTTCTCGTCAACTTTCCACAAACGTAGCGCTATAGAGAGTATTGAATTTAGCAAATGACTTACAAAGACAATTATGATTTAAGATAATAAGAAGAGCAATTGAAATTTACCATGAAGTACGTTTGGATTTGCGTCCAGTGTTAACGGCTGGTGTTAACAAGAGAAGGTGGATTTACATGTGAATAAGAGAACACCCAGCACAATTGTGTGAAACTGCATGAGATATGGAACGTCACAAACGGGATCCCAGAAACATATCTTAAGGATAAATGTAGGTGAATATATAGGACACGCTTTAAAGAAAGGGAAATTTAAATGAGCAACAGAAGTCTCACGGTCAATACAAATAGTGGCGGCTAAAACTATATAGCTTTATGGGCAATACTGCTGAGACAGACCCACATTATCAAACATTAACTGAGCTTGTAAATACCAGGTCTAGAATGTATACATTCGTGTAGTTTTCATATTTCACATTTACATTATTTACGTGATAAGCGAAACAATAAGGACTTTTGTACTCCATACTAGTTGAATACTTGATCAGAGTCTGGACTGTTTGGTGATGGCAATACATAACTCGGTCTCACACACATCTCTGTGACTGTCAGTCAAGCTATTCCTTGTGCCCCTATTCCCTTGCGTATTTGCCCTTGCACCTCTGTCAAATGCCTGATGTTTTATGGACTGTTGTTTTCCAAGAATTCATTCTTCCCCAGAACAATCAGGGATTGGAACCTGCTTCCAACCAGAGTGACCAATGACCAGACTCTCTAGAGATTCAAGGCATATGTCTAGGTCCTCAATCCTCAGCAGTATGACTTATATACTCAATGTATGTAGTTTTAATATAAAAATGTAATATTGTAAAAAGCCGGATGTTTTATCGGGCGTCGATACACAGGGTAATAGACGTTCATGTAGGAGCCCTACCCTTACAACGGAAATCGAAGAAGGAGATTGCATGTCATGTTTGCTAAACAGACATGTTTACTTGTAACTCTCCCTCCTTACTGCCTGATTGAAGTGCAATACATACGATCATCCCGTTATGCCAACTCAATACCATGATACATAATACGAAATACTCTTAATATTCTTTTGAAATATTTATAAAATCGTTATTTAATTAACATTTTACTTTACCTTCCAATGACATTTCGTTCTATGGACCGTTACGATGTATTTTGTTTACCCAATTGGAGCCCCTTTCAGTGTATTCATGTTACTATAAATATCTTGCATGCGATCTGACTATTTTTGGCACAGCCGTACTAACATGGCTTTGCTATTTGCATATCAATGTTGTGTTAACCAATCAAATCTTACGTATGCCACCAAGGCAAGTTCTCTTCAACCGAGCAAAGTTTGTAACATTGACGCGGATTAGTTAAACTTTCGAGAAAGGTTATGTTACCTTACCGAAATCCACTGAATTTCGGTAAATTTGCTTAAATCGATTTTGAATCTGGAGTGACCAGCAATCGTGACATCACGGCATTTTTATCTTAACCTTCAAATTGCAAACATTTCAGCTTTAAATGATTAAATCGGATTGCAGTCCGGTGAACACGCCGGCCAAGACAAGACGTCAATGTTGCTGGTCTGTAAAAAGTTCTACGTGAGGTCGCGCGTTGTCATGCTGGAAGACCAGGCCTTGACAACCACATGACGTAATATCTGGTTGAAGTAAAGCCTGGCTGTGAGATTACCTTGGCACACGACGAATTGGGACTTTAACCTATGGTTGATGGCTGCCCAGACCATAACTCCGCCCTACCGTAACGGTTGTGCTGCAGACTTCGCATGTATACACGGATAAGTCCGTCGACGTTCGACAAGTTGAAACGAGACTCGTCACTAAACACTTCGTTCTGCCAACGCTGACCGCGATGGTTGCGGGCCCAAATAAGACGTTGGTGACGATGACGTCGCGTATGAAATAGACAGCGGTAGGGCCTGCGGCAGCTAATTCCTCGTTCTCTAAGCTGATTTCTGACTGTATGTCGACTTACAGGGCGTCCTAGGTTACCTACCACTAAACGTGACGTGGATTCAGGCGTCACAAATCTGTCACGCCATGAATTGACGCAATCATTTGTAAAAAATCAATTTGTTATGTGACAATGTCAATTGGTTCAATAAATAACTAATCCGTGGGCGATTCTTTTATATTACCACAGTATGATACCGCTCAACGAATAGGCGTTTCTGGTGTCTATGTAGTCTTGCATTTTAAAACATACTGTATTGATACTTTTTTGTATCCAACCGTTCAATTTTTAACAAAACATAAACACTGACCGTGTCATTGAAAATGTAATTATTTATTGCTCACTGAGGAGGCTATATCCGGTGTACGCTGATAGGCCGTGTTATTGGATAATATGTTCGCAAGAAAACAACATCAATGTCAAGTTTACGAAGATTTTTTGCGTTCACAGAAACTAGCAACTAATAATAAATAACCGCATACACTTCTAATTTCGTACATTTTACATTTTAACGAGGCAACCATATTGAACAATAGAATGCTGTACGCAGGAGGTAAAAGGAGAAAGTATGATACAAGTGTTTGGTTCTAGATTTGTGTAAATAAACATGGTGAAAATGGTGACTAAAGTCTAGAACATACGAAGTGGACCGCCACACACCATAGCACAGGGGGTATGAACATGCACCGCCACACACCATAGCACAGGGGGTATGAACATGCACCGCCACACACCATAGCACAGGGGGTATGAACATACACCGCCACACACCCTAGCACAGGGGGTATGAACATGCACCGCCACACACCATAGCACAGGGGGTATGAACATGCACCGCCACACACCATAGCACAGGGGGTATGAACATGCACCGCCACACACCATAGCACAGGGGGTATGAACATGCACCGCCACACACCATAGCACAGGGGGTATGAACATGCACCGCCACACACCATAGCACAGGGGGTATGAACATGCACCGCCACACACCATAGCACAGGGGGTATGAACATATATGCATACAGTTATAAAGGTAACGGAAACACAAGACAGTAACATCATTGGTAGGTGCAAATAGGACAACCGCCATGCACCAGTCAGTGGCACAATCAAACATGGGGTTTGGACCGGTTTAAGGGTGCACCCAATCTAACACTTGCCCTACAATCACTGAGATACAATGAAACAGTGTAAGTAACAATATACTCGATGGAAAAGTCAAAATAGATAGCGAAAATAGGACAATACTTGTAGCATAAGATACCTATGATTAACATATGACCAGCGAAGCCAATCAAAAATATATTTCTTGACTGATCAAAAGCTTGAGGAACTGAAGAGTAGCCATTAAATACACGAAACGATTGGCAAGTACAAACACCAGACGCTCTCCTAACTGTTTAATAATAGCCACTTGATGCACATTTATTCAGAAATTCTAACGGGCTGACCAAATGAGCTTTTATCACTTTTAGTCCAAACATTGAGTCAAGCTCCTGTGGTGCTGACGATAAATCGTGATAGGATTAATTCTGTCTTACGTTTTTGATTTATTGTTACGATGTTTGATTTATGCCGAAATTCAATCTGGACAAACGCGTAATTATGTTTTTACTTTTCAGTATCATTTTTAAGATATATGTATAGATACTTTATTTAGAAATTAAGGCATTATGTCCATGATTCATAATACAGGTTGTATAAATACATACATTTTGTTAAATCAAGAAATAATACATGTTTTAATTACTGGTATACATCATTCTTATATAACACACAAATGTGTACATGAATATAGGAATTAGTGGTGAGAGAAAAGAATGTACATCAAACACCATATAATTTATAGCAATCATTAGTACTTAGAATGACTGAGGTAATGTAGTTTGTTTGTTTCATCGGGTTTAACGCCGATTCTCAACAATATTGCAGTTATATACGGCGGCTGGTTCACCTAACCAGTTTGTCCTGGACTGAATTCTGAGCAGTACTAACTTACCCTTCCACAAGAAGCCGGCAACGTCTCCACATGCGGAGAAAAATCGACATTTTTTGTCAAATTTTCATGGAAGGGTATGACCTGCCGCGACCGGGAATCGAACCCAGATCGCCGGGTTACAAGTCCAGCGCACTAACCACTGGACCACGGCCGCGGCTCCTTGATGTAATGTAATATGGACAAAATATACGTCCACAAAACATCAAAGAAAACACAAAAACAATGATTTCAATACTTAAAAGTGCATTTAGTTTGTTTTACAATGATCGTTCTCTCAATTCAAAGCTCTTAAATAAATAAACTGACAAGCTTTTCACTATCGTTTCATTACTGGATTGTAGCAATTCTCTAAACTTTTGTATGTTTTTGTTTTGTCTATAACAAAAAGAGATATGTATCTACTTGTTTCTACAGCTATTATAAAAATTACATTCAAACAAAAAACGAAACTCATCTTCTTAACAATTGCAGAAGCGACATGTCCTTTCAGATACTGGTGTTGTATATATTTTATTTCATAACATAACATACGGTGTAGAGTGATGATAACACCCATGTATTATTTTCAATATTTTACTAGGGAAATAACAACTCAAGTGCTGACGTCACAACAAAACAAGTGTTACGTAGATACGCTCAAATGATGTTGACATTGTTAAATTTGTTGCGTCAGCTTTTGTCTACCAAAGCTCGAATTACACACACCATACTGTGCTTGCATATGCAGGAGGTCAAGGTCATGTTTTAGCGACAAACAGCTGTTTCTGCAGTTATGCTATAACTAGAATCTTACATTCGTGTTTTTTATTGAATTTATTAGATAAAAAACTCAGCAAAGATTCGTTTTATTCGTCTTTGACCACTCATGTATGATCCTTTATTCCATATACGCATGCCATAGTCTGTTTTATTTTGGCGAAGCCGTACTAACATGGCTTTGCTATTTGCATATCAGTGTTGTGCAAACCAAACAAAATTAACGTTAACCACTAAACGTGTGTAACCTTGAAGCGGATTGGTTGACCTTTCGATAAAGGGTACGTTTCCTTACCAAAATCCATTTTGGATCTGGAACTAGCCATCGTCACATCTCGTCAATTTTTATGTTCCAAAAATCTTAACCTTCAAATTGCGCCGACCCTTTTTTCAAGATATTTCTTGTTTAATTACAAAATAATTGCTTATTTCAAAAATTGCTTCAAATTCCAGCACTGCAAAATCGCTGACTGCGGATTTAAATTATGATTTCAGTATTTGCACAATAAATAAACGGTTTCGTGTTGTTTCAGATCAATCTCCTACGCAGCGATCTCCCCTTATAGTTATCGGAGATCTCTGCCATCACAAACTTTTCGTCAAGACTTTTGACTAAATGTATATTTCATTTATTTAATTTTAGTTGAACATTTTATATCTATATCATCTTAATTTCGAACATTTAAGATGTTTGCTGGTATGAAAAGTTAAAAAAATCTTAAAAATAACCAACAATCATCATGTGAGTTTCTTCTTCGGATCCACCATTTTGTCTAACCAACCATCATCATCACCATTCTCGACAGCTTTCGGATATTTCCGTACCACTTCGTTACTCTACGAACACCATCTAGTGTATGTCAGGCGGAGCACTATGTGGCAAAATTCAACATTTTGTGCGGTCAAAAAATAGTTCTCGTAAAACGGATTTATAACTTCAAAAACTTCGATAAATTCACGTAAGAGATGGATATCGTTGTCATTTCTAGTTAAAACTCACATATTTCAGTCTTCATATAGCTTAAATATTAGATTATAATCGCGTTTCATCAGCATGCCAGCGTTACGCAGCCATCTTGTGTTCGTGATATTCGAATGGTATTTCCGAAAGTAGTGCCTAAGGAACATCAGACGTAGTTGGCCGAGGTTTTCCGAATGCCGTCATCACGTGACATTTGTGATGGCAGTGGTTATTGATTTACTGCAAGGGAAGATAACCGGTGCGTGTAGTTTGGTTTCAGATATTTATTGCACGTGTTAACCTACTAAATATAGTAACAAACATTGCACTGTATATAAACGTATATGGACAATGTGAGGCCAACATCTATGATCATGTGACCTGGTGTGCCGAATATCAGATATTTGGCATACTACCGGGTGTGCTGAATCTCGATATCAGGTGTGACGTCATTGTTTAGCGCGGGAAACGTCGACGTTCAGAAACGAAACATTGAACAGACGGCCGACATTCAATGGTTGATCCGCCTGTTGGGATTAAGATGTCGATGTTTGTATTTAGAATTTGTCAAAATCTGTGTGATAGACCTTTTAAGAATTTCAAGCTACAATTTTAGACCAATATGTTTAGACATGTTGATTCTAAACCATTTCTAAATGTTCAATTATTTCCAATGCATTATTCAACTTGTTAACTTATATACCATTGTCTTGTTTTCTGATAACATTACGCAACTCTTCGCCGGAGTCAAACATATGTAACAAAAAGGTTATAAAACGGGGCTGATGTGCATTACGGCGATATTGGCATACTAGATCGGGCCAATATCTCTCCTAGTTTGCCAATATCGCCGGAAAGCACAACAGCCCCGTATGATAACCTCTAAGTATTACTAGTGCACTTAAGTGTAGTCATACTTTCTAAATAGATGTCTTATAAACCTATATACGTACTCTAAAATAACCATTTTGCTTATTGTTTATCAAGATAAAATAATTATAAAGTAAATGGATTTGTACTTTAGTTCACTTTTATATTATTATCAAACGCACCTGCAGCATCTTCGAAGCAGACAGACAAAGACTTAATTGAAAAGACGACCGAATTCCATCTGAAGCACTGTAGAGTTTCATAATAATGATATTCTGCAGAATTCAGACGTTTTGTTGTCAGTATCAACCACATATATGTGTCGATTCACGTTGGCAGGAAAGGTGGGCAGAACACGTGGGCTACAAGAGAAAGTGGGCGTAAATGGTGTTGCTTTGACAGTATACAAGCGTTCATTGGATATAAATCATGCGTATATTACGTTCCCATATGACTTCGTGCATTTAGGAGATCTGTGTCCTATGATGTATTGCTATATTACGATGAATGCTTATGTTTTCAATCGTAGGATTCGTTAGGAACTGACAGCGACGCACGAAACAAATTTGAGTCGCGATAGCGCTATAAAGGTGATAAGTAGAGGTACTGTATTGCTATAGAGGATCCTATATAAACACATGTATACCTGTGACATTGTGTAATGATAACAAGAAATAACTTGGCAAAAAATGTACCGATTTTGAATTAAAGCAAACATTTAAACATATTGAGTACTTCCGGAAAATTCGAACTGCTAACGAATGCACATCTTACCAAAACCTCATTGGGTGCCTCTTGCGTGAACGAAAACCCCGTTTGTTGCCTCTTGTGTGAACGAAAACCCCGTTTGTTGCCTCTTGTGTGAACGAAAACCCCGTTTGGTGCCTCTTGGGTGAAAATATGAGTCAAATTTTAAAAAGCCCGTTTCAATGACAACATTTGTTTAGTCAAAACTGTAGGTCAAAATCCAACAACACCGAAACAATCCGGTTGAGAATGCCCGGATCCCCTACACTTTCGTGTAGGTCAAGCTGCTACACCCCAGGCATTTCATATTATAATTCCCTGATGTATCGGATAGCAAAATCATAGCTTTTTCCTTAAGAATACAAATATACAATATATACATGTTTGTAAAGCATGAGTAGGAAATATCCATACAAAGAAGCCAGTTAAAAAACTGAAAATAACAAGGTCACATGTGAAATAGAATTACTGAAATTCTGTACTGTCTAGTGTTAAATAACTAGATAAGACATATATATCTGTTTTAGTCTAAATGTCATTTAATTAAACGATGTTCTGTGGTTTCCGTAATGTGAGAATCAAATGTGTGCGTACAAGTGTACTAAAAAGAAAAATAGATTTTTGGTCGTTCGAAATATTTCGCATAATTTTTTAATTTATGGCAATGAACAGAAAAGCCAGCACTGTCATCGTTATTCGAATTATATTTTTTCAATACATACCTACATTCTAAATATTAGAAACATGTCTACGGCGAATATTTGGAATAAAGAGAAATCTCGAATTTTCTAAATATTTGACTACAGATTTAGTAGCGAACCCAGAGGTAGCAATGACAGCATCACCGGGTTCGCGGCCAAAACCTATTTGGAGGCGAATAACAAGTCAGCTCCTTGATCGTTTTTCGAAATTTCTAAATATTTCAATACAGAGCTAGTCCTTTATGGTCGGCCAGACCATCCCTTGGGTCCTGGTACCTCGCATAGTTACCCTTAAACCTCCTCAAATGCCTGATATTCACTATTGTTTTACCGGAGGTCTGTGTAGAGAGGCATTGTCTTATGTATGTGGCGTTCCCTGTAGCGACTATTCACTCTTTTATAGCCATACAACTTAAGCTTGTGAATCATGGACGTAATCCCTTAACTTTGAAATAAATGTCATATAACACCACTTACTAATATAGTTCAGATTTGTCTCGTTCTGTACATAATATTGAAAATCAGAATCATATATGGTCGAGTCATTTGCATAAATGTCAATGTTTACCTTGAAACGAAATGTCATCTTTATGTATTGAAAATAATAACAGCCCTTATATGGCTCCATGACGCATTGACTGAATGTTTCTTATTTTAACCATTTGATTTCTATCAGATAAGTATGAATGAAATACTTTAAACGAAGTTTCTGACAAGTGATACAATTTTAGATGGTATGAAATAAATTGATGATCTACCAAGTCGAAAGCCTTCCGGCCACCCTTGATCTACACCCTTTAACCATGTGTCAATTAGTCTAAGTGGTGCTGTGTTATGTGAAGGTCAAATTGTGTTTTATGTATGAAGTTCGTTTAATAAAATATGCATGACTTTGTGTGGCAATATGTCGTTCGAATATTTTGATATTTTGTTTGGGGGGGGGGTGGGAGATGTATATTTTCCTCGTCTAATTGGTAGAAGCGGGTCGAGGACATCCTGCATACTACAGTATAACAGTATTAACATACATTTCTTAAATGTAAACAAAGATAGTGATACATGTAAAACAGCTGCCTTGGTCTTAATCTGCGGATTTATAGACAGGAATAGCTTTCATCATATCGGGAAATACTCCAGATAAAATACTGATATTTATAATTGATACAATGCATGGTGTCAATGTCAGTGCTATCCATGTGTTCGCTTCTAGATCTGTATTGGATTATTTAGAAAACTTGATTAACAACCTACGAGATGGCTCGTTATTCGCATCCATACATGTATATGTGTTCGCTGCGGCCCCGTTCGACTGCTGATGTCAGTGCTAGCTGTGGTTAAGATGGTAGGTATGTATTAAAACATAAAGGTCGAATAATGATGTCAGTGCTAGCTGTGGTTAAGATGGTAGGTATGTATTAAAACATAAAGGTCGAATAATGATGTCTGTGCTAGCTGTGGTTAAGATGGTAGGTATGTATTAAAACATAAAGGTCGAATAATGATGTCAGTGCTAGCTGTGGTTAAGATGGTAGGTATGTATTAAAACATAAAGGTCGAATAATGATGTCAGTGCTAGCTGTGGTTAAGATGGTAGGTATGTATTAAAACATAAAGGTCGAATAATGATGTCAGTGCTAGCTGTGGTTAAGATGGTAGGTATGTATTAAAACATAAAGGTCGAATAAAGATGTCAGTTTTAGCTGTGGTTAAGATGGTAGGTATGTATTAAAACATAAAGGTCGAATAATGATGTCAGTGCTAGCTGTGGTTAAGATGGTAGGTATGTATTAAAACATAAAGGTCGAATAATGATGTCAGTGCTAGCTGTGGTTAAGATGGTAGGTATGTATTAAAACATAAAGGTCGAATAATGATGTCAGTGCTAGCTGTGGTTAAGATGGTAGGTATGTATTAAAACATAAATGTCGAATAATGATGTCAGTGCTAGCTGTGGTTAAGATGGTAGGTATGTATTAAAACATAAAGGTCGAATAATGATGTCAGTGCTAGCTGTGGTTAAGATGGTAGGTATGTATTAAAACATAAAGGTCGAATAATGATGTCAGTGCTAGCTGTGGTTAAGATGGTAGGTATGTATTAAAACATAAAGGTCGAATAATGATGTCAGTGCTAGCTGTGGTTAAGATGGTAGGTATGTATTAAAACATAAAGGTCGAATAATGATGTCAGTGCTAGCTGTGGTTAAGATGGTAGGTATGTATTAAAACATAAAGGTCGAATAATGATGTCAGTGCTAGCTGTGGTTAAGATGGTAGGTATGTATTAAAACATAAAGGTCGAATAATGATGTCAGTGCTAGCTGTGGTTAAGATGGTAGGTATGTATTAAAACATAAAGGTCGAATAATGATGTCAGTGCTAGCTGTGGTTAAGATGGTAGGTATGTATTAAAACATAAAGGTCGAATAATGATGTCAGTGCTAGCTGTGGTTAAGATGGTAGGTATGTATTAAAACATAAAGGTCGAATAATGATGTCAGTGCTAGCTGTGGTTAAGATGGTAGGTATGTATTGAAAAATAAAGGTCGAATAACGATGTCAGTGCTAGCTGTGGTTACGATGGTAGGTATGTATTGAAAAACATAGGTCGAATAACGATGTCAGTGCTAGCTGTGGTTACGATGGTAGGTATGTATTGAAAAACATAGGTCGAATAACGATGTCAGTGCTAGCTGTGGTTACGATGGTAGGTATGTATTGAAAAACATAGGTCGAATAACGATGTCAGTGCTAGCTGTGGTTACGATGGTAGGTATGTATTGTAAAACATAGGTCGAATAACGATGTCAGTGCTAGCTGTGGTTATGATGGTAGGTATGTATTAAAAAATAAAGGTAAAATAACGATGTCAGTGCTAGCTGTGGTTACGATGGTAGGTAAGTATTGAAAAATAAAGGTCGAATAACGATGTCAGTGCTAGCTGTGGTTACGATGGTAGGTATGTATTGAAAAATAAAGGTCGAATAACGATGTCAGTGCTAGCTGTGGTTACGATGGTAGGTATGTATTGAAAAATAAAGGTCGAATAACGATGTCAGTGCTAGCTGTGGTTACGATGGTAGGTATGTATTGAAAAATAAAGGTCGAATAACGATGTCAGTGCTAGCTGTTGTTATGATGGTAGGTATGTATTGAAAAATAAAGGTCGAATAACGATGTCAGTGCTAGCTGTGGTTACGATGGTAGGTATGTATTGAAAAATAAAGGTCGAATAATGATGTCACTGCTAGCTGTGGTTACGATGGTAGGTAAGTATTGACAAATAAAGGTCGAATAACGATGTCAGTGCTAGCTGTTGTTATGATGGTAGGTATGTATTGAAAAAAAAGGTCGAATAACGATGTCAGTGCTAGCTGTGGTTACCATGGTAGGTATGTATTGAAAAATAAAGGTCGAATAATGATGTCACTGCTAGCTGTGGTTACGATGGTAGGTATGTATTGACAAATAAAGGTCGAATAATGATGTCACTGGTAGCTGTGGTTACGATGGTAGGTATGTATTGAAAAATAAAGGTCGAATAATGATGTCACTGGTAGCTGTGGTTACGATGGTAGGTATGTATTGAAAAATAAAGGTCGAATAACGATGTCAGTGCTAGCTGTTGTTATGATGGTAGGTATGTATTGAAAAATAAAGGTCGAATAACGATGCCAGTGCTAGCTGTGGTTACGATGGTAGTTATGTATTGATAAATATACAATGTAGGTCGAATAACGATGTCAGTGCCTGCTCTGTTTTCAATATAGGTCGTTATTCAATGTTGATGTACGATGTACGATAGTTGCGCCAATTTCACTGAATTAGTCACGGTTCAAAGGCTAACTCTGAAACGATATACAATATAAAGTATTATATTTATAGTATTGTCAAGCGCATTGCCAATGGTAGAGCGCACTCAGTAAGAAGACACATTTTATTAATTTTCAAACTTATTTATAACTGGCAAGACTTCACGACATTCAGTCCTTTGACTTTAAATGAAAATGCCTTGCTACCTATCTAAGTGGTTACGTACTGATGAATCCATTTGAGAAAATGTCAGTTAATTGATTAAACATTTTAACATTACATTTAATGTTTAAAGGTTAACATTAGTACTTCTTTTATAGGTCTTTTATCGCTTAAATTGTGTGAGAATTTACAAGAAAAATTACCATTAAAGACCTGGAATTGTAAATATTACACAATGTTGAATTGATACAGCCGTCTCCTGTCGAAGATTGCTTCGTTATATTGTTTTAAACTACTGTCAATATTGCTTTGTGACCCTCTGTGTTATGTGATTTCAAATAATGTGGGCAATAATTTACATCTAGAGTTACTGAAGTCCATTTTGTCTTTGCAGTATTAGCTACCGAATGAACCACCTTTTGAAAACAATCACAATACATCTCGCACACACCAAGAGCTGTAATACTTTAGGGAGTAGCTTTTAATGCGTACTTATAGAAGCACTCAATGTTTACAATAAAAAAACATTTGAATTATTGGAATATTTTCACAACAACTTTGCGGCGGGAACGTCTATCTTACTGCAGGAAATCAATGCTCTTAATGGCAACATTTGTGTTGTTTATTGCCTCTTTTAACTAAACTGATCACAGTACAATGTACTGAACTTTACTATCTTAATATTCATTTATCTAAGACGTTATGGTCATCTAGGAAAGGAAACTAATCCATCTTATAATTCATCTGACATTCACACAAAAATAACATAACAGTAATTTTGATATTCTGATATAATCATAATTAAGTTATGACAAGCCACATGTGGTATCTTTTACAATTTATTCGAATGCAGTAGGTCAATTTGTATTCGTTAAACAGATGAATTGCTAGTAAGACATGGTCGAACTCATCATGGCCCCATTTCATTTACATTAAAACCTCAAAAATAAGACCAACACTGGTTCTGATGATGTGTCAGTAAGTTGAGTTCAAATGTGTATGAAACACACGAGGAGGGGTAACAGTCGAATTCAATGTAAAGAAAGCAAAAGGTCTGCGCTTATACACTGCGACCAAGATCATTCCATGATCAATGGGAGACGTGCCTCGAGAAAACGTTGGACAGCGCGCAATGCATTAACGTTGTTCTGCATCAATAGCGAGAGGACCAGTGACAATTGTAGCTGTTGTTCAAGACGCAATTTCGTCTAATAATGGCGTTACAATGTCTTACCAGGGCGTGTAGCTAAACATGGTGCGGGACATGCCAATATTCTACGATCTTATACATGTGTACGATACCGGAGTAAGCACATCTATTATTGAATCAATCAATGCGTACTGAGGAACGGAAATAAATGTGTTTTCTTGAGTTTTGCTGGATTACAATAAGATACATTTTCATCTATCACGTAGAAGAATGAAGACCTACATGTCATACACATACTGCTCTTGTCGATGGTTCATTATCATACCGCAGCGTGGAATGCCTATTGCTTATGAAGTTCAATAAGCGACAACTCGTATCACCGGAGATTGTTCCCCTATCGTGATAATATTTTTACAATTCAATAACTCTTAAACGCCATTAGATAAGTATGGTTTGCTACTGTATACATGTACAAAAGTATTTAATTTGGTAGGTTCGTGCGAACACAATTTAAAATCACTGTTATCACACATAAATGAGTGAAGTGTTTTCCTTAAGATTATAGTGCCTATTGGGTTTAGTGTCACACTCCACATTCAAACTTACTAATTAATCCAACACTTCATTATACACCCTATTCTCTAAGAATTTGTTGTCAGTTTTTTTCACATCGAATTGATCTACATGTATTTGACTGTTGTAACCACCAGAAGGTACTAACATAGTTTGCTGACCATTATACCATGATTAACTACCATATTCATCCCCTGAGAAATGTATCAACATCGATACCTACCCAGGCAATAACAAAAAGCATAATGTTTGTCTGTATTTGCTTGCTGGTGACATATGGTGAGAAACTCAGTTTTGGAGAGCAGGTGCAAACAAGAAATATCTGTAAAAAAGATGGTTGGCGCAGTTTGAAGGTTAATATTTGTTGTGCAACATAAACAAATGCTGAGATGTTACGATTGCTGGTCACTCCAGATCCAAAATGGATCCGACATTCAGTGGATTTCGGTATGGTAACGTACCCTTTATCGAAAGGTTAACCAATCCGCGTCAAGGTTACAAACGTTGTTCGGTTTAAGAGAAATTGCCTTGGTGGTTAACGTAAGATTTGATTGGTTTACACAACACTAATATGCAAATAGCAAAACCATGTAAGTACGGCTGCGCCGAAAAACCACCGATGTATTTTCTATGAATCTTGCTAAATGTGGTGGCACATGATGAGTGCTGGTTTGTCTCATGCTAAATACGATCGATTAAGTAACAGCAACGATCGATTGACATGTCCACTTCTTTGACTCCTTCTTTGAACAGGAGGTTGAAACACCATTACCTGCACCCACAACATTCAATACTAATTGTGACCATCCAGTTACATCAATTTTTATATTATTGTGTTTACTAATATGTTCGTTAAATTACGAAAATATAGGTGAACTAAATTCCGAACAGCGCTTCACCGATAATTGTTCTTATTTAATCAGAGACACACATGTTATTTCATTCCATCTCAAACAATTATGTGATTATAGGATTTGTTGCTTCAGCGTTATCTAGGATTGCCGTTGGTAATTTATCTTTTCTTTTTTATTCACTAAGTGCATATGTTCATAGACATGTTTCAACACGTGACGGTTTTCTTGCTTCAAATTATTATTGTCCTACATTATTATATATACTCAATGAAAGAATAATATGTCCAATTTACAAATCTGGACCCCAGCATAATCCTAGCAACTACATGGGAATATCAATAACGACTTCCATGTATACGATTTGTTCAAGTATAATAAATAACCGTTTATATAACAGGGCAGAAGACAATCATAAAATAGATGAGTCGCAAGCCGGTTGTCGCCATGGCTATTCTGCTATTGTTAACATTGTTTGCTTACAACCTTTGGTCCAGAAATATTTACCTAGAAAAGGTGGTCGACTCTACTGTTTGTATATTGTTTAAATCAAAAATTCAAAAAATTATCTTCTGTAACAAGTCTGTTCTTTCATATGAGAAACGGATGAGTAGAAATAAACATAGATATATTATTCGTAGACCATTCGTAGTTTAATCAAACATACGTGATAATGTTTGCTTTAAACGGTCACTGTTACGAAGCAGTGGTAATTCGTTTTGTATACTTTTATTTAAGCAGACTATCACAGACTGTCCTGTGTTACCTACTAGTACTAACCTGCTTTCCCCTTTCCGCTTTACATTTTCGTCTTTATAATTTAAAAACAGATTTTTTGAAAATTTCATTTGTGGACGTAGTTGGTTGAAATTGACAAAAGATAAAATTATTTTTAGTAGTTATGTATTTTAAGGTTAAACATTATGTTTATTACATATTTATCAATTTGTGTTTTTTTTCCTGTAAACAATGTCTTCTGTCACTACTAAACGGGAAATATTCAAGTTCGACATACCATGTAAACGATAAGATTAACCTTGTCACGTGATGTAATAATATTAAAATAAGGAAATTAATATAATGTAGAAAATGTTTGTGTTATACTGTTTGGTACGTGGTACGTGCATGAATGTTCAAATATTTCCCTGTTATCAGCTTCGTACACTCAAAATGTCCGCATTTGTTATAAATGAAATGTGTATACTGATATCATGAATGAAGTACGCACAATAATTGTAAACCGTGGTTTGAGATAAGTGAACTATGATGTGACAGGGTACATGCCGAGTTTATACAAATCACCCGAATATGTTCAATAGGATATGTGTGCAATAAAAGTGTGTCTTTCTTAAAATTGGACTAGTTCTGGTCATCTGTAAGTGAGTATTTTTTATAAAATTGTAATTATTAACAAATCAGCAAAGGTAGGGCTAATCTTATATTGACAAGATGTGTTTGTGTGTGGTTAAGATTTTGTTTGTGTTCCGTTAACTACGTTTATTAAACATTCAGCCAACCTTTGTTAAGTCGGACGCACAAAGGGTCGAGCGAAAGAGAGACGGACGGACTGACAGTCAAAAAAGACTAAAAACACACAGATGGACAGAGAATGTCAATTCAATTGTATATCTACTAACAAGGACACTAGTAATTTTGTTCGTCGCATTCGAATATAAATTAATTATCTCACAGTTTTAGTAGTCATAACATATTGTAAAGTTTCAATGAGAGATATTATCAGGCGAATGTTATGTTGTTCATCTTTATATTTATCTATTGGAATCAGCATGTAATCTATTGGAGCATTTATAAACACAAATACAGTGACATTTTCAAACAGTGGATTCATCACCGCACACGATTTGTACAGTATGACGGAGAGTACTTCGAAAAATACTGACAACAAACGTCATGAAAAGAGTGTGACGTCGTTAACATCGTCCTGGGGTACTGACCGTGTTCCGGGTCCTCGTTAGTGCCCATCTTCAAAACCTTGTAACGTTTGATCCGTTCGTACTATTGTGTTCATATTTTCACTGTATATAGCGGAAACATTCCGCTTTTTTTGTTGATGTATTTTTATTGAGAATAATTGAACTATATTTTTTCTATGAAAATAATCCTGTTTATTTTGGATCATCCCTCGTATACCGACAGTTTACTGATTTCAGACTACCCCCGTTTCAAGTTACACCCAAGTAACTTAAAATCGCGCCCAGATTACCAGGAGGTAAGATGAAATCAATTTGCACACTATCCCCGGGGGTAACTTGACGGTGATTTCAAACTACCCCCTACGATTTCAGATTACCTCCCTCATTCTCTTATTTATGTTTATCTGTATACATTTTCCATGCATAAACTGAAAAGGACAACAGCAAAGTATATAAATGAAAATGTTAAGCATCAAAGCAACAAAAAGAAAACAACATCAGCAGCATGAACGGCAACGGAAGCAGCAACACCTACAAACATAACAGCATAGTAATTAACATTTTATTGATTTTTTGCAGTTTGATACTAGGTTTGATTTAGTTGGTTTCATACTTTTTATTCAATTATCTTACCATGATTTCAAATGTTTAAAAACTATCACATCAGTAAGGGGCAGATCCAAACTGCATGAGGGTATTATGAAATCCATTTCGGATTACCATGGGTAACTTGAATAGGGGGGGGGGTAGCTTAATATTATTAGTGTTAATAATTGAAATCGTATGACTACGAATAATATGATAAACGTATTGATACTATATCGTAAATATCAATCAAGTCTGTTGCACTTTGTATTTTGGCCAGTATCCGACACTATAAATTAATCCGACGATTTTCAGAAAACAATAGCAGTACCTGGTGATTACTAACAAAAGTATTTGCCTCTACACGAAACTAATACAGTCGTAAATATGTATGATTTGGTTCAACACTGAGATAAAAGTTGGAGATGTTACATATGGATACGGACTTTGTCAAGTGTTATCTCGGCTGTGATATACCCTATATCATGAAAACTCAATTGGTTGACCTCAATTGGATGACTGATTGCCGATAAATAATTCATTTATTTTGTTGTTGTTGTCGACGTCGTCGTCGTCGGTGTTGTTGTCGTCGTTGCCTGTGCCGTTGTTGTTGTCGTCGTCGTCAGTGTTGTTGTTGTTGTTGTATGTGTTGCTGTTGTCGGTGTTGTTGTTGTATTTGTTGCTGTCGTCGGTGGCGTTGTTGTTGTCGTCGTCGTCAGTGTTGTTGTTGTTGTTGTTGTATGTGTTGCTGTTGTCGGTGTTGTTGTTGTATTTGTTGCTGTCGTCGGTGGCGTTGTTGTTGTCGTCGTCGTCAGTGTTGTTGTTGTTGTTGTTGTATGTGTTGCTGTTGTCGGTGTTGTTGTTGTATTTGTTGCTGTCGTCGGTGGCGTTGTTGTTGTCGTCGTCGTCAGTGTTGTTGTTGTTGTTGTATGTGTTGCTGTTGTCGGTGTTGCTGTTGTATTTGTTGCTGTCGTCGGTGTCGTTGTTGTTGTCGTCGTCGTCAGTGTTGTTGTTGTTGTTGTATGTGTTGCTGTTGTCGGTGTTGTTGTTGTATTTGTTGCTGTCGTCGGTGGCGTTGTTGTTGTCGTCGTCGTCAGTGTTGTTGTTGTTGTTGTTGTTGTATGTGTTGCTGTTGTCGGTGTTGTTGTTGTATTTGTTGCTGTCGTCGGTGGCGTTGTTGGTGTCGTCAGTGATGTTGTTGTTGTTGTTGTATGTGTTGCTGTTGTCGGTGTTGTTGTTGTATTTGTTGCTGTCGTCGGCGTTGTTATTGTTGTTGTTGTATTTGTTGCTGTCGTCGGCGTTGTTATTGTTGTTGTTGTATTTGTTGCTGTCGTCGGCGTTGTTATTGTTGTTGTTGTATTTGTTGCTGTCGTCGGCGTTGTTATTGTTGTATTTGTTACTGTCGTCGGTGTTGTTGTTGTTGTATTTGTAACTGTCGTCGGTGTTGTTGTTGTTGTATTTCTTGCTGTCGTCGGTGTTGTTGTTGTTGTATTTGTTACTGTCGTCGGTGTTGTTGTTATTGTATTTGTTGCTGTTGTCGGTGTTGTTGTTGTATTTGTTGCTGTCGTCGGTGTTGTTATTGTTGTTGTTGTATTTTTTGCTGTCGTCGGTGTTGTTATTGTTGTTGTTATATTTGTTACTGTCGTCGGTGTTGTTGTTGTTGTATTTGTTACTGTCGTCGGTGTTGTTGTCGTTGTATTTGTTACTGTCGTCGGTGTTGTTGTTGTTGTATTTGTTACTGTCGTCGGTGTTGTTGTTGTTGTATTTGTTACTATCGTCGGTGTTGTTGTTGTTGTATTTGTTACTGTCGTCGGTGTATTTGTTGTTGTCGTCGGCGTTGTTGTCGTTCCACTCATAGATGCCCTTGTAAATGTTTTAGTGGTTCATCGTTACTGCGTCTGTCCGGTTCGCGTTGTCGATAGAGCTCTAAAACCAGGCTATCAAACTTGATGTCGTTGGTTTGAATCGAGTATTCCCTCGAGACAAAACGGCTGAAGATAATACTCTCAGATTTCTTCCCCTCTGATCTTTATGGGGAAATCGTTAAAAGAACATGATAACCCTAGAGCACTGGTTACGTCAACTTACAGTCAATGGTGTGAAGCGACAATATAACCCAAAGCAACAACGCTACGGTTTCTGATGTGTGTGTCTTCGCCACCATTGGAGTTGTCAAATAAATTTTGTATAACCGTTATTATTACCTGAAAATTCAGTGAACTAAATAATTCAGACGTTCCGTAATCGAATCAAACATTTTGTTGATTGGTTTATCTACTTACATGTGATTTCATTTCGTCTCATCTATAACAAATACATTATTATGTATCTAATCTTCAGGCACCTGTTTTTCCACGTATAACCTAGTGTCACAGGCCAGATTAAAACCTGATTACACAGCTTCAACAACTTCATGACCAATGCTCAAACACCAACCATCACCCTGGCATCTTTAGTTAGATTCGCTCATTCATCAACAACACCAAAGCTAAGATCGCCTTCTACGAATATTGTTTCCAATATATTAAATGCATCTTCATCGAAATTATTGTCACCTGCACCGGACTTATCATCAGACATTTGGTGAACTTCACAGCAACCAACAGAGACGTCTGATTTCTCATCAGTAAGGTCGATATCGTGAATACTTCTGTCCAACAAATCTCAGTCCAACAATTTGCAATGTCTACACCGGCGATAAATACTACCATTACTACCTTTAACACAACGTCAGCAAGCACTAAAACAGGTAATTTATTTATAATATCTATGAGTACGTGGAATCGAATAGAGGAAAACGGAGGGATCCGAAGAGTCGAACCGGCGAATTTAGCCCAGCAGCCTCGAGGCCGCCGGCAACGCACTTGTTTCACGTACTCATAGATGTGTATTTAAGATAGAGTACATGAACCAGTCTCCGGTTCACCATTACTTCTCAAATTGAGTTATTCTCAAGTCAAATACTTAAATGCTTGTATATGTATAACAATCCTTATTCAATACAGTGCACTCTTCTTATCTGAAATGTCCATTGGATGATGTAAATCGGCTGTTGTTGATATTTTATATTTGTCCAGAAAATTTAATTGGTTGTAACTATGATCTAATGGCAAATTGATATACTTTTAATGAAGAAGGTTTGTTGCTCAAGACAGGGCCATTCTGAGAGGTTGTACATTGTACAGTTAAGAATAGAGGAACTTGTTTGTTTAAATGTAGTTTGCACTTATATAGTTTGATTGGTTGTGAATTTTAACACTTAAGGTTTAAGTTGTACAAAAGTTAAGTTTACGGTAAACCTTAATAGGCTTACATGTATTTGATAAATCAATGAAATATGTCGCAGATCCCATTTACGTGAAAGTTCTCTGCTGAGGCCTGTCTGAATCTAAAAAATGTGCTTGTACTTCTTGGAGAACACGAAGAGAAACGTGTTTACAGTTTGTTTGAAGCCTGGTAGGGCATTTAAAATAAAGGACCTGTGATGACTGTACCCGTATATTGAATAGATCATTGCAACATGCTCTTCTTTGCAGTTTATAAACGCACGAATCTATGAGATAAGCTTTATGTAATTATTCAAGTTAATCAACATACATGAGATGTCGTGGCCGATTTGATAAACAAGTAAACGAATTATAATGAACCTGACAAAGTCAAACTACTCAATCCATTGTATTTATTTCACGAATGGTATTTACATTTGTATGTACATTTTCGATCCCAAGGCTTATATCCATTCAAATTTGACATCAAGAACACAGATTTTTCACTTTAAGGCGACGATTTTCAAAGCGTGTTATGGTCTGACAGATCATTCCTTGCACCCTATCGTATGTACCATTTAACCTCCTCAAATGCCTTATGTTTTATGGATTGTTGTACTCCCGGGGGTCTGTGTGGGGAGCCACTGTCTTATGTAGCGTTCCCTGTAGCAACTTATTCTCTCTCTGCATTGATTAATGATAATAGCAATATTAATAATAAGTGGATGTATAATGACTTAATGTTTCATTTTTGTGATTAACATTAACTATTTTCACAGCTGCTTGTGCTTGTTTTTCAGATGGACTGGACATCTCACCTGCAGTGACTTTAGCCATACTTTTGGCTACGTCATTCTTACTTATTCTCGGTGCATTGGCTTATTTCTATTTTCGAAAAGGAAGGTATGCCTACGGTACAAACATATCACCCTCAAAATAACAGAGCTTCCTCTCCAAAGCCATCCGCTGCTGATAAATCTGTCATGCACAACTTCTTATTGTCTCCAATTTAACCTCTCTTTACGAACATCCTCTCCACAACAGTCAATGGATGTTCCTCTGGAGAGAGTACATTGTAAATACCGTTCTTCGCTCGACCAATGTTATATATTACGATTGCGTAGGGGACAAGGCATTAAATGCTATTACAAACACATGTTGGAAACGATAATTTCATTTTTTTATATACTGTCTAAAGCTGTATACCTTCTTCTCTCTTCTAAGGCTTAGTCAATAGTTGTTTCAAGCCTCCAAAATTATATGTTCAGTTAGTGTAATGTTGACGTGTTTATGAACTGATAGTGGGCGGTTTTAGACTACAAAACCAATGCAGATATTCTCTGTTTCTCATAAGTGTTTCCAGACCCTAGAATGTTTACCGACAGTTCCAAACCTGTAATTCGCTACGTGGTTATAATTTCTTTTTTTTTAGAAAATATTAAGCTTCCATTTTCCCCTTTAGGATTCTTTGGCCTAATATATGTTCGTGCTCAGTCCCCACTTTTTTCTGTCCGTTACCTCGTAACTGGTCATGTAATTGACTCCATTCCCCCTTTGTGTTCCTCCTACTCTCACCATTCCCCCTTTGTGTCCCTCCTACTCTCACCATTCCCCCTTTGTGTTCCTCCTACTCTCACCATTCCCCCTTTGTGTCCCTTCTACTCTCACCATTCCCCCTTTGTGTCCCTCCTACTCTCACCATTCCCCCTTTGTGTCCCTTCTACTCTCACCATTCCCCCTTTGTGTTCCTCCTACTCTCACCATTCCCCCTTTGTGTCCCTCCTACTCTCACCATTCCCCCTTTGTGTCCCTTCTACTCTCACCATTCCCCCTTTGTGTCCCTTCTACTCTCACCATTCCCCCTTTGTGTCCCTTCTACTCTCACCATTCCCCCTTTGTGTTCCTCCTACTCTCACCATTCCCCCTTTGTGTCCCTTCTACTCTCACCATTCCCCCTTTGTGTTCCTCCTACTCTCACCATTCCCCCTTTGTGTCCCTTCTACTCTCACCATTCCCCCTTTGTGTCCCTCCTACTCTCACCATTCCCCCTTTGTGTCCCTTCTACTCTCACCATTCCCCCTTTGTGTTCCTCCTACTCTCACCATTCCCCCTTTGTGTCCCTCCTACTCTCACCATTCCCCCTTTGTGTCCCTCCTACTCTCCTTGGTTGTCTTTTGATAATTAGCTAGATAATTCCTTATCGGCTTATCCCCATATATTGTTTTCCCTTACACCTCATCAACTCCTAGTGTTTTATATGTTGATGTTTCCCTCAGACCTGTGCCAGGAGATACTGTCTTGTTAATGTGGCGTTCCCTGTACCTACTTAATCATTCCATCATTGACTTGATACCATTGCTATATCTTTTATATGTAAGTTAGAAATACTATCTTGGGCTAATATCATTTAAGCTTTTTATCACAACCGTTTTTCGTTTCATCAAATGCAATAATGTAGATAGGAATTTGAAATACTGGTTAATTGATTACTGGCGAGTACGTGTAAATTCAAGTCTTTATTGAATGTTTCCAGGAAGAGGGCGATTGTAAACGATGTATTATTATTGTGGGTAAAGTTATATGATGAGTGGAAAGATTTAATTAATCTCACCATAGCTTGTTGAATGCTTTGATTTGGAAATAAGCATTTATGCAATTATTATCTCAATATTAATACCTGTTTTCTAGGGTCCCAATGGTGGTCTTATTATTGAGATTTTATTGTGCACTCTTATTAGTGCTTGCCTGTCAGACGGATTAATGATGGTGTTTTATTAGCATCTGTTTATGTAAGTGTTTTTGACTGATTTTAGATCTATATCTTGCAATAGATGTATACAAGTATTCCCGACACGTAAGAGAACATCATCAACATCCAGCCAAGGGCCGCTAACTCAAGATGATTCTACGTTTGTAGCTCCGTCCGGACCGCGACAAGAACGGGAACTGTTCTCTATCTCTGACCAAGATGGCGGCGAAGATGGCCGCCAAGCACAACACGGAAGGCGGAATACAGAAGACGATTACTTTTATGACGAAATTTTCGAAAGATCGGCTTTTGTTGATGAAAGTATTAACCGAGCTAACAAACACTTAACTATGGAACATGATGATGATGATGAAATAGAACTCGGTGATACGAACGTACCAGATTTAGTGTTTAAGAAACAGTATTAACATGTTTGGATTTACACGTGTCATGCAGATCTCTAATCACTCTTTGGGATCCCATATTGTGCAATATTGAAACTCGTGAAAGGTATTCACCATCAAGACACTCTTATAACGTTATTACTAAGTTATTGTCATAACTGTATCACTCATGTCGACAATGGTGAATATAGATAGAATTCTTTAAATTTAAAAAACCATATATGTCACATCATACCATTGAAGGTAAACCTTGAACAAAGGTCACAAAATGACTTCACATACGTGTACAAGCAAGCAGTTTTAGCTTACCTGGTAAGCTCAAGTAGAGGAGTGCTGAGCTGCCATCCAGGTAGCCCAGGGTTTGATTCCCGGGCAAGGAAGGCCATGTCATGTTGTGACATTTGTTCTCAAACCTCTGATTCATATGTAATTTCCTCTCCTTGCTGATAATGAATTACTGGACAACTTGGCCGCTTTGTTTAACTGATAAAATCCAAATAAAACAAAAAAAAGCAAACATTTATAAGCCTTATGAAGAAATGTCTTCTTCAGATATATAGTATATATCACAGCATTGCTATTATATGATTATTTCACTTGTCGGCATGCTTGTTAAGATAAAATGTCTCGGTGATTTTTGTATTTTATAATTTCTTTAATAAAAATAATATATATACACAACACTGTTACATGATAAGTACAGTATGAATACATGGTCAATATAGTTTATACAATCTAATAAAACATTAATTACAAAATCATGGATAAGATAAACATATTATGAGACAACATGTAATTGCAGCAAACATGTGCTACATGTATTAGAATTAAACACTCGTACCTTATATGATAGGTCATGTTTTTCTTAAATATTGATTGAAAAAAACGAAAAAACATTTACAACATGACATTGCAGTTCAGTCGTAAAGTTTCTTCGTGGGCATATCTCATATTATTTTAATATAGAACTTTGTTAGAGTCACTTTGCTATTTTAATATCGCTCATATTAAAAAAAAACTCCGTATCGGAATATTTGAACGAAAACTCACACAATATTAACAAAGTGTCGTATATTTACACATTCGTGGTAAATATACAAACAAATTATAAATACAACGACCAGCAGATCAAGGTGTTTAACAGATATTAGAGCCTTTATATCAGTCAAATACTACTGGATCTGTTCCAAATCAAATGTGATGGTATATACCTTGAATAAGCATTTATTAAAGAAACACAGCCTTTAATTTAACATGCTAGTGAGGAGGTATCGAATAGACACAGCCTTTAATTTAACACGCTAGTGAGGAGATATCGAATAGACACAGCCTTTAATTTAACATGCTAGTGAGGAGATATCGAATAGACACAGCCTTTAATTTAACACGCTAGTGAGGAGATATCGAATAGACATAGGAGAATACAGATACACAATGGCACAAAGAACATTCTCTCCAAGTCTTAGTAAAATACACATACTGTAAACGGAATCACTGTTCACTTATCTACGTCTATAAATCGTCATACATACTAACTTAATGTCAGCATAGTTAACACAATTTATTGTAGACAGCATTGACCACTATGCTACTGCTTAGTTTAAACTTACTTATGTTACATCGATTGTCAAACAAGTGATTATATCTTATATTGATCACTCACGATGACCATTTCCTGGGTTAACAACTCGTTCTCGTTCCTACTATACAGATAGTGATGTTCGTGGTTTAACCTCTCACAATAGAGGACTCGAACCCATGACCTTCAGTCCAGGATTCAGGCTCTCTACCTCACGGCTACTATAACGCTCGACCGCTTGAAGTAACAGTGCTATGTACGACAGCACAAACACTAAACTGTATTTATTAAGTGTCATATATACAGGCAAACTTCAGATAAAGTTGATTACTTCGCAAAGTATTATTATTGCCATAATAATCGCAATACAAACAGTTAGTTGTCAATCGAATTATATCAACTGCGAGTATATCCATCCACACAATCCTCCATAAACGACGAAAGGAACTAAATGTGCTGACGAAACATGTCCCAAACATTCATGCACGTATAGGCCTACTCAACCAATAAAATGTATTTCTAGATCATATTACGAAATAATTGTCCATATTGGAGTAATACCAATGCCAATTTTACCACAGATAATAAATCTAACAGTTGCCATTTGAACATTTGCACGGATGATTATCCGGAATATATGTTATCAAAAATAATAGGCAAAATATATTTATCAAAATTTGGCGTTTTCATTTCTGTTGAGTATACATACGCACAATCAATACAATTAAGACATATGAAGTGTTTGAACAAGAAAAATAACACAGTATTGATGATACATATGACTTACGTCTTAAACACAATATTTACACCTGAACAAATTAAGATGATAATATGAATGTCATTTGAGCACCAAATAAGGAAATGAATGGTATGTATTATAGCACAGTTATCTCTCATATACAGATACACGTACTTTTCTAAACTGTCAACAAAACACACTGCCTTGCATATCAACCAAACTATTAGCACCGACTCTTGTGATTTTATATTAGTTGGATATGATCAGTGCTCCACAACGGGTCCATTATAAAACATATCTTACGTGCACAAGATAAAATATACTCCGTGCAATAAGGATTAAAAGTTTATCTGATTCCAATCCAAACATTATGCCTCATATATAACACTTATATGTTTATGTTAAATATATCACTAAGCGGGCGCCACTTCTGTTGTGGTATAATCATAATAATCAGGGGATGATGATGTTTCATTAGCGTACATCGTTGTTCCTGTATAATCCGGCGCAGTTGTTCCCGTGGTGTCCGGTGCAGCTGTTCCCGTGGTGTCCGGAGCGGTTGTTCCCGTGGTGTCCGGCACAGCTGTTCCCGCGGTGTCCGGAGCGGTTGTTCCCGTGCTGTCCGGTGCAGCTGTTCCCGTGCTGTCCGGAGCAGCTGTTCCCGTGCTGTCCGGAGCAGCTGTTCCCGTGCTATCTGAAGCAGCTGTTCCCGTGCTGTCCACAGCAGCTGTTCCCGTATTGTCCGATGGAAGTGTAGTCCCAGCGCTACCTGCGGAAGATGTTCCCGTGCTCTCCAGTGCATCAGATGTGCTAGTACTGTCCGGAGCGGATGTTATCGTACTTTCTGATGCAACTGATGTTACAGCTGTTTCAGACGGACTTGTTGTTTGATTTTGAGCCGCACCTATCGTAGTGTTGCTGTCTGTGGTTTCAGCCGAACTTAAATTTGAAGATACACTTGATGGATCTGACGTCACAGTGCCGTTATAATCGTAATAGTCTGTTTCATTATAAGTGTCGTAATAATCGGTTGTATTAAGTGTGCTTGAATCTGCAACTGAACCTGATGTTACAGGGGCAGCAGTAGAGTCCACTTCACCGGTCGTTGTTATCTCTCCTTCTGTTGTTTTCGGTGCTGCAGTAGTATCTTGAACTTGATCCGTTGTGATTTCTACAACAGTTGTAGCAGTGATAGTGTCCGTTGTCAAAGGTGACAGTGTCGTGGTACTTGGTTTAGTCGGCATTGGTATTGTAGAAGTTGCATTATCAGTTTTATTTGAAATTTCCGCTAAAGTAGTGTCTACTGTCTGCACTGTTGTGACATCTGGAGTAGGAGTTGTATCATTGCCGCTCGCCAAATGTGTACCTGTTGTGACTTGTGTAGTTGTTGTAGTTGGAGTTGTTTCAGCTGAACTTGCTGTTATTTCAGTGACATTTGTAGCTGTAGTAGTAATATAATCTGGAATACTTTCCGTAGAAATGTCCATATATGGCTCTGTGAAGTCGGCTGTAGTATTGTCCATCCAAAAGGTTGTCGGTTCTGGCATTTCTGTGGTAGGTGAAGCCAAAGTTGTATTTGCAATATCTTCGGTCGCTGTCGTATCATTTTGACTCGTGCTGTCTACGACAGTTGTTCCATTTGACACTGAATATTCTGTAACATTATCGGTTACATCAGGTTGCATTGTTGTTGCAATAGGTAACACTGTAGTGGTCTGTGACACGTTTGCTGACGACGATAAAACGGATGTCTCTGACGTGATATTAACAACGGTTGGTTTAAATTCTTCAACAAAAGCTTCCTCGCCGTACTCATCTAGTAGCATTGTATCTGCTGATTTTGTAGGTCCCATAGTGGTTGCAATGGTTGTGACATTTTCTACTTCTGTACTTGTATAAATACTTTCTGTTGTGATATTTGCCGTACTAGTTGTGGTAGTTTCTGCAGGTGAGGTATCAGCATCTGCTTTTACCGTTGTTGTGTTTTCAAATGTTTCAGTAGACTTAGTTACATCGACAGCTGTTGTCATCTCAGGAGTTTCGGTTAATAAAGGCATTGTTTGATTGATATGTACTTCTTCTGTCGTTGCCGTAAGAGTAGAAGTAGTCTCAATGTCGACCTGGCTTACGGATGCATCAGACGTGACGATTGGTCTTTCAGTTGTATTTGCAACTGCTTCTTCAGACGTAACTACCGGTATTTCTTCTGCAAGAGTTGATGATACAACGACATCCGGAACTTCGGTTGAGGGTTCAGCCGCTCGTGTCTCAGTCACTTCCGTCGCTGTTGCAGAAGTTGACGTTTCTACAATTGGTTGTTGTATTGTTGTCATCTCGAATGTGGATATTGCAACAGTAACAGTACTTTCAGTAGTGTCTGGTTTTACCGGCGTTATAACTTCTTGTTCTGTGACGGGAGCAAGAGTTGTCACAATCTCCGGAGCCGTTGTAGATGCTTCAGTGCTTTCCACTGAAAGAACAGTTGTACTAACTTCTTGCAATTCAGTTGTCGCTGTTACGAATTCCGTTGTTTCTGGAGATGCTGATGTGGTGGTTTCTTTACCAGCCAAGGTTGTCTGTTCGGTGAATGTTTCATCCGATGGTGTGGTTTCATAATCGTAATATTCTGTGGTGTTGAAATCAAAGATTCCTGTATCATTGTATAAAGTTGTTTGTTCGTCAGGGTACTGAGTTACGTTTTCCCTTACGGGGACCTCCGTTGTTACATACGGAACTGTAGTTACTTCTCTGAGTGTTGTAGTTACATTTGGTTCTGTTGTGACGTCAGTTTGTGGTTCAGTAGTAAGTACAGTTGTTATTTCGCTAGACGTTGTTGTAAGTATTTCTTCCGTGTCGGTTGTAGTTTCTTGTTTGATATCAGACGATGTGGTTAAAACATCTGGTTCAGTACTCATTACTGTACTCATGACTGTCACACTTGCAGTTGTTTCTTCAGTTGTTGGACTTTCAGTAGATGTACCTAGTGTTACACGTTCGGTCTGATTTGAGGATTCTTGTTCTGTAGATGATGGTGAGTATTCGGTCGTAGTCTCTTCTGTTGTCATGAATATCATATCTGACTCTGTTGACAATATGTCAATAGGAGTTGTCGCGATTGTTTCTTCGGTTATTACATCTGGAAATGGTGATGTAGTTGGGCTTTCAAATGCTGTCTGAGGACCAACTGTAGTTTGAGGACCAACTGTTGTTACATTAGTTTCCTCCGTTGTCAAAGACTGTGTGATAGTTGTGAGTTCCTTCTCAGTTGTTTCGTCCGGGAGTTTCGTAGTAATTTCTTCCTCGATTGTCGTCGTTTCAGTTGAAATGACATGTGTGCTTACAGGCTCTGGAATGGATGATGTCGTTACAATAAGAGGTGTGCTTGTAGCTGGACTTTCTGTGGACATCACACCCGATTCTGTAACATTTGGCATTTCTGTTGTCTCATAAAAGGATTCAGTATAATTGTAAAGCCAATCCATTTCTGTTGTCATTTCAACTACCTGTGCGGTAGTCTGTTCAGTGATTGTAGATTCTGTAACAGCCTCAGTCGATATAACTTCATCCTCTGTTGAAATTGCCACTACTGTGACAAATGCTGTTGTATCGGAAGGTGTTTCTTCTGTAGAAACGGTCTTCATGCCAGTTGTTGCGGGCGACGTTGTCTGTGTTGTTGTCTGTTCAGTCGATGGTTCAGTGCTGGTTATGGTTTCTGTTGAAACTTCTTCTGCCTCCGTTACACTACTCAATGGGCTTGTTTCAACAGGCCAAATTGTTGTTTCTTCATATGTTGTTTGTGGTGTTTCGGTCGTTGGCTGTATTGTTTCAGGTGTTGGTTTCTCTGTTGTTGATTCTAGTGTTGTGATTTTTACTGCTTGTGTCGTCGTTTCAGTCACAACAGATGCTTCTGTTGTATAGAAATCAATTCCATAATCATCAGTACTGACATCGTAGTCAACATAAGTTGTCATCTCTTGTGCATGCGTTGTTATGTCGGGTTGTGTGGTTGGCTCTGGTGTTTGAGTTGTGGTTTTCATAACTGTTGTCGGCTTTGTTGTGGCGTTGGTTGTAGTTGGACTAGGTGGAGCTGTAGTTGTTGATGGTTCAATATAAACAAACTTTCGAAGAAATCGGGAATTAAATCTCAGTCGTTGCCATGGTCCTCTCTCATTTGATTTCTTCGCAAAATGTTCTAAAAGTTTTGCCTCTAAAGTACCGTCTAGTTTCAAATCTTCTGAGTACAGTTTCAACCTGTATCTCACTTGCACACTTCCATTTCTACAATGTATGAATTACAAAGTTTAAAACAAATGAGTTGTATTGATCAATGTAATCTTTATTGAAAGAAGCAATATGGTTAAACACCATATCAATTATTTACTAATTTGGAAAGCAATACTGACGTTGCGAACAATGACTAATTAATTTGTCAATTTGATCCTACGAGTGGATGTAAATTACTGTCCATTCATAGATGTTTGTCATGACAGACTAAAATGACTACAAACATAATAAATATGACTTTTGTATATAGATGTATTTTAATAGCATTCTCTCTTATTGCCTTTAATCAAATATGACTTCTAAAAAGCAATGTTAGATAGATAGATTTATGTCAACATTAAATTTACAATGTACATGGCAATATAAATTTTAGACATATATAAGTAAAAACAATATGTATGAATCAATAAAGCCATATCAATCAGTATATGTTAAGGATTACACAAAAAATAGCTCAAAAACTCTTATTTCCATGTTGGCCCTTAACATATAGTATTGTGTGACATATGAAGACTTTTAAGCTATATGGTTTAAGTTATTCCAGTAAGTTTATCAAAGAAAGACATTGTGTTACATAAATTATAAACAAATAAATAAACCGATGGAATAATCAGTTATCCCTGACATAAATAATGAATGAAAAAGCTAAACAAATAGACTTTACAATGAATTAAGTTACAAATTATTAAACTGTTAAAAAGGAAAGACAATAGATTATTTAAAACTAGCTTAAAGGATGTGTTGAACCTTGCGTTTAAAAGAAAAAATACTTTTGGCATCCTAATGTTGATAACAAACATAAATGAAGACTCACGTGAACTCAATGACCTCACAGCCAGCAAATGAATTTTTTGCCGGGGAATCGTATTCTTCTTTAAATATTTCTTCAATCTGCAATATACAATGTAACAAAATGTTATATACATTGCCGATCTGTAGAACTCATGTTTATAACAGAAATACTTCCCTTAAACAGATGGACGCTGATTCTATAGCTCTATGACTCTATAAAGACGAGAAAATTATTATCTCTCATGAGATGTTGTTCCTCAATACTGAGCCTCTCTGTAAAGAGTGCACAGTGCGACAGTGCCACGCACCATGTGGCGAAGCAGTGCGGCGGGCAATGTTGTGTCGCATGTTGCGTATCACTGTCGTATCGTTATATTATTATACACAGTGCATGGTTTGGTAAAACATTACAACACTGTTTTACCATTCATGGTTGATTATCGACGATGAAGACGTGTTCATGCATCATATAGATGTCACGTGTATTAAAACGTTCTTGGGGAGTCTAATCTGTTCTTTAGACAGAAGATTTAAAGCTTATTTTAAAACATTGCCAAGTTGCGCCCAGTGGTCGGATTTTACAGGCCGAATAATGTTATGTAGTATTTCCTAATACTTATTGAAAATAAGATATTGATAAACATAAATGAAAATAAATAAACATGTAAAAACAAATGAGCGCCGCTGCACGATTTCCAACATCTTCTAAAAGTAACGTCATTTCCAGAAAACGTCACATGTGACGTCACCATGTACTGACAGTAAGCAATATTAACGATGTATTGCAATATGAAAACGAAGAGACCATATGGAGTAAATATTGTTGCAAATAGTGACATCACATGCTGCGTTTTCTTGAAATGACGTCATTTACAGAAGAAGTTGTAAATCCCAACACAGAACTCAAATAATCTTGTGATATTGATCCATCCTTTTCTTGTATTGAATCATTAATTTGAATTAATTACATAAACTTACTGTTGGCGATTTATGCCACAGCATAGGCAGGTGTTGTGGGGTAATTGGTGTAATCTCTGAGGTTTATATTTACAACTGACTATTGACCGTGACTAATATCTACATGTAATGTCAAGCAAATAATTGGTTCTGAAATTTGTGATGGTTCGCAATCCAAGTAACCTGTTTAAAACAACAGCTGAATGGCATATATTTCTTCCTCAAGTTATTAATTTGTCACATTTGTCATCATTTTTGCCTGTGATACAAATGACATATAGAAGTTTCTACTGTGGCTGTTACTGTCAAAGTCTCCCATTTTCATTCTTTTAAACTTAAAATAATAAGTATGATATAAACCGCATAACCCCATTATGAACATTTACACCATTATCATTAAATATTCTCATCATTTATATCATTATTATTTATATCATTATGTATTTCATCATCATCATCAATTATATAATCATAATTTATATCATCATCATTTATATCATCATCATTTATATCATCATCAATTATATCATCATCAATTATATCATCATCATTTATATCATCATCATTTATATCATGATCAATTATATCATCATCATTTATATCATCATCATTTATATCATCATCATTTATATCATGATCAATTATATCATCATCATTTATATCATCATCATTTATATCATCATCATTTATATCATCATCATTTATATCTTCTTCATCAGCATCATCATTTACATCATCAGCATCATCATTTATATCAACATTTTGTATAATGGCAACCACACTTACAGCTTTACAAAATTCTGCTTCCAAATTCTTGAATTCGTTTGATGATTTGTCAAGCAGTTTCTCACTAAATATTGGATTATGTACACTTGCTACGGATTCAAACTCAGCTGAAATATAAATGAAACATCTCAGAAATGTGAAATTCATGTACGATAAAAACGACATTTAAAACATTAATATCCATTGAATCTTTGCTTTGCCAAATTTTGCAGCGATACCTACTATCGGAGTCAACGAAACATCATTTTTTATAATTCGACGGTGAAATGTGATTTTTGCAAGAAAACAAATACGGACTGTTACCAATGAAGCTGCGACGTTATGTAACTAATCACTACAGTCGATATATGCAGAAACAACTAAGATAGGATAGTAGTACACAAATGTATGTTACTTATATTTATAATAGTTTATATTCAATTTACTCGCTGACTTATGTTTTCTTTCTGGGCTATGCAGATGTCTCCTGCTTGTGTACGGCCATAACTCCTTTACAATAACTGAGATGTGTGAATGATTACCAAACAAAGCAATTCATTTGAACTAGAAACAAATGTACTTGAACGCTTAAAGGAGAATATCAGATTCCGAAACACAATTGCTTTGATGATACATGTTGTGGCAAAACTTGAGGATAAAGATGCAAAAACACGTGGAAACAAAGCAAACAGAAGCATCAGCTTGATGTCACACAATAAAACATTTATGAAAGGAATGTTTCTAAGTTTATGTCAATATGAATGTACTGTATCCATCCTTGAGTTCAGGTGTTCATGAAATGATATTAAAAATCAGCCGCAAGTCTATGCAATGGTAAAATATAGAATTTTCAATTCGAACACAGAAAGAGAAAATCGTGCTTGTATTCATACTTCTTAGATTCAAACAACATTATGACTATTCTTAGTTTCTGTTCAGTAATGCATGAATTAGCTTGACATGGATTATATACATTGCTGTTAGCATACGTACATTGCTACGCTTTCCCAACTCTCCGTTTTGTTACACTTTAATCAACGGTTTTATCATTTGAACTCCGCTGTACGATTTCCAACTTCTTCTGACGTCATTTCCCGAAAACATCACATGTGACGTCACCATGTTCTGACTGCAAGCAATATTTGCACCATATGGCACTATGAAAACAAAGTGACCATATGGAGTAAATATTGTTTCCTGCTTGCAAATAGTGTCATCACATGTTGCGTTTTCTTGATATGACGTCACTTACAGAAGATGTTGTAAATCCCATAGCAGCGCTCATATTGCACGATTCAATTTGAGGAGAGGTCTTAAGTGTTGAAAACAGAAATGGAAACTATACCTATTGGAACACTGTCCGGTGTTTTCGGTATTGGCGTCTGCGACACTGAAACAGATTAAAACATCTTAGTTATATACAACAGACAAACGCAAACTGTTTGTGTAAACGATTAAATGAATAATATTATATCAGTAAGAAGGTTCTGTATAAGTCATATTTACAACTATGGTGGTTCTGATATATGCTTCTGGTGCATAAATACTCAATCAAGACGACCAAATATCAAACACAGCTTATAACATCGTCTGTTATAAACACAGTTTAATGTATAATAATATCTTTATTTAAAGACATTAACATATATAGACATACATATACATGTATATAAATTACATAGATCTTAGATGTGACTATACGTGTATTTCTGTCTTAAACGTAAATTTGAAATTAAAATGTCATTTTGGTTGTACTATGTACTGCGATTTAAGCGAATTGCTTCATCCACCATGATGTAATCAAAAAACAAGAATTTAATCCATAGTTAACACGCATGAATACAGTGCATAGAGTTGACATGTATGAAATTATTTTTATCTCGTGGCAACGACTTACTAATTCGTTCCCACGACATACTCGAGATAAAAAATAATTTCACGAATGTCACCTCTATGCCACCGTACATGAAGCCTGATGCATGGTGTACTTTGAGGTATAAGACAAAACAACAACATCCGTACATGTCATGTGTTCCATACAAATGTTGATCTAGATTAGACTGAAATGACCGATATATTGACAGAACATCTTCCCAATGTTATTTTTTTTATTTTGAACCAATCGTCAGTTAAATAAACCTACGTTTATTCAAAATCGCTCGATCTAAATGTCGCCTGTGTAAATCGGTTTCCTTTACTTTAAAACACGATATTAACTACTGATGGGAGCTGTTAAGTGCATCGTGTGTATAATGCTGTAAGGTTGACCGGGACCGTTCTATGCCAGTTTAGGTAATGAAACGCTCTCGTGCGTAAAGCTATAACTGCTGTTTGGTTAAATTTTCTATCAAAAACAAAACCACGTCTTTTTCTCCGTCAAGCTTACGGACAAACACGAACATTCCAATACACCTTTTTTGATATGTATTTGGTCCAGGTAATATATCCATACGTTCGCGGTTGATAAAACCGCACTATACGCCATGACCTTGGCTTCAGACGATCAATTTTGCTCTTATAGTTTAAACACTGAAGATAATTGTTAACTTACATAGGACTGCCAATGTGATTGCTGCAACTACGACTCCAATGAAACTTAGGACCAGAAACACACATAACAACACCCGACAGGTGGAGCCACGACGAAAACTGTCACCGGAAGTATAATCGGAACTCCTCGATTCTTCATCTTTATACACCGGACGAGCAGCATACGGTGATTCCTCGAAACTGAACTCTGACCTTGCACTGGGTTGGATATAATACCTGTACGCACCGTACGGTTCCGATGGATCAAACACGTTATCTTGTCCCATCATGGGGTCGGGATATTTCCCATCCTCATCTAGGTTGTGGGTGCTAGCGTACAACGAGGCCAGGTGGGGCCACTGAAATGAAATAAAAGATGTTAAGACAAAATAGAGGTCATCAATATAAGAGACTCATATTGCAATCTTGCGATAAATACGTACAAGTATGAGTTGCCTAGGCCTAGGTTTTGTCATTTCAATACAAATGGGTAAGAATAGTTACATACAGTGTGAGAAGTATTGCACGTAGTGCCAGGTAACTATGCTACACAATAGTATATACATTGTATGTATGTCATCGGATAGTTTTATGTTTAAGTCTCCCGGATGTGGCAGCTTAAGGTCGAGGGCTACACAAAATGCCGCTTATATTTAACACATCCAGTATCCAGTAATATTTCGCGCAAACGGATAAAAAACCTCCTCGGGACTTTACAAGTAGGATAAAGTCCTTGTATCCCAGTTCCTGAGGACGTCCCTTGTGCTCGAATAACTTTTATATCAATGTAAATCTGAATGTTTGAAGTTTCCAAAGAAATTGGGTTGACACGTGACATCATGGTACGTTTGAGAAATTCAAGATGGCCGCCAAGATTGTCACCAAATATTGAAAAAAAAAGTATTTTGATGGATTTCTTTTAAATGGTAATTAAATTTTAAGGCGGACAAATCCTTTGTTTTTAAAGCCTTCAATCTTTTTGATATAAATGTGTTCTCTGAAAATCACGTACACATGTGTATAGACTATACATGAATCAATGTAAATGTCTTGATGTATTTATATCTTACATAGACTACATTTTGAACAGATGTAATGCAGCTGGTATTTGTGTGTAAATGTCCGAGTGGATTAAAATACAAGGTCGATAACTACACCTTAATCTGGAGTGTAATATATCTCACAAAGTTCACGCCTGTTTCCATAACCAAGAAAAGCAAGAAAAGAAAGTATTTATAGCATGTAGAAGAAAAAAGACGAATATATAACCTGGAGAATAGAATTAAAACATCCAGTCTCTGACGCATAGTTCGTATCAAATCATATCAGCATGTAACCTCGCGGAGTATATTTACTTTCAACGAAACCAAAATTATAAACTAAAAATTTAAGGAAACGGTGGTACGTCTTACTGGTAAAGCAGTCTGATGAAGTTGTCATTTTCTATAAAAACTCTGTATACGAGCTGTCAATATATCTCATTAAATTAAGACAAAAATATAACAGAAATCGACGTAACTTAGTTACTGTATTTATGTAAGTAACAATTGTGTGATAATGACACAAGCAATCGTTAGTAATTTGACATTTTGTCTTAAAAGACAACGTAATGTCAACACCTGTTTGACAAATTGACATAATACTGTCAGTAATGATATACACATCACCAATACATGGCATGGCGGCTATACATCAAAGGATGTCTATACATTCGATATAACGTTTCTGAAGTCTATCGTTTAAAATCGAAACAAAGACACCATGTAACATACATCACAATATAACGTTACTGATTGTATCTATGCCGGTTATGTATTGTAAACTTATTGTATTTAACATCAAGCGGGAAAAGTAGCTGACCTTGTCATAAGTTACTAAACTATATTCGTAGAAAATGAATCGATTAGAAAACTCTAGGTCAAACATCGCTCAACCTAGGGATCGCAGATAATATTCTTGGTTCAGGAGTCTATGTTCTCCACTCCTCCTTCACCACGCCTCCCTTAAAATACTAATACAGTAAAACCTCACTTAAAGACCACCGCAATAATAAAGACCACCTCAATAGTAAGACCAGTTGTCAAAGGTCCTAATGGTGGTCTTATTATTGAGGTTTTACTGTACTACATTTATTATTTCAAGATCATTCTATATTCTATTTGCTAGCTATTAGATACGCTTGTAGTTATTATCATACTTGTATTTTGTTTTTGGGAACGGTTGCTTAGCAACCAACTGATTTACATATATATATACCGTTCCCAACAGCACTCTAAGTGCTTTGATTAAAATAGTCTCGAAATACATTTAGCTATTTGATTTCAACAACTTTATATTCAGGTGCACAATGATGTCATGTTCATACCAAGATCATGCTGACCTGTTTTTCCACGTGACCCAGATACGGTTCATTCGTTTTTGTGAGTCTATGATGAATTGACTCTTTCACTATTAAATTGCTGTAAAGGTAATGTAATTTTTTAGGGTTAGATTGTTCAGCATTGAAATGTCAGGCTTTGTTGACACATGACGGTGATGTTAATTATAGTGGTAATGGTGAATATATGACCACACCCTATGTAGCCTACATGGCACTTTTTACAAATAAGTCAACTTTCTCACGCAGGTCGAAATTCCTGTTGAATTCATTCCCTGATTTACAATTTTATCTACGAGTTTGGACTAGCACAGTAATACATTAACATTATTGACAAAACCTAACGTGAGCACGTGAACTTTAAGTTTAATAAGTAAACTCTTTGCAGGTCGCCTTAGAAGCAGACGTGATCTTTCCCGCCAAAACTCGGAATCCACGGACATTATCGCTGGTAGTCGAACATGTATGTGGTCCATCTTTACATAAAGTCTGAATACATCGCAATGAAACAGACGAGTGAGTCTATGTCAGACAACACATTTAGATTATTGTATTACGTAAGTTTAATGTAGATTAACCTTATAACAGTTTGAATAATTAGCTTGGTACACCATATTGTATATAACATCACGACCTGGAGAGATATGACATGTCAGATAGCTGTCTACAGATACAACTTAACGTCAGTTTTATTTATTCCCAACGCGTCTACGAATATGAATTGCGTTTCAACAGAGGGAAAAACAAACACACACACACAATAAAATATATTTTAATACTTTATAAATGTAATCGCACGATTTCAAGACGAATTTGTAATTGTTTTAAGGTTGTTATAGCTGATGTTAAGGTTGTTGTTAAGGTTATTGTGTTTAAGGTTGTCGTTGTTGTTAATGTTGTTGTTGTTGTTGTTAAGGTTATGTTTTTAAGGTTGTCGTTGTTGTTAATGTTGTTGTTGTTGTTGTTAATGTTATTGTTGCTAAGGTTGCTGTTGTTGTTAATGTTATTGTTGCTAAGGTTGTTGTTGTTGTTGTTAAGATTATTGTTTTTAAGGTGTTCGTTGTTGTTGTTAATGTTGTTGTTGTTGTTGTTAATGTTGTTGTTGTTGTTAAGGATGTCGTTGTTGTCGTTAAGATGGCTGTTAAAATTTCCGTTGTTGTTAAGGTTGTTGTTGTTTTTACGGTTGTTGTTGTTGATAAGGTTGCTGGTAAGGTAGTTGTTGTTGACGTTAATATTGCAGATAAAATTGCCGTTATTCTTGTGTGTTTTGTAAATGTTGTTGTTGTTGTCGTCGTTAAGGATGTTTTGTTAATATTGGAAAATTTTAAACACACTTATTATTACCATGGTGACCTCTTAATGTGTTCTTCACACATCTAAACTCAATGAAACCGCTACAGTGATAATGAATTTATTCTCATTTGACACCATTATTAATTTTACAAATAGTTTTGTTGCTTGCGAACTCAAAATAGAATCTGGTACATGACGGCATTCTATTGTATACTAGTTCGTATTTAATACTGTATTGAGGGAGAAGTCATTATTGCTTGAAAATGTATTCGCAATTGAATATCAACGATTACAGGTCTTTAGAGAATCTACGGTGTATTTACATTTTATTACATTTAAATTCGTTATGTTGAAAATAATGGATATGAGTAATTAACAACCGTTCCCGTAGTGAAAAATGCCCGGATGTGATCACGTTTAAACAAAGGACTGCCTAGTTACTTTCCCTTAACGGTACATTACAATATTTCTTTTCACTATACTCTATTTGTGGGGCTTGGTAGCTATGCATCAATATAAGTGTCCACCGCGTGTATGCTTAGTAACTGCATTGACCTTTGCAATACAAACCTTGATATTTCACCTTGTAATTATATTGACATTTAAACTGACACAATGTGAGGCAAAACATGTAATAACAATTAGAAAGCTACGATGGCATAGAGGTGACATGTGTGAAATCTCGTGGTCACGACTTAGTATGTCGTGGGAAAGAGTTAGTAAGTCGTGGCCACGAGATAACTATGTCGCGTGAACGTGATAGTTAAGTCGTGGCCACGACATACTAAATCGTTGGAACGAGTAAAGTAAGTCGTGGCCACGAGATAAAAATAATTTCACACATGTCACCTCTATGCCACCGTAAAAAGCACCAATCTGAAAATAAACGTTTGAACACACTATAAACTAGCATGGACGTATAAACCATATGTCTGTGAAAACATTAATGTTTATACATTGACGATTATTTATCAGTATGACTTTAAACAAATTGCATTTGCATTCTACAGGTAGTCACATCCAAATTTGATTTACGTTACTTGATATTATGTCTGGGTTTATTCGTTATTTACATCGAATATGAAACAAGTTATTTAAACTTATATTATTCACTCTCGGATGGTCAAAAGTGATGTGGTTGTTGTTGTCGAAATTATATTTGTTGATGATGGTGCTATCACCAGAGTTGCATTTGATGCTGTTTTTAAGGTTTATATTACAGTTCATCAGACTTTGAAATTACAAATACAGTAACACCTCACTTAAAGACGACATCAATAATAAGAGCACCTAAAACTTACGAACACAATTTTCAAGTCCATTTTTCACTGTTTTGCTCTTTATTCAAACTCAATATTAAGACCACCTCATTACTGAAACCAGTTTTCAAGAGTCCCAAGGGTGGTCTCGTTATTGAGTTTTTACAATATATCATGCTCAGACAATTACTCAATGTAAATAATATAACTCTTTGGGTAAGCACTTTAGACCAGAATATATATTAAGGTTGTTTAATACCCGGAAATGTGTTCTTATTTCTACAAACATCATGATAAGACGATACAAAAATTATTTTAGTTGCCATGATAACAGTTTCAATACTACAGTTTTAAAAAATACTGTTTTGTGAAAATCATCGAAGTGTGTTATTAGAACAACATTTTCAAGAGAATTTGACACTGGACCGATTTTGGTGTCAAGTGAACCTACCCCTTCGTAGATAATTTCAGGAAATCAGTCAAATAATTTATACCTCAGAGCATCCTTCCGGGTACTACGTATGAACATCTTCATACCTTTTGGGGATAACGATATCCGTGTTGTATGCAATACGTGATTACTTTTTGGTTTTTACACTTGTAGTAACAAATTGCCACTCTAAGTTAGCACATTCTATACATTAATTACATTTTCTTTATTACGTCATATTCTCACGAATAAACACGAAGCAGTCAATTAGTGAATATATTATACTAATTATATGTTCTAATTTACATATTACAATACATCATACAGTAACTATGCAAATACAACTCTCGTGTCATTTATATAAGTCATGAAGATTTCATGAAAATGTGTACATTTTGTAGCTGGCTCATCTGAACATAAAATGCTTGAATTGGCTTCATCCAATAGTATAGTTACATTGGCTAAAACATCTCTAATAAGAACCATTGCAATGTGTAACCGATTGAACAAAATATTTTTTTACCATATTACTAACAGACAAAACTTGTAAAATAACCTGATTATTAAAGTTTTGTTTTAATTTTATGATGTACAAATATCTTTTTTCAACAAATACGGATAAATACATTAAGAGTTCATTCTTTGTTAATACATGTTAATTGATATTTTAACTATAGGAAATATATTTTTTCATGTTTGTTTAGGTAATCTAATGAACAAAGTATTAGCATAATATTACTTTAATTAATCGGCCTTCAAATAAACCATGACTGCGTTTCTATGGCAACTAAATAACATAAATCTTTTGCACATTATTATATATGACATATGTTAATTAATACAGTTCTACTAGAACAGTCGCATTTAACATTTACTTATCATTATTATTATTGTCATAATTGATACTGCCAGATATTATAGTGGCCAAAAACTATCCGGGTAGCTTCCGGTGCCATAGCTCGAGCATTATATGGGTTATAGGAGGAATTCTGCTCGAATAAACACGTATAAACTAAACACTATAGTTTAGAAACCATGCTTAACTCGAAACATTCCATGAATGAATTATACATTAACAAGTGATTAATTATTTAAAGACATGTTAATTAGACAACAAAGACAACGCTTTACGTCCCAGTGATACATCAGTATATACACTGCCATCCAAAAGTTTCTTCACACTTGAATATGTTGAATTTCGTTACTTTGTATGACCATGAAGTAAAATTATTCATCCCACTTCTGTGATGAATAATTAAGAATCAACAATTTGCACATCTCGGCACCATCACCAATTGCCCTGCACCCGAAACCAATGTATGTGTGTAACTGATTGATCTGACACAGAAAATAAGATAATTTATTTCAGTACACATTTATTAAAACTTCTACAGAAAATTATGGCTGTATTAAAAAGCATTTTAGATTTATTGCATGTGAAACAAATACAAAAATACATTAATTGCAATGGGAATATGTCAAAGTGTGAAGGAACTTTTGGAGGGCAGTATAGGCCTATATGTCTAAACCACAACCATACTGTTTAGAGTGTCATTTACTTCTGTGTTTTACGATAAATAACGATTATTAAACTTAAATGTTCGTTTAAAAAGAATTCTCACTCCCATCAAAAGAGATCTATCTGAAACGCTACAAAACCTATTGTTTTATGTTTGAGTTGGTAATCTGAATATCTATCGCTCACGTTACTCGTGTTACTAGCCTGTTGTGACGTCATAGTCATCCAAGTTTTATCTTAGAGTCTTCAATGATGATTCAACTACCTTAACAAAAAGTGTCTATACGAAGTTTGGATACTTTACATTTACATGCATTGTTGTAAATAGTACCTATAGTGTGCTCTGTCCGTAGCAGTACCCTTTATGAGATGTAATGTTGTACATAGTACCTATAGTGTGCTCTGTCCGTAGCAGTACCCTTTATGAGATGTAATGTTGTAAATAGTACCTATAGTGTGCTCTGTCCGTAGCAGCACCCTTTATGAGATGTAATGTTGTAAATAGTACCTATAGTGTGCTCTGTCCGTAGCAGTACCCTTTATGAGATGTAATGTTGTACACAGTACCTATAGTGTGCTCTGTCCGTAGCAGCACCCTTTATGAGATGTAATGTGTGACTGTTGTTGAGAGGTTGTTGCTCTAGAGAGGTTATATAAACGATAGTTTTAATTAGATTAGAAGTGTCGTTGAAGAGAGGTTGTTGCTCTAGAAAGGTTAAAATAAGGATAGTTTTGATTAAATTGACATTATCGTTATAGAGAGGTTGTGGCTCTAGAAAGCTTAATTTAAGGGTAGTTTTGATTAAATTGACAGTGTCGTTATAGAGAGGTTGTGGCTCTAGAAAGCTTAATTTAAGGATAGTTTTGATTAAATTGACAGTGTCGTTATAGCGAGGCTGTGGCTCTAGAAAGCTTAATTTAAGGATAGTTTTGATTAAATTGACAGTGTCGTTATAGAGAGGTTGTGGCTCTAGAAAGCCTAATTTAAGGATAGTTTTGATTAAATTGACAGTGTCGTTATAGCGAGGTTGTGGCTCTAGAAAGCTTAATTTAAGGATAGTTTTGATTAAATTGACAGTGTCGTTATAGCGAGGCTGTGGCTCTAGAAAGCTTAATTTAAGGGTAGTTTTGATTAAATTGACAGTGTCGTTATAGAGAGGTTGTGGCTCTAGAAAGCCTAATTTAAGGATAGTTTTGATTAAATTGACAGTGTCGTTATAGCGAGGTTGTGGCTCTAGAAAGCTTAATTTAAGGATAGTTTTGATTAAATTGACAGTGTCGTTATAGCGAGGCTGTGGCTCTAGAAAGCTTAATTTAAGGGTAGTTTTGATTAAATTGACAGTGTCGTTATAGCGAGGCTGTGGCTCTAGAAAGCTTAATTTAAGGGTAGTTTTGATTAAATTGACAGGTACGTTGAAGAACAACAGGTTGTTGTTAAGGAGAGGGACACTCTGGAAAAGGTTACACTTTATATGCAAAGTTGAGGACACTATTAATCGTTAGATATACAATTGTATTGGAAACAAAATACAACCATGTTTTACTAGACATCTTAGAACTGAAAACTAGATTGTTTTCTTTGAAAATACGACTATACGTGACATTGTTTGGGAAACTACGACTATACGTGACATTGTTTGGGAAAATACGACTATACGTGACATTGTTTGGGAAAATACGACTATACGTGACATTGTTTGGGAAAATACGACTATACGTGACATTGTTTGGGAAAATACGACTATACGTGACATTGTTTGGGAAAATACGACTATACGTGACATTGTTTGGGAAAATACGACTATACGTGACACTGTTTGGGAAAATACGACTATACGTGACATTGTTTGGGAAAATACGACTATATGTGACATTGTTTGGGAAACTACGAATATATGTGACATTGTTTAGGAAACAAAATAAATACAGAACAATGTTCAGAAATCTTATAACTGAAAACAATCACAGTTCTTTAAGACAGGCAAGGGAGGTTCGAAAATAAGTATGTCAGACGTGTGCATCTGTACTCCGCTTTTAAACTGAGCTGAATGTCTATCGTGTGATGTGAAACCCCATAACTCAGGGTGATTAGATGCAAAGAATGTTTCAGACAAGATTAATCGGAAACGCTCTCACTATATACAACTGACAACATCCCTTGTTACGAAGCGTATGCCACTCAAGAATGCTCAAACGCAAAAGAAAGTGTGCACTTACTTTCACCTCATCGGTTGTAAAGTTTGTATACGTGGATAGCATGAGGCACGCCTATCAGTGTTGAACTATCGCTATAAATCGCTATATGTGCTGTTGCATGATGTGCGCAGGTAATGTCTGAAAAAGTGTGAAATCAGCCAAACGTCTTTCAATACTCTCTTACATATTCTACGAGTTAAATACCATGATGCAATCTTAAAATCATTTCACAACGCTCAATACCAAGACTCTCTGAATGTCAACGTACGGACTCTAATGATGCTAGCCAGAGGTAACTCAGTTGCTGCTGTTTCATTGGCATAACAAATGCTGCAAGAACACAGAAAGTAAAATTCATGACAGGTTCCACCAAACGGGGACAATTACTGATCGCCCTCGATACGGCAGGTCACGTGTAACTGACGTCATATTAGCCCGTCATACTGAACTGATGCACACCAGACATCTATCCAAACCACTTCCGCTACAGCGAGACAGTATGTAATCATCAGGAATCTGATGCATCTGTGTCATTGTGTTCGGCCTATAAGATCGAGACGACCTTATGTTGGTCCTGTACTCACACGACGTCATCGCAACGCACATTTGAACTGGACACAGCTTCATTAACGTTGGCGCAGACGTCAGTGGAAAAGACGAATCAAGATTTAACCCTTATGGTTTGGGTGCGGGATCGTGGGTCACAGAAAATCAGATTTGGTTATTGTTTAAGACAACCTAAATGCACATGGGTACACGGACAGGTGTTAAGACAAGTAGCTGTGCAATGTTCCCGCTTCATTAATGCATGACAATGCACGTCCACACACTGCACGGCTTAACGCAGCGATATATGAATGCAGTTGGCGTTAACATGTTGATTTGCCTTGCCCTTTACCCTGACCTCAATCCAACTGAGCATGTTGGAGATTATCTTAGTCGTAGAGTTAGATCAAGGCATGACAGAAACAATTTACATAAGCTAAAAATGCTCTACATATCTAATTGAACAACCGTACAACGTTACGTCAATCCCGAGCGACATCGTATTTTAGAAGTTCTCCTAAGGAAAATGTGGTCATACGCGGTATCAATAAAATATTCAGACCCAAAGGGGTAATAAAAAGTAACCATACACACACAATAACATCAATTTCACAGTTGGTGTATTCTTCATTTTGACCACTGTAGCCGAAGTCTGTGCGTCTATAGAAATCGTTATTTCGAAACAAATCGTTTGGATATGTCGGTTATTGAATAAGCTAGGCAATGGTATCCTTCATCACAGATGCTCTCTTTGGATGTCAAGAAAATTATAGAACGACTAACTACGAACTTTCTTTTATGTTATATACACATGCATCTAGTATATACTTGTAAAGCCCGTTGTATTTCAAGAACTCAAATATTCATCTATATGTATACGCAAGTGCATCATGATTATATAATTATAATAAACAAGCTATAATGACTAATGTAAATACCTTAAAAGACATGTAATATAAGTATACAACTTAAGTTTTATCAGATGATGAAGTAAGTTTACTGTGTGTTAAGTAAAACTGCTTTCTCAATGTTGTTTTTGTCCCATGATTGATCGTGATAGTCGATGTGGTTTTTAAAATGTTTTTGTTCAAACAATACCTCTGTTTTTTCCTCGACTTGATCGATGTGGACTGTTACATTTTGTGTGATTTTCGCTTAAAATGTGATGTCACAAATATTTGGGATAAAAACATTTACAAATGAGTGTTTCGTGTTTTTTGGTGAAATTTATCAGGAAGTGGCGAGTGATTGAGTGATTGAGTAAGCATTTGGCGACTCAGAGCGAAAGAGATGTCAAAAATGACCAAATACGCTTATAACAATTAATGCATTCAATATAATGACAAGTGTCCTGGCTGAATAATTATGACGTAACACTATTAACTTCATATTTTTCAATGTACAAAATTATCAGCCTTTTGATGTGTATACAGAATATAATCGAAAGTTATACCAAGCAACAAATTAATGGTAACTAGAGATCATGGGCCATTCGCTGTAATTATGTGTAACTTAAATGAAGACTGGTCGAATATGCCGACGATAAACAAATATTGAAGTCGATTTCTAGAATATATTACATTTAAAAAATGTTATAATCTAACTAATGACTGCACCTGATATCAACATCTTCTGTTACGAAGAATATCAGTAAGCATTATTATTTTCAAATACAACATCGTATAAAAACTATTTAAAATTTACAATAAACCCTCACATAAAGGCCACTTCGAAATAAAGGTCATTTCATACAAATACCGTTTTCATGAACCAGCTCTCTATTTGTGTTCCATGTTTAACTCAATAATTCGACCTTCTCACATATAAGACCGACGGCTTTCTTCAGAACCATCGATGGTATTGTAGGTGAGGGTTTCACAGTATTTACAAACTTATACATATTTCTAACTCTCGTGTACCGTTTGTGTCGTTATTTTCTATGTATGCGGTATCTAATTGTGAAGTTTTGGTATTGTCGTAGCGCCCATGACATTTTGTTTTGATTAAATGTTAATGTATGTATTTGTATCAACTAAATGTTAACTTTTATGTTCTTGCACTATCGACATCCATCAATGTTAAATGCCACGAACACATGTCCATGCGCATGCGCAGAAAGTGAATACAAGATATAATTATATACCGTAAGTTCACTCTAAATGACATCAATGATATATACGCAGATTCATGTTAGATTTACATACATTCATTTGTATTGGTAATTAAAATAATTCAATTAGCGCAATTAAAATGCTTTTAAGAACATGTTTGTTTGATGTCATATGCTTTCAAATCGATTGTTAATGTATTCATACTCCGCTGTATACCGTATGTTAAGATGCACGACAATTGTTTATAAATAATTATAAAATCGAAAACAGAAAAAGTATGCACTTTACGCCCTTTTGTGATAATAAAAATTAATTAAGAGCATAATAAATTAATTAACGACGCATGGATACAATAACATTTTTTGTTAATTTTTTCACTAAGTTTGTCAAACGCTGACTGCCGGAAATACGCCAACACCGAACGATGCGTGCGCACCGTGAATTGTCCGTTGTACTATCGCGCGAACGGTCGATATTTCATAATTTCGGTAATTTAAGCGAAATACAGTGTTATTTGTGAGATACAAGCTAAAATCTGTGTCTTCTTAACATTTAGATACAATAACGTATTTGTTCGTGATAATAATAAAAACATGGATGGCGCATGTCATTTCAACACGTTGTTATAACTGTACACCATGCAGGAGTTGTGTTTTACCGCTGTACTTTTTACATATATTTGAACTTTATAAGCAAACTCTGTCGTCATTTTGAATGTTTCCATTGTTATAAAATCACCGCTATTAATGATGCATCATGATTGTTGGACAGAAATTTATACCCAAACAGACCACACTTAATAACGACTAATTAAGTTACCTGGCTAACTGTTTACAAAGAATATAAAGAGAGTAAATACAGTTCGTTCCATGACATTTCGTTGACAAAATTAATGTACCGTATTAATAGACTCTATCGCGTAATAAAGTTTGAACTTATTAAAAGACTCCTCTAAAGTCTATTATAGACTCTAAATAAACTACCAATGGTCTTATTGCGTGATGAAGTTTGAACTTAGTAATAGACTCTAAAGTCTATTCTAGACTCTAAATAACTACCAATGGTCTTATTGCGTGATGAAGTTTGAACTTAGTAATAGACTCTAAAGTCTATTCTAGACTCTAAATAAACTACCAATGGTCTTATTGCGTGATGAAGTTTGAACTTAGTAATAGACTCTAAAGTCTATTCTAGACTCTAAATAACTACCAATGGTCTTATTGCGTGATGAAGTTTGAACTTAGTAATAGACTCTAAAGTCTATTCTAGACTTTAAATAACTACCAATGGTCTTATTGCGTGATGAAGTTTGAACTTAGTAATAGACTCTAAAGTCTAGTCTAGACTCTAAATAAACTACCAATGTCTTATTGCGTGATGAAGTTTGAACTTAGTAATAGACTCTAAAGTCTATTCTAGACTCTAAATAACTACCAATGGTCTTATTGCGTGATGAAGTTTGAACTTAGTAATAGACTCTAAAGTCTATTCTAGACTCTAAATAACTACCAATGGTCTTATTGCGTGATGAAGTTTGAACTTAGTAATAGACTCTAAAGTCTATTCTAGACTCTAAATAAACTACCAATGGTCTTATTGCGTGATGAAGTTTGAACTTAGTAATAGACTCTAAAGTCTATTCTAGACTCTAAATAACTACCAATGGCCTTATTGCGTGATGAAGTTTGAACTTAGTAATAGACTCTAAAGTCTAGTCTAGACTCTAAATAACTACCAATGGTCTTATTGCGTGATGAAGTTTGAACTTAGTAATAGACTCTAAACTCTAGTCTAGACTCTAAATAACTACCAATGGCCTTATTGCGTGATGAAGTTTGAACTTAGTAATAGACTCTAAACTCTAGTCTAGACTCTAAATAACTACCAATGGCCTTATTGCGTGATGAAGTTTGAACTTAGTAATAGACTCTAAATAACTACCAATGTATTATCGCGTAAGGAAGTTTGAACTCATAAATAGACTCTAAAGTCTATTTTAGACTCTAAATAACTACCAATGTATTATCGCGTAAGGAAGTTTGAACTTATAAATAGACTCTAAAGTCTATTCTACTCTAAATAACTACCAATGTATTATCGCGTAAGGAAGTTTGAACTTATAAATAGACTCTAAAGTCTATTTTAGACTCTAAATAACTACCAATGTATTATCGCGTAAAGTAGTTTGAACTTATAAATAGACTCTAAAGTCTATTCTACTCTAAATAACTACCAATGTATTATCGCGTAAGGAAGTTTGAACTTATAAATAGACTCTAAAGTCTATTCTAGACTCTAAATAACTACCAATGTGTTATTGCGTGATGAAGTTTGAACTTAGTAATAGACTCTAAATAACTACCAATGTATTATCGCATAAGGAAGTTTGAACTTATAAATAGACTCTAAAGTCTATTTTAGACTCTAAATAACTACCAATGTATTATCGCGTAAGGAAGTTTGAACTTATAAATAGACTCTAAAGTCTATTTTAGACTCTAAATAACTACCAATGTATTATCGCGTAAGGAAGTTTGAACTTATAAATAGACTCTAAAGTCTATTCTACTCTAAATAACTACCAATGTATTATCGCGTAAGGAAGTTTGAACTTATAAATAGACTATAAAGTCTATTTTAGACTCTAAATAACTACCAATGTATTATCGCGTAAGGAAGTTTGAACTTATAAATAGACTCTAAAGTCTATTCTACTCTAAATAACTACCAATGTATTATCGCGTAAGGAAGTTTGAACTTATAAATAGACTCTAAAGTCTATTCTAGACTCTAAATAACTACCAATGTAGTATCGCGTAAGGAAGTTTGAACTTATAAATAGACTCTAAAGTCTATTCTAGACAAATAAACTACCAATGGTCTTATCGCGTAAGGAAGTTTGAACTTATAAATAGACTCTAAAGTCTATTCTAGACAAATAAACTACCAATGGTCTTATCGCGTAAGGAAGTTTGAACTTAGTAATAGACTCTAAATTGTATCTGTGACTCCAGACAAAAGAACTACCAAAGGCATTATTGCGTAAGAACGTATTATTGCCATTGCCATCCAGCTGAGACAGTGTGGTTTTAAACTACCGTTCCCCTCTTGCAATTAGATAATATTGATGCAGTGTCTCGTACATAAACAACCGTTGCAAACTAGATCAGCGAGCTAAGACTTTAAACTATTGCGTTTTTTCTATTCCCTATTGAACTACGTAATAATATGCCCGAGATAACTATGGTTACGGTGCCGTAAAGTTTCTTGGAAAACGTTAAATACAATTTAATAAGGAAGTTCATGATCTGATGTGCAACTCGTAAATAAATGTCTTATTCTCTTATTAATATTAAGTGAAACATTAAAGAAATCCAATACCAGTTGCAACTAGCGTTTTAAATATCTGAGAATGTATTGACTAGAAGAAACGACCTTAAGTAAGACTTAGATTGCGTTAAAATGATCGATGAATACAAGAAATCAAGGCAAACCAGTCACGTTAAAATTTGGATGCATGTAGATGACATCCATTGTATAATAATACGTAAATAATCCGTACGATCATATACATACTACACAATAATCACAGATAGCCCATATAAAATACAATAAGGTCATTTATTGTTTTAGTAACATAATTTCTGTATCTATCTGTCTTTTTATTTACAGTGCATCATGTATTACACTAGACGTCTTGTATTTTATTTGTTTTATTTCAATTAGGTTCAATGTCATTTTTCAGTTATACATGGCAGTCAGTTAACCTGACTAGTTTCCCCATTATTTAGTATCTATTACACAACATGCAACAGAGGAGGATGACATATGACTTTAGCCAAATGTCATAGGAGACCCTGCCCAATCCAGACCCGCCCCAACTCGCCTCGCCCCGCGAACAAATATATAACGTTTTATACTATGGAATTATCATCACGTTACCTGCTCATTCTTCAACATTATATTATTATATTCTCGTTCAAATACCGTAACTTACTGTACTCTTAAGTTCAGTTCGGCAATGTCGCCACATTTAATGGATTAACAGTATCCATCAATGTATGCCTCAGTTATTATATAATTACTGTATCAAATTTGATGACATTATTTAAAGACAAGTTAATATATTTACGCATACATGTAATTAGAAACAATTGTATGTACATTTGTACCTTACATATAATTATAATCAAATTTAAGTTTCTATCAATTTATTTCTAAATCGATTGTGAAACTCAACGATAATTGCTTTCTGCGTTGCTAACCAGTATTCACACGTAACCCGAGGGTGGAAGTTCGCGGTTTAGCTTCGCCCTTGGCGGGGTTAGAACTCACGACCATCGAATCAGGAGTCAGATCCTGTACCTCCACCACTGAACTACATCACCCGAGTTAGATCAAATATTTGGTATTATTTTGCCTAGATGTTACGTTCACAAAGATAAGCTTGTATATCCACCATAACAACCAAGCCTTGGCAAAATACAGTCGTACCTCGCTTATTCGACAACCTGCTATCCGAATAATTGGTATTATCCGAAATAAATATCAGATCCGAACTGTCTTCGATGCACGTCAAATTGAAATGGATTATTCGAAATAAAGTTTTATACGAAATAAAGTTCGAACCAGGTGAATTCGAATAAATGAGGTCCGACAGTAAGTAAAACTGAGATTATAAGCGCGGATTCAAAGTCGGTCACGTGAGCGGAAAGGAAATATTTCAAGACGGATTTTGGCCAAACGAACGTTTCGGCGCATCTAAATGATAAATAAATCAGATTGTGGTTAAACACGCAGACTAACAAACAATTTGTCACTGCATACATTTGTATTCAGTCACGATTTATTAGAGTTATTAATTATAGGAAACATTGTAGGATCATTTGTACGAGGTAAACATCCATATATATTCTAGACGACAATCAATCTAGATTGCCGCTTTGCCTATCTCTGAAGATCGGCGTATCTCAGCGTAAATAGAATTTACCCGGACAATTCCGGGAAGGTAAACGAATGCATGTACATAGCCGGACTAACCCGAACAATGCCGGCAAGCTTAAAGACTACATAGCCGGATTTACCCGGACAATGCCAGGATGCCAAACGAATACATAGCCGGTTGCTTGTGGAGAAGCGACATATGCCGCATTTATGTGAAACGGATAAGCCCTGTGTAGATTTCAGTCACGTAGCAGATCTAAGCACATGGTAGCAACCCAAAATATGGACTCTCATGTCATCTTATAACGTAAACTATTGACCAGCTGCTTACTTGTAGTCATGCATTATCAACAGGACACAGAAATATAAGATACGGGAGCTTTAGGGCTGTCCATAAAGTACCAGGATGATCATTATTGGGGTAATATAAGCCTTGAAGGGAATATCATGCTCATTGAACCTCCGTTGGTGTTTTTAGCACTGTGTCTATAATAAAAATTCTATAAAACCACATTCTACCGATGGAATATAAACTAGTGGGACGTGTTCAACATTGTACTAACCGACGGAACGCTCCAGCAGAAGGTACGACGTCCTGGCATGGCTACCAAGAGGCTACCTACAGGACAATGTCCCCACTTTCAATCTTTATTTCAAACGTATGTAATGAATACTCCCTACGTGACGTTCATTGTGTCTGCTGTGAGATAGCGTTCTCATACGGGGAAAACAACTTATTCGACTAAGTATAGCTTTGCCAAACACATCACATGCAATCCATGACAGACGTATACGCCTATAAGTAATAGTTGTTACAAAATATCCGGATACAAGGTAAACTCACGCAATATATCATTAATTATGATGGCTACAGTCCGCTTAATTACTTTTCTATTACCGTCACATATGGAAGTAGTTTATTTCTGTTCCTTATTTCGCTTTTTTTTCATACAAATGCCAATGTTAATTCGACACGAGAGATAGGTTGATATGACTAGACAGTGAAATGGTTCTCAATGTCATTTTCAACTGTGTATGTTTCATAACCATTTAACTATGACAGATACGCTGACCTTAATTGCTGTTTAAAATCATATACGTGTCAGGCATATTCCCCCACCCCAATTTACGTAAACAGGTGTGGCTTGCATTAACTTGTACCTCCAAAATAAAATTGCATTAATTAATCACGACTAACAATACGCACCAGACTGCATCGTGTCATTTTATACTGCGGATATGTTCCGACTAAATTCTTGCTTGATGAATACAAGTATAAAGTAGTGTGTCATCACATGATGTAATAAACGAATAACAATCATAGGTCCATATTGATGAATCGAAACAGTTATGTTATAAATCGTCAGAATATAACTGTATACTGACTCGCTGACTGAGGGAGTATTTTTTGCATATGGTATAAATACATAATGGAAATACGGACATTGTCCTGGGCTGGGTTATACAAAATTGACAAACTCAAAAACAAAATACAGTAAAACCTCACCAAAAGACCACCTCAATGATAAGACCACCTCAATGATAAGACCACCTCAATGATAAGACCACCTCAATGATAAGACCACCTCAATATTAAGTACACTTTTCAAAGAGAGATAATTAGTTTAGACAGTGCCTCAAGTCCGTTTTTACGGTTCCGCTCTTTATTCAACCTCAATATTACGACCACCTCAATATTATGACGACTTTATAAGGATCCCAAGGGTGGTCTTATTATTGAGGTTTTACTGTACTATGAACATTTTTAGATGCAGCTGATGAGTCATTTGTGGTTAAAGTTATTGTAAATCATTTACTGATCATTTTGCAACCGTAAATTACGTCATCGTATATAAGGCGACCGATTTTGATCTCGTATTGATAATTTACATTTTGAAATTTACGGGAACACTCTAGACAGTTAGAGTCATAATGATATTGTTGTCGCACTTGTTAATAAAAAATGTCCATTTCTTGCTCTTTTCTCAGGTGACCGTATGGTAGTTTCTAACTACCCAAATAGCATTTCATTTTACAAAACGATCTTTTGCTAGTTTGATATTGACGTGCTTCTTAACCGAAAGTAGCTGAATGTAGTCATCAAAATAAGAATGTCACTCCGTACCAAATATGTAAATAGTTTGAATATCTATATAAAGATCTACTCAATAAGAAGACCAGTTATCAAGTGTCCCAAAGGTGGTCTTATTATTGAGGTGTATCTGTACATATTTGCAATGTTGTATTTATTGCCCTTTTTGATTTTTAATCACGCCTACATAGTGTTTTATCTGACAACATTTGACTGGCATTAATTACATATCACCTACTTTACATACACATTCACCGTTCTTGTCCAGTGTGTACGTGATAAAAAATTACGCGGAAAATTCAGACTTCAAAGTTTGCTTATAATACCTCACGGACCTGTTCGAATGTTCACGAGTGCCTCGTATCTTGGTTGATTACATGTTGCACAGTAATACCCTGAGTTATAAGACCACCATTGCTTCTGAAGAAAGTCCCTCTTAATTTTGAGTTGGTCTGGACCCGATCTCTCGAAGCATCTAAATCTGAGCTAATTCTCACCTCAAATATATTTTCCTAAAACGTGGAGATTTTTCTCAAACTGAGACCTGACTCACAATCGGTATTATTATAATAAAGCAATGAGCTTTTTCTCAAAAAACATTTCTGATCCGAACTGAGATTTGTCTCAAACTCTGGCTCAGATTTGAGCAAAATCTCAACTATGAGCTGATATTTCTATTTGAGATGCTTTGGAAGATCGGAGCTTGAAAAAAACTTAAATTAAAACCATGAAAATATGTCTTAGTAATGAGGAGGTTTTGAGGTTGTTTTAAAATGATTTTCACTGTGTATGTATTGATGATATAAAATGTATTCTTGCTTTAGGATGATAAATTGCAACTAAAGGTTTAAATCCGAAATAAATAGAACGTTTACATAAATACGCATAACGGATATGATAATCTTGCTTAATGTGATGTCATGTGTATAGAATTAATTGTCTAAGTAAAAAAACAAAAGATAACTGATGAAATAAATCAGAGACACCTGTGTGACTTTCTGCTTGAAAAATGAACATTTATTTTAAACCTGCCATATTCAGGATATGTTTCACATGTGCGTGTATCATGTTTCTATGTAATGGGGTTTTAAGTCACATATGCAGCCAGGTTCATTAAGTGAACATTTCTAAGTATAAGAGTGAACGAATACCCCAATGCGGACACCGACCTTCTAAGTTAGCTATAGTCGGGTGAACGAAGACCCCAATGCGAACACCGACCTTCCCTGTTAGCTATAGTCGGGTGAACGAATACCCCAATGCGGACACCGACCTTCCCTGCTAGCTGTAGTCGGGTGAACGAAGACCCCAATGCGGACACCGACCTTCCCTGTTAGCTAAAGTCGGGTGAACGAAGACCCCTATGCGGACACCGACCTTCCCTGTTAGCTATAGTCGGTTGAACGAAGACCCCAATGCGGACACCGACCTTCCCTGTTAGCTATAGTCGGGTGAACGAAGACCCCAATGCGGACACCGACCTTCCCTGTTAGCTAAAGTCGGGTGAACGAAGACCCCTATGCGGACACCGACCTTCCCTGTTAGCTATAGTCGGTTGAACGAAGACCCCAATGCGGACACCGACCTTCCCTGTTAGCTATAGTCGGGTGAACGAAGACCCCAATGCGGACACCGACCTTCCGGGTGAAGGAAGACCCCAATGCGGACACCGACCTTCTCTGTTAGCTATAGTCGGGTGAACGAAGACCCCAATGCGGACACCGACCTTCCGGGTGAACGAAGACCCCAATGCGGACACCGACCTTCCGGGTGAACGAAGACCCCAATGCGGACACCGACCTTCTCGGTTAGCTATAGTCGGGTGAACGAAGACCCCAATGCGGACACCGACCTTCCCTGTTAGCTATAGTCGGGTGAACGAAGACCCCAATGCGGACACCGACCTTCCCTGTTAGCTATAGTCGGGTGAACGAAGACCCCAATGCGGACACCGACCTTCCCTGCTAGCTGTAGTCGGGTGAACGAAGACCCCAATGCGGACACCGACCTTCCCTGTTAGCTATAGTCGGGTGAACGAAGACCCCAATGCGGACATCGACCTTCCCTGTTAACTAGTCGGAAATATTCCTCAAACTCAACATTCGAAATGGGATTCGAATCCACAGCGATTAAAGATATGTGACTTTTAAGTCAGCTACCATGACTATTCAACCAAGGAACCCCCATGCAGTTATCACAACCAACATATCACGGCATCAACATGGTCACTTTCGTAAATTCATTTGGACTAAGTTAGTTTTAAGTTCCATATAATATTGTTAAGCGCAAAGTATTTTTTTAAATATTTTAATACATAATAATCAGTAAATTAATGCAGTTATTACTAGAAATAAAGCAAACATCCGATGATCTGAAAACGACGCAAACTCAAAAATGTGATTCCAAATGTGTAATATTATAGTATAACAGTGTAATATAACGTTATTAAGGTTAGATTAAGTTTGAAAGCATAAATTTCGCGACAGATTTAGAAATCAGACTGAGTACATTTCATAATGAGGTCGTAACATTCCATAAAAATACAAATATATCAATAAATACCTTATCGTGAAAACGAATCCGCCAAGAAGCCATTTGGATTTATAAATAATGATATTTTAATATTATATTATGTCCACATGTAGTCAGCACAGAGTCACAATCTCATCCACCACTTCAAGAATTCAAGCTGGCCGCGCCTTATTTATGATTAATTAAACGTCACATTCATTAATTTCATTGTTTCTATTTTTTAATCTGTGATAAAAGGGCGTTACCGAATAGAGGTTAACTATCTCACTATTAATGCAGTTTTTCTAAATCCAAGAAACAAGTATAAACATTACGGTAACTTAACGTAAAGTCGCGAAAGGCACCGGCAAACGTGTGTATAAATCTACCGAAAGTTCTGCATTAAAATTCCAGGTGACGAAAATTATTCAAACGTATTCATGCAGAAGAAATAGAATGTTCAAAAACCGGTTACCGATGTTCACGAGGCGTTAACGTCGTTACGGTATAGCAACGAAGAACGTTAACGTTTTGCAACAAACGACAGACGCGCAACGTTAATCAAATGTTTTATTAATGACGTTTTAAGACATATTTTGACAGCTCAAACTGGGGATAGATGTACGCGTCAGACTCTCAGTGTTATAGTGTTGATAAGTTTATTCATTCACCATCGATGTAAGCTGTTGTATAGTTACGAGGTAATGGTGTATATATTGTCGGGGACTGTTTTTAGGGGCAGAGAAAGGTGTCAGTAGACATGTATACATGTCAAACTAGACACTTACATCACTCAGTGGTCATTTAAAATACATGTTTGATAAATCACGTGACAATGATAGCTTGTAGGAAGTCATAAATTGTGAAAACGTTTCCAAAAATGTAACATTTACCCGGAAATTGAGATATCGCAGCTAACACAATGTATCTACAACCCTTTCAACTCAAATGAATTATATATACGAATTTTATCAATTTTCTCTACGGTGGGTTATTTTTTATAATATGTTTATTATAAAGCGTTTGTTAAAGACATAAACAGGGTAAATAGGAGTATTGTACTAAAACATTAACACGGGAGACACCAATACTCCATTGTCTTGTGTGCTGATGTTTCCCTGTGATATGTGTGAGGAGGCATTGTCTTGTGTGCTGATGTTTCCCTGTGATATGTGTGGGGAGGCATTGTCTTGTGTGCTGATGTTTCCCTGTGATATGTGTGGGGAGGCATTGTCTTGTGTGCTGATGTTTCCCTGTGATATGTGTGGGGAGGCATTGTATTGTGTGCTGATGTTTCCCTGGGATCTGTGTGGGGAGGCATTGTCTTGTGTGCTGTTGTTTCCCTGGGATCTGTGTGGGGATCCATTGTCGTGTGTGCTGATGTTTCCCTGGGATCTGTGTGGGGATGCATTGTCTTGTGTGCTGTTGTTTCCCTGGGATCTGTGTGGGGATGTATTGTCTTGTGTGCTGTTGTTTCCCTGGGATCTGTGTAGGGATCCATTGTCTTGTGTGCTGTTGTTTCCCTGGGATCTGTGTGGGGATCCATTGTCTTGTGTGCTGTTGTTACCCTGGGATCTGTGTGGGGATGTATTGTCTTGTGTGCTGTTGTTTCCCTTGGATCTGTGTGGGGAGGCATTGTCTTGTGTGCTGTTGTTTCCCTTGGATATGTGTGGGGATACATTGTCTTGTGTGCTGTTGTTTCCCTGTGATATGTGTGGGGAGGCATTGTCTTGTGTGCTGTTGTTTCCCTTGGATCTGTGTGGGGATGCATTATCTTGTGTGCTGTTGTTTCCCTTGGATCTGTGTTGGGATGCATTGTCTTGTGTGCTGTTGTTTCCCTTGGATCTGTGTGGGGATGTATTATCTTGTGTGCTGTTGTTTCCCTTGGATATGTGTGGGGAGGCCTTGTCTTGTGTGCTGTTGTTTCCCTTGGATATGTGTGGGGATACATTGTCTCGTGTGCTGTTGTTTCCCTAGGATCTGTGTGGGGAGGCATTGTCTTGTGTGCTGTTGTTTCCCTTGGATCTGTGTGAGGAGGCATTGTCTTATGTGCTATTGTTTCCCTTGGGTCTATGTGGGAGGGATTGTCTTGTGAATGGCGTTCCTGAATAAAGCTTAACTATTCATTGATAAACTCTCAGACGATGTTGTTCTCAGAATAAACAATATTCCGTGAGTAGGAAAGATTTCAGTTTCCATATGCTTTATCCATACTTAACAAAATTATGATATCAGACATCCTTTTCCTTAGGGGCATGCTTTGTAAATTACATTATAAATCTAATGCTATTTTCGAAAATATGCAAGAACTTTGATTAGCTTAATAAAAGAAGACAGACACACAGTTTACGTTATAGTATCGTTTTAATGACAAGCAAATTTCTCTTTTTGTATAATTTTCGGGTCATTTTCAAGGGAGACAATCCGCCGCGATAGGCCAACTATAAGGCACGGAAAGCTGCTCATCGTGATTATTTGTTATAATTAAGTTTCAGTTTCTCTTCTCGTTTACTTGTTGTACAATCCTATACTATAACTATTCCCCACGTGCCTATTTCATTGTTTATTTCATAACCACGTTTCTTATGTTACATGTATATCGTACCCTAGAGATCGGTGTCTAGAGGCCCCTTCAGTGTCCTGTTTTGTGGATCAGTTTAGTGAAATACTGATCAAGAGTACTTTCCAGTAAATCTTACGTTAACCACCAAGGCAATTTTTCTCTTCAACCGAACAACGTTTGTAACATTAACGCACATTGGTTAACCTTTCGATAAAGGGTACGTTACCTTACCGAGGGATTCGGTGAATCAACCGAAATCCATTTTGGATCTGGAGTGACCAGCAATCGTAACATCTCGTCATTGTTTGTATGTTGCACAACAAATCTTAAACTTAAAATTGCGCCGACCATCTTTTATCAAGATATTTCTTGTTTACATTGTTACTAAAGGCCACTGGATACATCATCAGTAGAGTTTGATCGCAGTAAGTTATAACATTTATGATTATATGATTAATTGAGCTATCGATAAACGTCGATATAAACCTGTCAAAGTCCCATTCATCGCTTCAGATCACTATGTCATAATGTAGTGAAGCTTCGCAAAATGGTTAGGTGAGTTATGATAAATAGTGATACGTAAAATGGTTCATGTTTTGTGTTTAGTGACAGATGAATGTTTAATGCGTGTCTTCGTCGGCGTTGTTGTTGTTGTTTTTATGGTTTCTTCATCATAGATGATGTTAAATTTTAAAGCACCGGCCTGGTGACTCAATGGTTGAATGATCGCCTCGGTGCGGAAGGTCGCGGGTTCGAGCCATTACAATGTTACAAGTAGCTCAATAGCCAATATTGAGCATTAGGAGGGTATTACATTGACAGGTTGGCTTTGTGTTAGGTTAATGTGACTGGCTGTGATATAATTGAGGTATCTACGGCGTGGTATCACAGAGTGACAGCACTATATCTACGGCGTGGTATCACAGAGTGACAGCACTATATCTACGGCGTGGTATCACAGAGTGACAGCACTATATCTACGGCGTGGTATCACAGAGTGACAGCACTATATCTACGGCGTGGTATCACAGAGTGACAGCACTATATCTACGGCGTGGTATCACAGAGTGACAGCACTATATCTACGGCGTGGTATCACAGAGTGACAGCACTATATCTACGGCGTGGTATCACAGAGTGACAGCACTATATCTACGGCGTGGTATCACAGAGTGACAGCACTATATCTACGGCGTGGTATCACAGAGTGACAGCACTATATCTACGGCGTGGTATCACAGAGTGACAGCACTATATCTACGGCGTGGTATCACAGAGTGACAGCACTATATCTACGGCGTGGTATCACAGAGTGACAGCACTATATCTACGGCGTGGTATCACAGAGTGACAACACTATATCTCATACTATGATTGGAATCGTATGCCGTTTTACTCAATTAAGGAATGGTGTAAACTGACCAGGGTCCAGAATTATAACGAATACTTTCACTCACCACTCAAATCCCAAACATTACAGAGACTGACAGTGGAAATTTGAGCTTGGAAAATACATGAAAATGTCAAATGCATGTTGGGTATTCTTTTTGGTCCATATTCTTCGAGATGTTGGTATGATTATGAGATAAAGGAGCACTTATTGGGCCTGAGTGCCACACATTTAGTATTACACTCAACTCTCTAAGAAACGGGAGCTTGAAGAATATTCAGCACTTTTTTTACATTATCATACGTTTTTCACATTCAATATGAGGTATTTTCAGACTCACAAGAGTAAATTTAGTGATCTGAGATGTGAGTGCTTAGGTGTAAGTAGTTGTTATAATCCCGGGCACAGCAGTCTGACGGTGTTCAATGTAACCCGTAGGCGGGCCTTCCCTGCACGAAGAGACCTCATACTCTATATCCTTTACATCAAATTATGTAATCGCGAAGCAGACGACAACTTCTCAATCGGTAGTTCGTGATATAAATAACGTTAAGCCCGAAGGGGGTTTTCATGTTACAATTCATACTACATAATAAAGTTAAAAAATCTCCCTGTAAATTTCCCCTAATTTTAGGAATGAAATCGTTCAGAACTTAGAGTTGGTAGAGTTCATTCTATCAATATAGGGAAATAATAAATAAAATAGAAAATACAAACCTGGTTGAGTCCCCAGAGACTTGAACGTCTGAAACCAATTCTAGGAGGAGGATGATGGAACATATCCATGGTGATCAATGACTCGCTGTGTCCCGGATCGTTTATATCGGGGCCTGGATTTGATTTTATCCTCTCTCGTTGTTCACATTTAATTGTTATGTCGTGAAAACCTTTCCATAAGAATTAAAACGTGACAAAGCTTGGATATATTACCCTATAGTGGTTATGCCAACTTTTGGGAATTTTGGAGAATTATTCAAAATTATTTAAAATTTATGAAGGAAACGTGGACAATATATCTCGTGTACTCAGTATCTCGTTCTTCTCGGGTTGTAATTACTAAAAGTTCACGTGATCTAGCACAGTCACACATGTACAGGTACACTGGAGAACCAACTATTATTCAAATCGCGATTTTTCACCTTGACATGTTGTCCATTTCTAGTTTGCAGGCTTATTAATTAAATGAATATCACATGTAATTCACTTTCAAAATGAATGTGTAAGTTTGCAAACCGTTACCATGGAAACGCCACTCCTGAAACTTTGCGATTGACTGAAATATTCCAAATTAATATACGTAACTGGAAAGCATTATAACGAACCAATATGAGTCACTTTGTCATACTTATAATACTGACACTGTAAATGCCACACACATATTTATCCGTTCTAGTTCGTATTTATACAAAAAATCACTAACTATTAATTTTCATACGTATTTTATGTATTTTCAAAATCCTTTTAAATGGAACACAAAAATCAATATGTTGATTCGCGAATTATTTCTTGGTGTGGGCTACTAACATACGTTAACGCCTTATGACGTACCGTACCTACAGTCCTTGCTTGATCTTTTATGGCCGATATGAACCAGTCAATGATGACAAACAGACACAAATCGTTATTATGACAATACTGAATGACAGATATTGACATAATAAAAACATACAGGTCTATATTCTGTGTTATTAGTATACCGACAGCCAGAACGTGTCATTTAGAGCCTCTCCGTTACCCCACCCACTATATTTATGACCAGACGGGTATTCTGTTTATTGTGTTTTCTGTATGGCCTGATTCCATAAATCCATGAACACATGTGTTAAAATCTAATTAATAGATGGAGACAATTTTATAGACATTCACTATTATTTGGCAAACTTACTATAATAGATTTTTATCCTAGCAAAACATGTACCCTTGATACAATCGCATACAACCCCAAACTGAACAACAAGAAATATCTTGACAAAAGATGGTTGGCGCAATTTGAAGGTTAAGATGTGTTGTGCAACATAAAAAAAGCCGAGATGTTACGATTGCTGTGTACTCCAGGTATAAAATGGATTTCGGTAATTTCACCGTAATTCTGTGGATTTCGATAAGGTAGCGTACCCTTAATCGAAACGTTAACCAATCCGCATCACGGATACAAACGTTAACCAATCCGCATCACGGATACAAACGTTGTTCGACGGTTGAATTGAAATTGCCTTGGTGGAAAATGTAAGATTTGATTGGTTTACACAACACTGATATGCAAACAACAAAACCATGTTAGTACGGCTGTGCCAAAAAATATTGATTCTACTGACTGAGATATCTTGGCGAACGTGAATAACTGGCCATCTCACGAGATCTGACAAGAATTAACGGGAGGTCATACTAGACACTCGTTCTCAAGTCGAATGATATTTTGTAAAATCGAACTTTAAGCACGGATCATTTTTTTAAAAAGTGCATTATAATGATAGTATGTATACATATCGTCTTATTTCCAGAACCCCATAACTCAATTTATGGCGGTTTTGAGTAGTTGGTATCGTCGAAACCGTCTTTCCAAGCTCTTTCTATCTGTACTACCTATATTGTTCTGGAATGCACACAACTTAAATAAAATGCAATTCCATAACCCCCATATTTAACAATTATCTTTAAAGTTGTTTTTTCTCTCAAAAAGACGAAAAACAAGTTATATGGTTCTGGAAATAATGCGGCGATATATGTTAATATTATAAATAAAAAGAAAAGGAATTATTTATTGTGTTGTTTGTCTTGTGAATGTGAAATGCAAAAAAAAATATAAATTTAAATTCAAGCATGTAGCTCTACATTAAAAGTTTCAGTTACACAATAGCTACAAGATCGGCTTCGTTCCAAGGGACGTAACTCTGGTGATACTACCTTCGCCAATATTAGAAAGGTAAGTTATTTCCCCTTCATACCTAGAGTTAATATAGCGATTTCTGTACAAAGCCTTAATATGTAAAGTAGCTATATCAGTCATAATTTCCTATAGAAAGACCCTGAGATATTCTTGTTGAATCAGTCAAACATTCTTCGGAAATCTAGCCATTTAAGTGAGTACCAATTTTTACAGTGACGCAGTTAATGAATTAATTCTTTTCCTTGGATCTGCGCGTGATGATCTCCAATCCTATTGTTTTACATTCAGATATTTTAATATATAAGTTATGCTTGTCTGATGTTTCGACGAAATGCAATTAAGAATTACAGATTTGTTCGAAAAAACACAAAGAGCGAAGGCCCTTCTGTGGAATACCAGGTACGGGGCTTCGCTGCCTTCAAATCACTTGCGTAAGTTCGAAATCCACCCGAGAGGTCGATATTGTTCAATCCAGCTGGCTAGCGGGTACGTCGATTATTCTACCCAGGTGTCTGCCTATACCCTTAATAATGATAGAAGGGAGACATAGGGGTATTCCTCCACCATGATAGTGTCCATGATACGTCAGCACATAAAAAGGTCTAGGAAAATCAAATGATTATAATACAAAATAATAAAGGTATTATATAATAACAAGAATAAATTTGTATTCATAATGACTAGTTGAACAGTAGAAATATATACATATTTATATACATGTGATGCAACTGTTAACCTTGTAGTGAAACACTTTCCGATCTTAGCTCAGTAGTGTTTGAAAGAACACAGGTCTTGTTCACAAACAAGTTAAGACTGAAACTCAGACTTAAACTTAAAATCCACAAAGTTAGATTGAATTGTGTATGAATAATTGTTATTACCCACTCTACACTTGTGCCAAGTTTCATCAAAATTGATAATGTTATAACAACATAGGAGCAGAAAGAACATTTAAGATGTTAAAAGTCCAAGTCCGAGTTTCAGTCTTAAATTGTTTGTGAATACAGGCCCGAGAACGTGTTTTTAAACCTTTGACTGTAGAATTGATTAGAATCTTAACCTTCTTGAAACTCTCTAGTATAAGAGGATCTCTGATAGTTTAAATCTAAGGATTAAAGCGGTTCTAAATGCATACCAAATAATTTTGAATAAAAAGCATATAATATAGGCTCACCCTTAAAAAGTGTTTGTTTGCAGTTACGCGGCCGACTCGTGAAATTGCCGCGACTCAATTTATTTGTTCAGGTTAATCAATGAAATTTTGTTTCGTTTTTTTAGCCATTACATTACTTAATTGAAACAACTACCTACAGTGTTAAAACTCCGGGTCGAGTAACCGCAAACAAACATTTTTTAAGGATGGCCTTATTATAAGTATCTTTGGTTTCTCTCAATTTGCTAGCATATTATGTTGCATTGTGTTCACAGACAGGTTGTAGTTTTGTCGTTTTATCTACATACAGTATTTTATACATGTTTCAAATCTAAAGAATTATTTATTAATTATTTAATCACAGTTTATCTTTATCATATGTCTCAAACTGTCTATAACATATGTGCACAATATTCCAGCATGTCACGCGGTAAGAGAAAGAAGTGTACACTATAATTCATATTTCACGTGTAGTAAGAAGCTGCCATTACGACGTCAGAACTCTAGAAATCCTCAAGCCCGACGTCCCGGACTAGTCTTAATGCTGAATCGGGCTACCAACAGAAGAGTTGAAGTTAGTCCCGGACAAGTCTGTTTTAAAGCTAACCAACATCAGCAATTGTTCAGTTGTAAGTGAAACCTTAGAATCCCACAAACACACATACATGTGATTATTAATTTCATATTGTCGAGCTATCATTGTGTATGTTTATTTGTTACTAAATTGACCGATATTCTCGTACAACTAGCTTCCTATGTTGGACAAGTCAAATTTTACATTTCCAGTAGTCCGGGACAAGTGTCTTTGAAAATATTCTAGAACCCTGGACGTACGCTGATTTCAACTGCTGTCGATTCATAATTAGTTGCGAATACCGGCGTTGTGTCCGCTATGTCTATTGGTCGATATCTTCTAAAACCTGTTTTCATTGGCTGATAACCTTACAGTATGTTTACAACCGTTCTCAAGTCAATGAATGTCCTCTTCCGTACATTGTGATGATTGATTCTTCACTCACATCATAGAAATACCTGTATTTATCCGTATTCAGATTTCCCGCCAAATAATTGGATCACAAAAAAGAAGAAGACATGACAGATTACATTGAAGTTCAACCTCTCGATTTCTTGGGTTTTTTCTTCCCCTTCTTAGGATGGTTCCCTGGTAACGAAGGATTCCCAAAGGCATATGGTGTAATTATAGATTTAAGTTCATGTTGGTATTTTTCGTCAGTGTCCGTTTCCGAAGACTTTTTGAATTGAGCAAGTTTGTCTGTCTCTGCGACCTCTCGCCGGGTTCGTCTGTACGTACGCATACATAAATCTACAACAAAATAAGAAATATCTTGAACAAAGATGGTCGGCGTAATCTGAAAGCAAGCAAATTAGTTGCAATCTGAAGGTTAAGATTTGATGTGCAACATAAAAAAATCGGTAATGGAAAATGGATTTCGGCATGTTATCGAAATGTTAACCAATCCGCATAAGTTGTTCGGTTTGAAGAGAAGTTTGTTTAGTGGTTAATGTAAGATTTGAGTATGGCCGCGCCGAAAAAGTTCGCATTATTTTACTGGATTGTGCTGTACAAGTTGTGGTAAATGTGTAAGCTTCAATTTAAAGCGGTGTTATATTATTATTTCTCTTCTCAGATGGATTCAGTATAGTTTTCAACCCCCAAAAATTGAATTTCATTTTACAGAAGTGTTTCAGTGTATATATAAATCAAAGTATCAAGTCCCCAGCTAACCGTATATTACATGAGGCATAATATATTCCCACCACTTATCTATTAATGATAACAAATGTTTTTAAATAGTTTTGAATATAATATAATATAAAAAAAACAGGTGTACGCATAAAACACAATTAGACAATTGTCTCATTATATTTAATGTATTAATGTAGCTCGCGGTTTCACGGTTCAGCGCCACATTCAAGCACATACCAAATAATTGTAGTCATACAGACGGTACCCGATAAATTAATAGTTTTCAAAGAAGTTTCATGTATACACAGTAAAACCTCAATAATAAGACCACCTTAGGGACTCTGGAAAACTGGTCTTTTTATTGAGTTGGTCTTAATATTGAGGTTGAATAAAAAGCAGAACAGTCAAAATGGACTCAAAAAATGTGGTCTCAATTTTGAGGTGGTCTTATTATTGAGGAGATCGTAAGGTGAGGTTTTACTGTATTTTTTTTATTGCAAAAGGCAATATTACCCATGAGCATACATGCAAAACATATTTATAAGTAAATACTTTCGATCAATGTACAAATGAAAGTATTATTAACGAACATAAATAACCAAACAAACAAAATGTTGTCATATATTTCGCTAAATGAATATTAGTGAAAAGAGGGTAAACAAGTTTGTTTACATATGTAATCAAATTAGTTATATTACGAGAGGAATAAGAACGAATGAATTCAAAGTTCGTGTTAACTTACCATTTAAACACAAAAATCGATTGTTCGGTGCATCTACTTCCGGTAGCGTTCCCGTGTTCTGGGACAATATTTGAATCATTTTGAAATCTTCAACAGACGCTCTGCTGCTTGCAGCAACAATTCTGTCACCAGATTTGGTAATTTCTAAATATATAAAACAAATACATATAGAGGTGTCTACATAGTTTGTAAACTTTCTTCACCAATTCTTGAATGTATTAATATTAAATGGACATAGATCTACTAATAGCCGCTTATAATTCATATATGAAAATTATATCGTAGGTCTGACAATTAAATGTATTCATCATATTGTTGTTCACAATAATCAGACTTCAAGTTATACAAATGTAAAACCTCATATATATTACTACAGTCGGACCTCGTTCATTGGAATTCATCGGATCCGAAAATTTATTTCGAAACATACATGTGGTTTCGAATAATACATTTCAATCAGTGTATAAGTAGATATATCGGGATCAGATATTTATTTCGGATGATACCGTGTATTCGAATAAAAGGTTGTCGAATAAACGAGGTCCGACTGTGATAGTAATAGACCGGCTATGTTGACTATGTATCGGTAGTTTTATCTACAGATAAGCATGTAGGTTAACTCGATCACGGAAGCAATTAATGAAACATTTATTTACTCCTCCAAATATTTTATTTTCTTATTTATTTTCAACAAAACAAACATTCTGTCATGTGACATAGGGTGGGTGCTTTTAATGTTTTACAAGGTTCAAACAATTATGCGACGAGCAAACATTTCGATGTTTTATTACTACAGTAAAACCTTAACAATAAGACCACCATTGGTGGCTGAAGAAAGTTAGCCTTAATTGGAAGGTGGTCTCACTATCGAGGTAAACTATTTATGAAATATTTAAAACAAGTCATTAAAAATATGGTATTAATTTGTTTAAATAAATATCAACGTTAATTTGCTATATCTAACACAGTTTGAAGTTAAACCATTGTTATTGTTTCAATTTACACCATTCCTTTATAAATTCTTTACCGCGCTTTGCCAACAATAATATCATAATTTATTTAACTGTAGTCAACGCATTATGTTAATACATACATATATTAACTTGTTTAATGCGTGGAAATCCATAATATATAAACTTTAAAAACGCAAAATAACAGCTATCCAAATACATAATTTGTTGACATGGAATATTTGTCGTACAAACGAGTTACAAGGAAATACAAAATAAAGCAAATTAGTCAACACTAGTTTTATTCAGTAATCGAGACGATAAGAAATGCCGAGCTGTAAAAAAACACATCCAGTCAAAGGTAGTGAATCAAATTTAAATATCACCAGGATAATTTCAAACAATAGAAGGCACTAGATCTTGCGATAGCACTCCCGGTACGCTCAGTGATTAGAACGCTAGTCAGTCACCCGGGAGGTCAGGGTTCGGCTCTCAGGCTGGGCTGGTCATGTCCTTCTGTGAAAAGTTGGCTACGATCATTCGTCCTCCATCTCTGAGTTACGTGAGGTGTTTGCCAGCTGATTGCAGTAGAGCAAGTTAGCACTCGTTGTTAATTAATTCCAGGAAAACTTGTTAGGTCAACTAACCGCAGACTATAACTGAAAAAAAATGTTGAAAAGCGGCTTTAATTCCGATTAAAAAATATGTTTCGATAACTTACCTACAGACATTCCTTCTACTATTTCCAGGAAACATAACCCGTGTAACAATCTCAGAAAGTTCCAAGGCAGAATATACATGTCCTTTATAAGTCTACATATTTAAAGTCTGAAATCATCGGTTCGTCGTTTTCCATGAGTATCAAAGACGTTCTACGATTCTAGACACAACGTTTACGACACATCACATCACGTGACCCAAACACGACTGGTTTCTGTCTGTGTGATAGGACCGAACTTCTACAAGGCCAGACATTAAAATCCTTGGTCATCGTTAATTCAAGCTGTATATTATTTTCTCGAAAATTGAACATCTTATATAAAAAATGTAAAAATAATGACTTTCATCAGAATTGTCTGTCAATATAGCCTGAAAATTAATGGGTCAGTCGTTATGTAAGAATTATTAATCAACGATTTAAGTGCTGTGACGGCAGAGGTGGCGGAGAAATTACGATTTTCCTCTGATGTGAAAATGATGTTTGTTTCAGTCAGAAATGATTATTGATCGATATCGTAAGCGGTTCTTACTTGTCGGACATTTAATGTTAAATGGTCATTTTGTGGGCTCAGGTGTCTATTAGGACGTTGTCAAGTAGACTTCTCGTACCAAAGCCGAGATTTTAGTTTCTATTTATAGTAACATTCGTGAAAAAAGCCAATGATCTAACAATAAGTGAAGTTGAGGTCGGCTGTCTATTGTCGGGAAAGGCTGACAATTAATACGTTTACCAATGCTTTCATTCATTGAGAGAATTAATAGGAATAAATCAAGTATGTTATTCTCATCGCAAAGTTTAGTGATTGTTTATCGGCGCAGCAGTATCAGTTATCCTGAAATAATAATTTGCTGTCAAGTAAAACTCTCTACAACAAGAACCTCTCAACAACAACAACAACAGTCCAAATGTACGTTTCCGTAAAGATGTTTCTCATGAGATGTTGAATGCACCGTATGCTTATTTGCAAAACTCTCACAGTATGTCATGAACGAAAGTAAAACTGAGACTCACGAACACTTCCGCATCTGAGTTATGTCACGTTTAAAAATACATTTACAATATACATTTTCATATAGCCACATGGTTACCGATCTATATTTTTTGCACATACATGTTCATATACAGGTGTCCTATATTACCTAACTAACCGGTGACTCAAAGTAATTAACTGAAATCCAAATTGATAATATAACATGTTGATATTCTGGAATGGTCAACTATAATGTTCTAGTGTAGTTAAACCTCAATAATATATTGGAATCAAGAAGTAGGACCATTATCTTTGCACAACACTTTGCACTTAGCACTCACGCTCACATCCCAGGATCTCTCAAACAGTGGAAAATAACAAAGAATACTAAGCATAGTATCCCATTCAAATCTCCACACTTGGGCTTAGTAGAGTAAATACTTAGTTCGGAGTGCTGAATAGCAATAACAATACAAGGCATGCTGGCGTGTCGTAAATTTCAACTGAGAGTCAACGTTGATTAATATTTTCAGAAAAGCTGTGCAAAGAAATTATTTATACGACAGAGTTTTCATTCACTGTTTAAAATATGAATACAACCTACGAGACCAATTGGAAAATTCGTTCAGTGTATACTTGTTTATATACGGATAGACAGAGTTAATATTGTAACCATTTACTGTGTAAGTGTGCAAAATCATAGCTAATTTATAAAAAACTAATTCGAGTATTGAACAAACTAGTTAACAACCTTATCGGCTCATTTAAAGATATAAATTGAATCTACTTCTAGATGTATGTATTTGAAAATGGTAAATATTTGGTTTAAAGACTGTCTGTTTGAAATACTGACACTTTACACTTAAACATGTCTTCTTCTATTAGGTAAGGGGAAAACATGTGTTGTAGACGTGTTGTATACGCTATTTCCGTCACACGACGTATGCAGACTTTTCTTAGATTCGCTACTACTACATGTATATAACATATTTTTCAAGTGAGTATCCCTAATATATGTACACTCAGTACATTCAAAAATGCAAAATGTAGGATTTCTCAAATTTCATGAACTTACCTGGGGATGCAAGATAACAACTTAACATGATATTAGTTCATATTACACAATAATGAACGCTCAATTGTCTTTCAATCAACGGGTATTTTCCTACAAAAATGAGGTTTAAAAGACACTCAAAGGACATTTTTCAGATATATTACAGGTACAAAAAATGTGCGTTTTTTTAAAGGCATATTTAACATATTTTTTAAAGGCTTTAAAATATTTATTCATGAAAGTAGATGACAGCGCAGAGTTATAATGGTGATGTTAACAATGAATTGAACTGTCTATATATGTTTCAAGCCGACATGTAGTAGGTTATAGTTCACCTAAGATATTTTACATAAAATGTGGCGGGCTTGTACTGTCGACATGTGTTAGCGTGTCATATCTATTTCTAAATAAAATGTACTAGTATATAAAAATAAAAATGATACATCTTCAATGTTGGAGATAATCGGTGTCATTATTATAATTATCTCACGATCAGATTTGTTTCTAGCTTATTCGATGATAGTAAAATACCTGATCATTAACCTACATAAACATTAATTTGTACATTCAATTAGAAACAATTAAACATTGTCCAACAATTTAATCGCTTCATTAACTTCGGTGATATCAGTTACATGGCGGGAAATTAAATATGTCGCAATTACATGTATACACATCAAAGGACAGTGACTCATTCAAGTCCATTCGTGTTTTTTATGATGAGTGTTCAATAAGTAATGAAGAAATATTCATCCAGTATTGTTGTTACATGGTCTAAAACATCATTGATAAGAACCATTGCCATGTATTACCGTTTAAAACAATCTTGTTTAATCATATTACTAAGAGACAGAACTAGTAAAAAACACCCGCTTGTTAAAAGTTTTTTTAATTTTATGATAATACAAATGTCTTTTTTCATCAGATACAGAAAAATACATTATAAATGCATTATGTTATAATGCATATTTATTGAAGTTGTAACTAGATAAAGAATGTTTTTCATAATTGTTTAGATAAACAAATGAACAAACAAATGAGCATAATATATCTTTAAATAAAATATAAAAAGTAAATTAACTGATTTTTTGGATACTCTGAAAGATTGACAGTAAACCCTCACTTAATGACCACCTCGAAAGTTATACCACCTCGTTAATAAGATCATATTTTATGAACCATTTTGTTTTCTTTCGTTTTTTTTAATATGATAATCAGACCATATCATAACGAAAGCCCGATTTTCTTCAGAGCTAAAAATGGTCTTATTAATGAGGTTTCATTGTATGCAAATTATTATTGTCTTTTACTCGCTTCCGACATTTTTACTCACTTCCGACACTTTTACTCATTTCCGACACTTTGACTCACTTCCGACACTTTTACTCACTTCCGACACTTTTACTCACTTCCGACATGCGCTCCGTCGAAATGATACAAGCAAGATACTGACTGGAACACAACATAAACGATATCTGTCTGCACCAGAGAGATGTTTGGGTTTTGTTCAATCAGGAAAAGATGTATTATGCTGAGTCAATAACGAAAGTGGGCATGGGATAATATGGACATTGTACGATACCATGGGGACTGAACGTGGACATATTGGTACCCACTGAAAGATCACGCGGTGGTATCAATAGCGTCTCATAGATACGGACCGAGTAACAAGTACATGTTGAACGCCCCTCGTTTTTATACAAATTTAATTATTTGCCCCAACGAGATCGGGACAGGTACTCATGAATAGCATTCCTTAACGATAAGTAGTTTCTGTTTCTTCTGCTGTTAATTACCTATATGTATTTATAATATCCATATCTGCTTGTTATAACTAGCAATATAAAGCCCTGCTCACCGCGAAAGGAAAAGTTGTGCAGCTGTTTGCAAGGAAAACAAAATTTAAATGCCTAGCAATACGTATTTATTCCGACCACACTAGAGAATCAAGAGAGAGTTTATCTCATCGATCGAATGAAGTAAAGATGCCATATTAAATGATGATTTTCTGTGAAATGTTATTTTTCATTGAGTATGAAAAAAATTCTTACATCTTATGCTAATAACACTCTCGATGATGACTGCTTCCTGGCTACCAATCAGTATACTCGCGCCAAAATTAGGGATTGTGAAGTTCGTGATCAAACCCCGCTCAACGCGGGGCTCGAAGACAGGACCTTCGGATCAGGAGTCAGGCACTCTATCCCTCAACTACTGGGCTTCATTTTGATAGTAATGATCATAAAACTTCCAATCTTAATTTAAAAAGTGTTTATAAGCATCTCTCCATATTTGATGTAATTAATGTATATATTTGTTTACATTTTTTAAGGAATGACATTCTAGCTGACAAAAATAGTTTCATCTCGCTGAACTTGACGGTAAGTTGCAATAAATAAGAGATTTAATTCCTGACTCTCTTCGCTGAAGCTTCGCTGTCGCTGAATAACCCTATGTATAAAGTCGAATGTGTGTTCCTGATAAGCACTTTTTGATGAAAAGACACCTAATGTCATTTCATGTTCATTATCAAAAAATCAACTTCAATTTGTCAAAATTCCTACTTTCGTTTTGTAGACTTAAATCAGCTACTACCTAACGAGCAGTTGTCTGCTAGAACTGCTGGAAGTAAGGGCAGTTATTTCCTACAATAGTACAATGCTACAATCGGGAAAGCACTTCATCACAATCATGAATATATACGCTATATTTGCCCGAAACGTAAATAAAGACCAAACTGAAGACTTTAAAAAGTTTATTGGGCCCGTTTTATCAACGTTCTTACGCACGAAATTTTCGTAAGATTTACTTACGACATTCTTACGATCGCAAGAGCGTTTTATCAATATTTTCGTACGCATGGAGACGCTACGAATTCGTAAGATTTTCTTACGACGTTCTTACTATCGCAAGAGCGTTTTATCAATATTTTATGCTACGAATGGTCATAGGCATGCGTAACATTCGTAAATATAGGCTAAGAGACAAATTTGATCAGATGCTAAAAATAACCATTCTATATTTCTTTATTTAAGTGTCATGCAATTAACAATTTCAATAATTTTAGCCTTACTGACAAAAGAACAGAAGAGCTTATGCGATGGTGCGATGTCTGTCGTCCGTACGCCCGTCCGTGCGTCCGTAAACAATTGCTTGTGAACATGATATTTAAAGACGTTAGTTTGATTGTATTTCAATCAAATTTATACAGTAGTTAGATATCCATAAGAGCTCTGTTCCTTTCGATATCTAGCCAGAACTGCCCATGCATCATTTGATTATGGCCCTTAAATTGTCAAATTTTTCTATAATACAGCTTGTGAATAGAATAGCACCTTCTATATTATCCGCTGTTTACCAAACTTACACAGTAGGTAGATATCCATGAATGCTCGGTTCCTTTCGAAAACCAGCCAGACCCACTCGTGCTTGACTAGATTATGGTCTCTTGAAAATGACAAAATTGCCATGCATGAGCTTGTGAATAGCTTATATTCTTTAATTGATCTTCACCAAACTTGGACAGTCGTTTGATATCCATGAGATCTTGGTTATTTTTGAAAAAAACAGATACGTGCATTCATGACTGCATTATGGCCCTTGAATTTGGCAATATTTCTGTAGTCAATATAGCCTCCATAATTGCCTTCTTATAACTTAAAGACAAAAAGTGAACGAATTCAGTCTGCCAGTAGAGCACATGACCTCATTGGTCTCTTATTTTATAGATGTTTGCATAAGAGTGGTGTATACATGTCATTACAGTGTCTTATTCATTGGCGGACATTAAACATTCATGAATAGTTATTTGTTTCAGTGCATTCTATTTGCAGTCTAAGATACACAAATGTTAACATTTAAATTAGTGTTGAATTGTATTTGTGTCCTTACTTTACTTTGCTTTTGTCCGGCTATATTATCATCAGTGTTGTTTTTTAAAAATGTACAAACACCACAACTCAAATACACATTTCAATTTATTGCTGCATAAACAATAAGAAAATAACAATAACAAAATATTTATAACAATAATAAATAAATCATTTAGAACTGATGGGATTCAATGTGGCAAATTTCAGTTGTTTAAATTCTAAAGATTCCCTTTTAAGTTGAACCAATTCTCTGAAAAGAGACAATTTCTCTTTTTTCAATTCTATCAGTTCTGATAGACAGTCACCTGAAATACAGGAAAATTATTGTGAGACAAATATGCAGATACAGCTACAAATATAACTTTGTTCTGTCAACAAATTTTGTTCTAGTTTTTTAATCCTTATACCAATATGAACCTTTTATTTAACTAAATGGACTGAAAATTGTGGATAATTACTAAAAATTAATACAAATAACTATAGAGCAGCAGTAAACCCAACATACATTTACGCTTCCTTTTGCCCGCCTGTGCATTGTTGGTGTTGGAACATGTAGCGGCTGAAATGTATAAGAAGTATGCATTTATTTTACAAATGAAAAAAGTTAATCAGACGCCCAGTTAGTTCATTTGGTAGAGTGCTATACTAGAATTTCTGGGGTCGAGGGTTCGAACACCACATTCATATTGATCTACTTTAGTCTTAATAAAAGTTCATTTGTGATTATTTACTGGCATAACCGTCATAACAATTGTATATAGATTTACATATTGCAAAGTAGAAGCAACCATCACGACGATCCCCTTGGGACCAGTAGCTCTGGATTCAGTAATATAACTGGAACCTATGACTCGCAGTGGTTAGGCATTCGTTTACCTTAGCGCAAATCTGTGTATCTACAAGTCCATTAACAGGCGGGTAGCCTGTCTTACTTGTAAATGATAAACGTCTGCTATATCAAAGACCTAAACACGGTATTTAGGTCTTTGGCTATATGAATAATTTAATTAACAAATTAAAACTACTTACTGTGCAGTTACAGCCACTCAAAACATGCCATTCATTTCATACAAGCCTTTCATAACAACATTCCACTAACGCCTGCTTCTCCTCCTCCGACCAGTTTGTTTGTCTGCAGTTTGTTTTTGTTTCCGCCGCGTCAGTCATGATAATTCTATGCAATATGCAAACGTGTTGAAGAGGGACAACAGATGACAGATGGCGCGAACTACGTTGTTTTCTACCTCCAATTGAAGAGCATTTGCGTACGAATATTCTTATTCGTAAAATCTTTGTCATACGTACGAACGCGTTTATAAAACGGTCGTAAGTATTTTCGTAAGAATGCCTTGATAAAACGGTCGTAAGTATTTTCGTAAGAACATTCTTACGAACATTTCGAATCTTACGAACGCTAGTTCGTACGAATATTGATAAAACGGGCCCATTAATATTGTCCCTACTTGGATAAGTAAATACATTTTTATCAACTTATGTATTTACAAAATTGGAGTCAAGTTATGCAATGAGTGTCTGTCTACCTCACGGAGCTGGAAAAGAATATTAGTCCATAATGAATATTTTTATGAATATACTTTTTGTAGGGAAATATTCGCGAAATTCCGTCAATGCAATGAATGTGGTAATTCGTATTGGTCGATAAACACCGAAGCTATCAGAATAATTGTAGTATTTTACTATAGTATAGCTATACGTGTTTATACAATTCATTGGCTCCATATCATGTTATAAACCTTGCAACACACAGCAGTTTTTTTCTTGAAAACTATCTAGAATATAAATCACTACAAACATTGGCTTCTTACTCAGGCTAACCGATATAAGAATTAAATACATTAACAACTCAAATAATGTAATCATTGGTTTGATTTCAGCCAATATCAAATATTGCGTGACAAGAAATCGCGCCGATGGTGCGTTAAGACGGGATATCTAGTTTTGCTATACAGAGCAATCTGCTGATCTTTTAACCTATTATAGTTACATCAAAACATGAATGATTCGGTCAGATGTTTTGCCTGATATTAATTATAACAATGATATCATATTGTTCGAATTTATGTATCATCAAATTTATATGTGCGTCATCAGTTTTTCTAGCACTTCGATAGTTGTCGACAATTTCCGGTACTAAGGTTTTTGTTAAACTTTCAAGACGAATCGTAACGGAAAATGACGGAAATTTACGGAACAGACCGGAAATTTCCGAACGAGGCTCGGCTCTCCAAAAGTGGGTATTTATACGAGACGTGATACAGTAACTAAAGGTTACACATCAAGACAGGCAGGAGAAGAGAGGACGTAACATTTTTAGTGTTCAAATTTAAGTAAATCACAGACAGACCAGAAACATGAGAGAAATTGTGCACATACAAGCTGGTCAGTGCGGAAACCAGATTGGAGCCAAGGTAAGTGCCAGTAGTTTGCATTTTATTTTAAGTTAAACTTCTATTAAATACCTAAATTATTTATTTTCCTCTTTCTTTTTGATGCAAGCCTTTTTACTACAGCTTTTAATGTTAAATCAAAAGGCTGATGTGTAAATCTACAACTTCGGTGAGTTTTTACTGCTATGTACATTCAAATATAAACGACAGTTATCATTTCTACCCGGGGTTAGTGTTGTCCGGATATCGAGTACATGTAGATTGTCGGTGGAAATTGAAACTGGAATTATCAAGTAATTTTTTTCTGTGTTTAAAAAAATCGTATTTGAAATAGTAACTACAAATGTTATACAGTCATGTATTGTAGTTGTGACTAAAATCACTTATACCCGGCCCGGCGACGATGACTAAACTCAGCTTGCGCTATAAACAGATGTGACTATCTTAATGAAACACAACTATTTGTAATTCGTGACTGTACATGAACACAAAACTTAATAGACTTGGTCGAGGTCTCATAGCTATACAATAACAGTTTGTTTCAAAGTATTGAGCATTGAGTATTGAGCATTGAGTATAGAGTATTGAAGGGTATTGAGAACGGCAAATCAACTAAAAGAATAACCAATTCTTAAGTTTGTAAGAGAATAGCTGAATAGCTAATGTTCTTTTCGGCAATTCAGACCGATGTAAAATATAGCTTCTTGTATCTTGTATGTTAGTTCCGAGCGATTCAAACAGTGCCTTAAATAGTAATACATCTAACTTGATTTTGTTAAAACATCATGTTAAATAAATGAGAATTTATTTCCAATTCTATAAGTTGTCTTAAAAATCCTGATAATGATTTACTTTATAGCTAGTTCTTTTGTATTCTAGAAATGTGACACTTTGTGGTTTAGCTGTAAGATTGCGCACATTACATCGTCTAACAATACCCTCCCCGATGAACAAATAGAACAGGCTGAACAAAATCGATGCTTCAATGAGACCTATTGCTTTTAAAGTGTAAATTTTCAGGTAGATTGAACAATTAATCAATTGTACAACTTTTTTAAAACTGTAGAGAATATGGAGTGTTTGAACATTAGGTCTTACTGCACGTTACAATGGTATGCTAGAGCAAAGTAGGCTGCCAAATAGACATGGCTAATAAAATCCAATCTAGCTAGCTACTAGTCTAGAATGTAGTTTTGTTTAAGTCCCTGTCAGGATAAAGTCAGTATTTTCTAACATATAAGTGTGAGGGGTTCTGTTGTGGATAATTCCCTGAGTATTTGTCTACCTTGCAATGTTATACAGAAAAATGTGGAGCTGACTTGAGTCTGGGACAGAGCCGAATTTAATTGTAGCTTACATAACATTAAAATATTTTGCATGAACAAAATTGATAAGTCGAGACTGCAGTCGGATAATAAACTCTGGAATTATTCGACCTTGAAACATACCGCCGCGTTGGTGCTGTCACGTAACCCATACCGGCCAACATGTTCAAACACGTTTATATGTACACTGCACTCAGTATTTGTGAAATATACTCACAAGAGGTCCATACGGACACATTCTTCATCCAAAGTTATCTGATAACCTGTGATAGTATAGTATTTATATTCGCTTAAATAAATAATGAAGGAGAAAGTTTGACAACACACTTGTTTATATCCTCGATTGTTTTAATTTTAATTGTTTAAACACCTGTATATCTTCCAGCAAGATAACATTGTTTTATTATCAAGTTAAGATTAGTAACAAGTATTTGCATTCATTATGTTTGTTAAATATGTTGTCACATTGACGGTATGTTGCATAGACAGGTCAGCCGGATTTAGTTGACATGTCATGTCACACTGCGATCTGTCTGTCCGTCCGTCCGTCCGTCAGTCTCTTTATAATATGCCGTCTTTTATACTATTCATGTTGTGTTCTCAGCTTTTTGGACAAATGAATGCTAATACAAGTTAAATGTAAATGATCCATATGTTATCCATATTCTAATTAATTCAATTTTGTCCCCTAAAACAAGTTTGTATATTTAAATGTAGACAAGCGTCATATTTCAAAAGCGTTTGTTCCCTTAGTAACTATCCTACGTGCTCCAAAATTAGAAGTTTCGTTCAAAAGAGTATCAGAAATTAGTATGCTAACGTTTTTGACTAATTTCTATTTTACCGACCAAACTTGTATCCGCCCCTTGTGGTTCTGGCACGTCAAACGTCAATCTCTAAAGCCCGCAAGTTCACGTAACTAGCCAATTCTATATACAAACAATTGCTGATTGAGTCTAAACACGTCCTACTAGCGGTGTCTGTAATTTGTAATTTACATGCAATATTGGATTAAATTAAATGATTGAATTACAATTCAATTGTTTAATGGTTTGATAAGCAATCTAATTTGGCAGCATGCCAAGATAATGGGTAATGATAAATATTTTTATTTTTATTTTAGTGATAAATGTCGTGTGAAAAAGATGATAAACTTCAAGTTTGTGGCTGATTGAAAATCTATTGTCAAATTGTGTCTTGCTTGAATCAACATTAAAATATAAGCACAATATATAGACTATTTGATACATAGATACGATCTGTATGTGGTTACTATGTATTCGAATAACAAAAAATAAATGATAATGCACCAATGTACCAATGCACTAATGCACCAATGCACATTATTAAGCTGCCAAATCCACAAATCTTTATAGATTATGCAACTGTTTGTGGCAATAATTAATTCTAATTTGTATTTTAGAAGATAATGATTTGCCAGTAATATCCCCAAATACTATACATTCCCTCTTCATTTATATCGACTTTAAAACACCCAGTGTCAAATGTTTCGAATGTCTTCTTAAACCCTTAATTATTCATAATAAACATTGAATCTAAACTATCTCTAAAACTACGCATATATTTTGTGTTGTACTTTAGTCCAATAAATAGTGACAGTAGTAGTCATGGCAACGAATTGATTATGATTTAAAAATATTATAGTAACTAAAATCCAACGCATGTTTTCATAAGTCGGTACGTCCATAATTACCACATCCATTGTAAACGATCAATCGCTTCGTCTCATTGTTTAAACGCAAGAAAAATAACTCGAAATAATGCAATACTGAAATCAGCAAACAAGAATGTGCAAATATCGAGTACCAATACTGCTTTGCTGACAGATAAAACACAATACCGACCGTATGATCATGAAATACATTCAAATATTTCAAGGTTGTTAGATAAAATTTCCAATACATAAATTCCCACCGTATTTTAGGTATATGACTTTGACGGAAAGATCAATCGGCATTAAATAAGAAATAGTTGACTGACATCAGTTAATACACTATAAAGAAAGGGTATCTGAAACAGTTGATGGATTTGACATATCATACATCAATATGTGTGTCGCCAAGTTCTTACCTCGAATATAGGCAGTGTATTGGCGTATACTGCCACGTGGTTTAAGTCAATAAATAACTTAGTCTACTAAAACTTGAAAATAAAATAATTCTTACCTCGGCCCCTCTGTTTTTCTTCTCAGTATATCAAACTATGGTACTCAATTTGGCGATCGTAAGGCGTATTATATACGAAGTCCGTCTTCATAATAATTGAGACACAAATAACAGCGTGACAAACAGATGTTGAATTTATTTGTCGTTTAGGGACTGTAAGACATTCGGTCGAGAGATACGTATACACTTATACCTACTTTACATAACTTGTAACTTTATGTACACCAGTCTATGAACTTTTCTAATTATACAAAAATCACTACCTCAAAATTCATACCTCAGTAATGAGATAGTTCGACTTGAAATACATATGAAGGATGAAGATATGGCAAATTATATAATGAATACCAATTCCACCGACAGTCAGGCTGATAGCAAATGGACAATAGTTTGTATATAAGATAAACCCACTGTTGCTACGTGCCATTAAACTGCGTTAATATTACTTCACGTATATACTTAAATATATTTCAGTTCTGGGAAGTGATCTCTGACGAACATGGAATTGACCCTACTGGTACCTACCACGGAGATTCTGACCTCCAACTTGAGAGAATCAATGTGTACTACAATGAAGCCACTGGTCAGTATTTACCGTATGGTCAAATATTCTACTAATTGCCACAGAATAAATGCCAGTCGGTGCATTTTCTAGCTATCAGCAAAAGTCTTAATTTTATCATATTTACTAAGCTCCAGTATGTACACTGTAATACACAATTGACATAGTCCGTGATGTTTTTTAGACATGCCGATTACAATAGCGTAGTCGAAACTAATCGACAGATTAATGTAAGCCTTCTGATTCGAATATTTATTCTAAGACATTTCCACAAATGTTTGGCAGATAATGTTTGCTTTCAATATGACATTGCATGTGAGTAAAAATTCCAATGGCAACAAGAACACGATTATGGAATTTAGGCAGTGCTTGATAACGGTGTTTCCTATTCCAGGTGGCAAGTATGTACCCAGAGCAGTTCTTGTCGATTTGGAGCCAGGAACCATGGACTCCGTCAGATCTGGCCCATTCGGACAGGTATTCAGACCAGACAACTTTGTGTTTGGTCAGAGTGGAGCTGGAAACAACTGGGCTAAGGGTCACTACACAGAAGGTGCTGAATTAGTGGACTCCGTGTTGGATGTTGTGAGGAAAGAAGCTGAAAGCTGTGATTGTCTGCAGGGATTCCAACTGACACACTCCCTCGGTGGTGGTACCGGATCTGGCATGGGAACATTGTTGATTAGCAAGATCCGTGAAGAATACCCAGACAGAATTATGAACACATTCTCAGTTGTGCCATCACCAAAGGTAAGACCAAACCATCAAACTTAAAAAAACTCGTTTCAATTAGAAACAATTGTACAAAAGACCCCCTCTCGGCTAAATATAGGCAATAGAATGGAACGGAAAACTTCATGTTCTTAAAGATCACTGATTCCATTATCAATGTTGGTCTTTAAAGCTGAGGGATTATATCAGAATACAACAATTTGCAATATACGCACATCATGCAGTCACTGAAATGCTGTACATGAAACAATACATGTATCTTCCAATTTAGATTGGATTACATAGTCGTATTTAAGACTAACGCGGCTAAAAACAACCGCCCTAAACAAAATATAATTTGTGTTCTTTGTGAGACTATAAAACATAGACCAACTTATATTCAAACCTGGCTATTCAGGCTCTAGATCCTCCACCAATACCATTATGCAAATTTGAGATTGTAGATTAAACAATACTTTGATTGTATAGATAAGTATTTTATCAATAAATGTACTTAAGTCATCTAGATTATCATTGTTAGGACCACTTCTTTTGTTCAAAACATATTTACACGAAAAGTATGTCTACACCTGAACGAAGACCGCCAATTTTAAGTATAGATCTGTATTTATTAGCAACGTATAAAAGCGTCACTTGAAAAGTCAGTGATAAGACAAACACAAATTGACTTAGTACTTGTTATAAATCTAAGGGAGTCTTAATTTCTTATAAGTCGTTAAACTTATTCAAAATTCCTAAAAAATTAACACTTTATATTTGTGATAGAATTACATGCATGGAATTATATTGGCGAAACAAAAGTGAAAAAAAATCTTGTAAATTCATTTAAGGTACAAGACAACTCGCATGTTACAAATCCGATTCCGCCTATAACTGCTTAAACTCGGTACGAACAAACGCCATTAATATTAACGTATAAAGATTATGACACAAATTTATGAATTCGCAAGTTGTGTAGAGCGCAAGGGCATTTGTCTTACACACTATTATTATTTTCTTCCCTTCAGGTATCAGATACCGTTGTTGAACCCTACAATGCTACCCTCTCAGTCCATCAACTGGTTGAGAACACTGATGAGACCTACTGTATCGACAACGAGGCTCTCTACGATATCTGCTTCAGAACCTTGAAACTGACCACCCCAACATACGGTGACTTGAACCATCTTGTCTCTGCCACCATGTCCGGTGTCACCACTTGTCTCCGTTTCCCAGGTCAGTTGAACGCCGATCTCCGTAAATTGGCTGTCAACATGGTACCCTTCCCACGTCTCCATTTCTTCATGCCAGGATTCGCTCCACTAACATCTCGTGGTAGCCAGCAATACAGAGCTCTTACCGTCCCCGAGCTCACGCAGCAAATGTTCGATGCCAAGAACATGATGGCTGCCTGTGACCCACGTCACGGACGTTACCTCACCGTGGCAACAATGTTCCGTGGACGTATGTCCATGAAGGAAGTTGATGAACAACTCCTCAACGTCCAGAACAAAAACAGCAGCTACTTCGTTGAATGGATCCCCAACAACGTCAAGACCGCTGTCTGTGACATCCCACCACGTGGTCTCAAGATGTCCGCTACCTTCATTGGTAACAGTACTGCCATCCAGGAATTGTTCAAGCGTATCTCTGAACAGTTCACTGCTATGTTCAGGCGTAAGGCTTTCTTGCATTGGTACACTGGTGAGGGTATGGACGAGATGGAATTCACTGAAGCTGAATCCAACATGAACGACTTGGTCTCTGAATACCAACAGTACCAGGACGCCACTGCCGAAGAGGAGGGTGAATTCGACGAGGAAGAGGGTGAGGGAGAGGAGGCTTAAGACGTAACCTAGCAACCAGCAAGTGATCTTCAACATTAGATGAGTAAACCAATAAAAAAGAATGTGAACAATATATAGAAACAATTTATCAGAACAATGGAACAAAGCAACAGTATCTTTATAAAATACATTGGTGTTGCGGAAAATCGTTAGATCTGAATATTATTTTGTTTTATGATATGTTTTAACAGAATTAAAAATATTCGAATTATGTGTAGAATGTTATCATCTTTATACTTTCAATAACTTAGCAAAAAAAACCATCGTTGTCTACAATCTTCTTAAAATCGCAAAAAAATAAAACTCATTCTAACTCATATTTGTTTATTCTTGTTTTCAAAACACACATGACTTCCAGGTGTCTGGTGTTTATACGATTCTATGATTAATCCGTAGAGCTAAGTATATTGTTTTGAAAAAAGAGGGTTAAAGAAAAAAACTGCTTGGTGTTAGTATAAGCAGAAACAATTCAACACAAACAGTTCAAGGTGAAATATAAACTATACTATATCAAACATGGCCGACTTATAGTATGAACTGTAAAATCTCTTATAAAGTGACTCCACTCTTACACATGTGTCATTGACCTTTAAGTTTCATTTGAAGAATGATATGTGCTGAATCCAAATATGGGGATATGTGTTGTTTTGTGTACATCCGTTGACACTCGGGTACTTCCGATCATCCATTTCAGCTATGAAGTTATATAGTCCTTTGTTGACAAAATGTGCTGAGTCATAATTATGAGAAATCGTACCTTCATGCAGAAGTTCTACCACACAGCATTATCACTGTTCTCACATTTAACACCTTCAGTAGTGACCGAGCAACACTACTCTTTGGAACGCACTAATGTAGGATTTAGCGGCTGATTTAAACTGTCCATGCTTCAATATTTATCATAGGTTACCCGTTTCCAAAAATCAAATTAAACAGTTCAAAATAATCTCACAATAACCGCAGACAAAATGGACATGAGGGTAAACAACTAAAAACGAGAACGTCTTAGAATCCAGTTACTGTCGATTTAGAATTAGTTGAGAATTCCGTTGTCAACGTGTTCTAAAACATGTTTTCATTGGCTGACAACTTGGCAATTCATCAATGTGTTCTAAAACATGTTTTCATTGGCTGACAACTTGGCAATTCATCAACGTGTTCTAAAACATGTTTTCATTGGCTGACAACTTGGCAATTCATCAACGTGTTCTAAAACATGTTTTCATTGGCTGACAACTTTGCAATTCATCAATGTGTTCTAAAACATGTTTTTATTGGCTGACAACTTGGCAATTCATCAACGTGTTCTAAAACATGTTTTCATTGGCTGACAACCTCACAATTCGTTTACAACTGTTCTCTAGCAAATGAAAAAAGGAGGATACAAATGCGATCTTAATAGTATGAATTTTGTCATTCTTAATTGTTCCCCCAGGGGTAACTCATTCTTTTCGCAATTTTACAACGTCATGCCTCATACAACGTGTCATCATTCAAGTAAAACCATTTGAAATTATGAAGTCGCCAATTGAGAATAAAATTTGGTCAACGTGTATGTAATTTAGTCATGTTGTAATATAAAAGATTGATCAACAGTAGGATTGGTGTTTTCTGTATTGGGTCGCTTATTAATAAACTTTCATCTAAATACAGTAGCTGTATTAAGTTCCACTGAAATAAGAAATTAGTAAAAAATGGTAATTTCTATGGTGGCAACGCCTGATTCCACCCGAAGGTCGTGAATTCCAGCCCGCATATCAACGTCAAGCTAAATAAAATGTGCCCTTTAAAATAGGTACATCCAATCATTACTGATGTTTTTCAAAGACTTCATTAACAGACGTTCTTCAAACGTTTTGTTCTCAGTTGTTAAGTAGAAATAAAACTCAAATGTGCCGGGTCCTTGTTGCCATGGTATCTTGATCGATCATTATATACTCGTTATGTGTAATATCGAATGTAATTGCACACCAACATGTTGCAATTATATTCCGATTACGAATCATTTAAAAAGTTTGGTCAAATGTCAATAATTAACAAAGTAAGAGCCACAGTTTTGAAACTTTCTGATCAACCCTCGTATACATTTATATAACAACAGTGTCGTGGTTATAGTTGTGGCAGAAATCCCCCCCCCCCTTATTCATTCTCTAAATAGTGTAAGGTGACATTATTGGAATGTTCTCTAGTTTTACTGAGGAAGCAGATGTGTTTGTAGACAATATTTCCTTGCCCGTTTTATGAAAGTTTCGCATTTTTGTCATGAAATATGCTTTGGAACTAGTAACTACCGGCTGTATTCAAGAAATAAGTATTCTCGTGATCTTTATGTACTTTACTAATGACAGCTTAATGTTTGTTCGATAAATTCAAAACCATGACTATCATTATTATATGGCGTAGTTTTCTGGGTTAACTTGTTTTAATATTTGTTCAACCAGCTAGTATTTCCTACAGAAGAAAAACACCTAATTCGTGAAATTTATATTTACAACCGAATGTATAAATTACAAATTAGAACGTATTATCAAATACCGGGTGCACTTCCGTCTTTTTAGGTTGAGAAATTTTCTATAAAGATTCTTCAAAATAAATTAAAGATATATTATGCTCATTTTTTTTTTCATTTCTTTACCTGAAAATTATACTTAATCTAGTTAAAACTTCAAAAAATATGCATTATCACAGAATACATTTATGATGTTTTTCTTTGCATTTATCGAAACAAATACGTTTGTATTATCATCATATTGAAATGAAACTTCCAGTTTTTTAACAAGCGGGTGTTTTTACTAGTTTTGTCTATTAGTAATATGATTAAACAAGATTGTTTTAATCGGTTGTACATTTCAAAGGTTCTTACTGTTTCAGACTATGTAACAACAATACTGGATGTAGCCCATTAAAATAATTAAGTTTCAGATGAGCCAGATACATCTTTAAGTCTTAAAATCACTATAATACAATGCATGCTGAAGAAGTATGGATATATATCTTACATTTATACTACATTTCGTGGGTTCAACGCAATACTATCGTAACTCCTCTGTATTTATATGGGACTTGTGATAGTCTTGCACTTAACCCTCGGTTTTCTTGTGTGGATGCTGTGTGAACTAGTTTCAGCGAAAAGTTATAAAATAAGAAACAAAGGGAGGTAACTCTCCGAGTATTGTTATCATTTGTTACACAGTTACCCATCTTTGCAAACCAGAATAATGTCCAAGGAAAAGAGCAAATGTACACTGAACAAATTTTCTAAACGTCAATGTTATAAAATACAAATTTAAGAAAATGGTTTATATGCAGACTTAAAATTTGGCCTTCTAGAATTATACATAGTACTGTATCGATTTTCACAAAGAAAATACCTATTTATCGTCATGGTTGACCACGCGTGACGGTGAGTACGATTTTTAACTTATGGCACGAGGATCACGTGCACTTTGTAGTAAGTGGTAAATTTCATTTCAATGCAATCCACATTGTATGTCAAAGATAGAAAACAGAATAGATGGCAAGAATTACCACTGAAGAACGCGCCAGGGCCGTTGGTATGATAGATGCTGGTACTCCGATTCGATAGGTATGACTAACTTTATAAATTAATCGATCAATTCAAATAGAATTTGGAAAATAATAATAAAAATATTTCATTCTTGAATATTTGACCTATTTTTATAAATAGTTCTGGTTGCCCGTCTGATCAATTGGCGTAAATGTGTACATTTGTTTCTGTTCTTATAGTTCGATGAATACCAAGTGGACGTTTAGAAATTGTGTTGAGTGTATATACATACATAATAATACAATACAATACAGATTTTATTTATATAGTCGAATTGAAACATACAATGCGTATAACATAAACATAAAATAATAACATTTATGCTATTTTATTTCAATTAAAAAAAATGTGTAGATATTTTAAGATAAACGGTGACTTTCTGCTGAAAAAGTATCAAAGCACTGAAAGTGCTGAACGCGGCAGACATTGCGGTTCCGGAAAACTGACAGTTAATATTGAACAGTTCCTGTGTATCGAATACATTTTGAGTGGTAGATCTATACTTTTACTATTGTTGCCGGAAACAGGTTGTATTACTTCCCTCAGATGTAAGTTGAATGTGCATAACTAAAACACGTATGTGGATGTGCATAACTAAACACGTATGTGAATGTGCATAACTAAAACACGTATGTGAATGTGCATAACTAAAACACGTATGTGGATGTGCATAACTAAAACACGTATGTGAATATGCATAACTAAAACACGTATGTGAATATGCATAACTAAACACGTATGTGGATGTGCATAACTAAACACGTATGTGAATGTGCATAACTAAAACACGTATGTGGATGTGCATAACTAAACACGTATGTGAATGTGCATAACTAAAACACGTATGTGAATATGCATAACTAAAACACGTATTTAAATGTGCATAACTAAAACACGTATGTGAATATGCATAACTAAAACACGTATTTAAATGTGTATAACTAAAACACGTATGTATGTGATGAATGGTTGTACACAGGGTGTTATAAATAAACTGACAGGTGGATTACGATAAATAATCTTCATAATACATACATTTGAACATGTGACACATATATTTCTGTTGACATCGTTCTTTAGTAGCGAACATTATGCTGGCATTCACGCTTTGTCAAGAAACTTGCACGTGGAGCAATCCAGAAGTGTCTGACTTTGGAATAAAATTGTATATTTAACTTTTATATCGAAGGATCGACATGCCAACATTTCGCCAAATTTCAATTGCTGATAATTATGTGTTAATGATAAAAAAACGTGTGACATAAAAAACTCAGACATAGTAATGATATAATAATTATTAATATTTACATTAAAAATTAACACTGTAATAGACACATATACAATGTATCATCATGAAAACAGACTCAAACTTATATGTTATGTTGGGTGCTTCCTTAAACTAATGACCGTTCCATTTTCACACATCATTTAAGATTGCTTTATGTCCCCTTTTCTTCATAATTGATAGCATCCATGTATATTCCCTTTCTCCTTGTGTTTTAGGAGTGGCTGTGACCTGTGTATGAGGCATTTTCTGCTCGACTTTGTTTTGACAACCAACGACTTCTTAGTGTATCAATAGGACCCATAACAGACGTGTATTTTTCGGTTGTCCATACAGGACATTTTAACAGCAGGATTCCAAGGATCAAACAAAAAAATCTCTTTTCCTTCATTATTTGTTACTAGTTAACAATGTTTCATTCACACATAGTATACATTTTCAAACAGTTTTATTGTTGCAATAATTGGAATTTGTTATACTTCGCTATAAAGGGGAAAAATAATTAGTGGTTCTTAAGAAATACCATAACTGTGTTGGAATTACCAGTTTCTAATCTTCTAACAGTAAATTGTGATGTACTTTCTTGGAGTAAGAAAAACAACATTAATGCATTTTGATGCAACGTAGTCGAGGTATTTCGACAATATCATGACTTTTTTATGGAAAGTGTCCCATTTCTTTAAACTGTTTGTCCGTTAACTTAATTTTGTGTGCGATATCATGTAGATTAAATAACTACCAGTGGTATTTGCCTATGAAGTGATTCCCATTACAGATTCGAAGCCTTCAGACGCGTGACGTGTAGGTCACATTACTAAAGCTAATCGTTTAGCTCCATGATACATTATTGTATAGGTTTGCAAAGGTTATTGTGGTGTTCAACGCAAATACTGCTGCAAGAATAATAAAACAGTATCTGTCGAATATCTTGCCAATCAGTTTCCATGTCACTTCCGGCTCTAAATCCGTAACAACAGATTCTTCTTCACTTCCATTCGTACCATTGTTCGTGTCTGTTGTGCATGCAACAACTTCGTCCTTGATTTTGTTTCTTGCTTTGGCCGATGGTTTTACACAGGCACATGAGAAATTCAAGAACTTGGTAACATACTCAATGGTAGGGGGAATCTGACCTTCTCTGTCGTAAATGCGCAAAGAGACAATGCTTAAGAATATTATAACAGAGCTATAAGTCAATAAAAACAAAGTGTAATAGTAAAGAGAAGCCATTGGTGCGGAACTTTCCGGAACATTGGCATTTATCATCTCCATGGATACGATGAAGGACAAAAATGCAGTTATAGCTACCGATGTTCTCTCACCGGATGATGCTGGCATTATGAAGACTAACGTGTTTATCAAACCAAGAATGATGATTGGTATTATCACATAAACAACAAAGAATTCGCTCCGTCTCTTCAGTGTTAATTGGATGTCAATATAAGGTGCTTGGATAGATGAAGCATTAAATATTTTGCCTGAAGAAACCAACCACTGACTATTCGGAGTCAAAAAAGTTAAGTCAACATTTTCATTGGAGATATGTATTTCCATTTCCGTTGGATAATAAACGAGAGACGATAGGCTCATCAAGCAACGCTGTGTGTCAAAAGGAAAGTAGGCTACGTCGACGGAGCACATCACATTCAACACGAGAAATGGTAACCACATAATCTTGCCAGTGGATAATATTCGCGCCTTAAGAGAAACATTTTCAAGTGATTGAAGCTTGTCTACAGATTGAACTAAATATAGATCGGGAGTCCATATTACTTTCGGTGACACTAGCAGGGACTGTACTCCACCAAATTCATACGGGTTCCATTTCAATCGCTCATCGTCCCATTCTATACGAAATCCAATTGTAATACCAATTTCCCCTGACAGTTCGTCAAATTTATTGATTCCAACAAGTGCTCCGCGGACACTGACAATTGCTGTATCTTCTAAGTTCACAACAGGTAACAAATTGCTGTTGTAGTCGGTGAAAATCGCGTTGTATAACGCAGATGCGTCGGATATATTGGCACTGTCACAAGCACAAAACATATGCAGTAAGAACAATAAAAACAGGTAAGATGTCTGCTTTGCCATCTTTAGCAGCACGAGAAAAACTTGCAACGGAATGAATTTATTTAAGTAGACAAAAAACTGTCACTTTATTTGTAATTCTTGTACTTTTATAAGAGAACAACACACAACATGTACTAGTAATAATTATGTATTTTCTGGAGTTCTTAGCAACGAAACGTAAAACGATGAAGATCTCTATAAACAGGTAGAAGAAATGTGGTTTCACTGTCAAAAAGAAACAGTTACTTTAATCGATTTTAAATCTGTTTCCGTGTTAAAGATTCATTAATAAAATCCCATGCATTTATCAAAGTCATTAAAGAATAATATTTCAATGTTTCCATCCGCGGAAAAACGTTCACTTCAAAAGCAAAGCGCTGTTTTCAATGACCTGTTGTACATTATCTGTCCGTTCCTTTAATAAACAGTTATCAAATTAATTCAAATTCACAACTTCTCAGTTTTTAAGTAACAGAAATCTGACTAATATATATCAGACGAAATGATATCAAGCTTATACATGTATTCCTATATTTTGAAATACTAGTGATGATTAATACGACGTTGCTATGCTACTAATTGCGTGTTTTCAAATAAATATTATTGTACATGTTTATTCAGTGATTTAATTAAAAGCAATTTATGAGACAATTCACATCATTGATTCTTTCTGGACTGAATTTACAATGCGTCATTTCTGAATGGTTACCGAAACAATCGAACGCATTACTGTAATTGATGACTCTCAATGGTGAATACATAAATATGACGCGTTAATTGTATGTCCAATGTATACACATCAAATACCAGGGACATTCAGAACTTTTTTCCGTAGGAAAGATTTTTTTCCAGGCAATAGAATAGAAAGGCATCGTAGAAAACCGAAGGCGTTCTGCAACATTTTTTCAAAAGAGATTTGAAAATTATATGCAAACCTACAGAATGATGAAAATGGAAGGAATGATCTCAAACGTTGGACAAGAAAACATTTGATCAATATATACTCGGAAAGTTCTAAGCGGTCAGATTTGTATTTTCCCATAAATGAAGTCTCGATATAATTATGTGGAACTACATTCCCTGATATTTTCTTTCTTACAAGCGTGTCTATCAAACAACAATAGTGGTAATCTGTCACAAAATACGCCCGTCCTAGGTCAGAGCTCAGAGTCAAAATAAAACCAATTTTAGATAATTTCTATAATCAAAAGGCGTTAACTCCCGAGTGACCCGATCGATTATAGATAATGATATTATAGAATATGATAATTAGTAATATGATAAGGCTGGTTATCGAATTTTATGACCATACACATTCTGACACAATTCGGTGATGATAGGACAAATGCTCCCAAAGTTATTGATCCGAGAACTTACTGGACGCCGTCCCCGCATCCCCCGTATGCCGCGGGTGAAACTATAAAACGTCCCGTTATATGAACGGGCGTATAAAAACTGAATGGCATACATTCAGCATCCATATCTTTGCAGATTGGGAACACAACGAAGACGTATTGTGACGTTTTTAACACAGAAGTTAGTGATGCACGGTAACAGTTTGATGCATGGAGCTTTTACCTACATATGATCACGGACCTATAAACCATATTTTCTGCGATTATTGTTGGTGCATTATAAGATAATCGGGCCGATGTTTGGACGGTACCGCTCAGGTACTGTCTATAGTAGTGGCAATTTGAGAGGCATACAACAATTGGTTCCCGTTTTCAAAACACGAAAAAGACTGAAAGCCGGTAACATGTTAAAAACGTCCACATCGGCCTAATTACTACGCAAAGAAAATAGTTCCAAAGTTCACCGAACGAAATAATATCATAAACGTTTCAATAAAGTGAAATGTTGAAAAGGTGACCTGCTAAAGTGGTTTGTGAACTAATTAGCTGTTTCTGTGGAGTTCAGATGGGGTTTAAAGCAATGTATTAATACACACGAGTTTGTTTGGTGTCGGTCCAGTGCTTTTTTGCCCTCTTTATTCTATAGTAAAACTACAAGATTTGCACTGGAATTTTGAACTCCACAATATGGCCCCAGTTATTTGCAATAGCTAGTCCAAATACAACACTAGCACAGTAAATCCACTCCAAGAAAACACCACCACGACCTGGTAACTTTTCTGCTATCATTCAATGTATACAGTATCTGTCAAAAATTTTAATACACAACAGCCGACACCGTTTTGGATTTATCGTAGATATGGTCTCGTTGCGCACGACTACGAAAATTATCGGTGTCATCTTTCTACGTACATCTCACTCAGTGCTTGGAAAATTAATTGGAAAATACTCCACTACAACAAGATAACTCATAACCTATGGCAAGCTAGTGATATCATAACTTTATGCCTGGGCATACTGATTTTACTCTAAGTCCGTGCTGATATAATTTGATATGTCATTAACCAGCGCGCCTAAGCGCGCCTGATTTTAGTACTCATACAGTTTTCCAACACTGCCACCCTAAATAGTCCGGTTTTCATTTTATAATTACATATCCACAAACGTTACATAAAGGGTCTGAAATCTTTGTATTTAATTTATTTACAATCGTGACAAACATTTCACTTGTTTTAAAATTTTAAGGTTCTACTATTATGACTGACCATTTTTCTTTATATCGGTTTGAAAATCTAGCATTTCTAGAACAAGTCGGATTGAGGAAACGTCTAGTTAAAACTTCAAAAAATATGCATTATCACAGAATACATTAATGATGTTTTTCTTTGCATTTATCGAAACAAATACGTTTGTATTATCATCATATTGAAATGAAACTTCCAGTTTTTTAACAAGCGGGTGTTTTTACTAGTTTTGTCTATTAGTAATATAGTTAAACAAGATTGTTTTAATCGGTTGTACATTTCAAAGGTTCTTACTGTTTCAGACTATGTAACAACAATACTGGGTGCAGTCGTTTAAAATAATTAAGTTTCAGATGAGCCAGATACATCTTTAAGTCTTAAAATCAATATAATACAATGCATGCTGAAGAAGTATGGATAAATATCTTACATTATACTTCATTTCGTGGGATCAACGCAATACTGTCATAACTCCTCTGTATTTATATGGGACTTGTGATAGTCTTGCACTTAACCCTCGGTTTTCTTGTGTGGATGCTGTGTGAACTGGTTTCAGCGAAAAGTTATAAAATAAGAAACAAGGGGAGGTAACTCTCCGAGTATTGTTATCATTTGTTACAGAGTTACCCAACTTTGCAAACCTGAATGATGTCCAAGGCAGAGAGCAAATATACACTGAACACATATTCTAAACGTCCATGTTATAAAATACAAATTTAAGAAAATGGTTTTATATGCCGACTTAAAATTTGGCCTTCTAGTATTATACATAGTACTGTATCAATTTTCACAAAGAAAATACCTATTTATCATCATGGTTGACCACGCGTGACGGTGAGAGTACGATTTTTAACTTATGGCACGAGGATCACGTGCACTTTGTAGTAAGTGGTAAATTTCATTTCAATGCAATCCACATTGTATGTCAAACATAGAAAACAGAAAAGATGGCAAGAATTACCACTGAAGAACGCGCCAGGGCCGTTGGTATGATAGATGCTGGTACTCCGATTCGATAGGTATGACTAACTTTATAAATTAATTAATCAATTCAAATAGAATTTGGAAAATAATAATAGAAATATTTAATTCTTGAATATTTGACCTATTTTTATAAATAGTTCTGGTTGCCCGTCTGATCAATTGGCGTAAATGTGTACATTTGTTTCTGTTCTTATAGTTCGATGAATACCAAGTGGACGTTTAGAAATTGTGTTGAGTGTATATACATACAGAATAATACAATACAATACAATACAGACTTTATTTATAGTTGAATTGAAACATACATACATTGCGGTTCCGGAAAACTGAAAGTTAATATTGAACAGTTTCTGTGTATCGAATACATTTTGAGTGGTAGATCTATACTTTTACTATTGTTGCCGGAAACAGTTTGGATTACTTCCCTCTGATGTAAGTTGAATGTGCATAACTAAAACACGTATGTGGATGTGCATAACTAAACACGTGAATGTGCATAACTAAAACACGTATGTGAATATGCATTACTAAAACACGTATTTAAATGTGTATAACTAAAACACGTATGTATGTGATGAATGTTTGTACACAGGGTGTTATAAATAAACTGACAGGTGGATTACGATAAAATAATCTTCATAATACATACATTTGAACATGTGACACATATATTTCTGTTGACATCGTTCTTTAGTAGTGAACATTATGCTGGCATTCACGCTTTGTCTAGAAACTTGCACGTGTAGCAATCCAGAAGTGTCTGACTTTGGAATAAAATTGTATATTTAACTTTTATATCGAAGGATCGATATGCCAACATTTCGCCAAATTTCAATTGCTGATAATTATGTGTTAATGATAAAAAAACGTGTGACATAAAAAACTCGGACATAGTAATGATATAATAATTATTAATATTTACATTAAAAATTAACACTGTAATAGACACATATACAATGTATCATCATGAAAACAGACTCAAACTTATATGTTATGTTGGGTGCTTCCTTAAACTACTGACCGTTCCATTTTCACACATCATTTAAGATTGCTTTATGTCCCCTTTTCTTCATAATTGATAGCATCCATGTATATTTCCTTTCTCCTTGACGTGTTTTAGGAGTGACTGTGCCCTGTGTATGAGGCATTTTCAGCTCGACTTTGTTTTGACAACCAACGACTTCTTAAGGTATCAATAGGACCCATAACAGACGTGTATTTTTCGGTTGTTTATACAGGACATTTTAAGAGCAGGGTTCCAAAATCTCTTTTCCTTCATTATTTGTTACTAGTTAACAATGTTTTATTCACACATAGTATACATTTTCAAACAGTTATATTGTTGCAATAATTTGAATTTGTTATACTTCGCTATAAAGGGGAAACATAATTAATGGTTCTTAAGAAATACCATAACTGTGTTGCAATTACCAGTTTCTAATCTTCTAATAGTAAATTGTGATGTACTTTCTTGGAGAAATGAAATAAGTGTTGAGTAAGAAAACGAACATTAATGCATTTTGATGCAAGGTAGTCGAGGTATTTCGACAATATCATGACTTTTTATGGAAAGTGTCCCATTTCTAAAATAAGAACATTCTTCTTAAACTGTTTGTTCGTTAACTTAATTTTGTGTGCGATATCATGTAGATTAAATAACTACCAGTGGTATTTGCATATGAAGTGATTCCCATTACAGATTCGAAGCCTTCAGACGCGTGACGTGTAGGTCACATGACTAAAGCTAATCGTTTAGCTCCATGGTACATTATTGTATAGGTTTGCAAAGGTTAGTGTGGTGTTCAACACAAATACTGCTGCAAGAATAATAAAACAGTATCTGTCGAATGTCTTTCCAACCAGTTTCCATGTCACTTCCGGCTCTAGATCCGTGACAACAGATTCTTCTTCACTTCCATTCGTACCATTGTTCGTGTCTGTTGTGCATGCAACAACTTCGTCCTTGATTTTGTTTCTTGTTTTGGCCGATGGTTTTACACAGGCACATGAGAAATTCAAGAACTTGGTAACTTTCTCAATTGTAGGGGGAATCTGGCCTTCTCTGTCGTAAATGCGCAAAGAGACAATGCTTAAGAATATTATAACAGAGCTATAAGTCAATAAAAACAAAGTGTAATAGTAAAGAGAAGCCATTGGTGCGGAACTTTCCGGAACATTGGCATTTATCATCTCCATGGATACGATGAAGGACAAAAATGCTGTTATAGCTACCGACGTTCTCTCACCGGATGATGCTGGTATTATGAAGACTAACGTGTTCATCAAACCAAGAATGATGATTGGTATTATCACATAAACAACAAAGAATTCGCTCCGTCTCTCCAGTGTAAATTGGATGTCAATATAAGGTGGTAGGTTAGATGAAGCATTAAATACTTTGCCTGAAGAAACCAACCACTGACTATTCGGAGTCAAAAAAGTTAAGTCAACATTTTCATTGGAGATATGTATTTCCATTTCCGTTGGATAATAAACGAGAGACGATAGGCTCATCAAGCAACGCTGTGTGTCAAAAGGAAAGTAGGCTACGTCGACGGAGCACATCACATTCAACACGAGAAATGGTAACCACATAATCTTGCCAGTGGATAATATTCGCGCCTTAAGAGAAACATTTGCAAGTGATTGAAGCTTGTCTACAGATTGAATTAAATATAGATCGGGAGTCCATATTACTTTCGGTGACACTAGCAGGGACTGTACTCCACCAAATTCATACGGGTTCCATTTCAATCGCTCATCGTCCCATTCTATACGAAGTCCAATTGTAATACCAATTTCCCCTGACAGTTCGTCAAATTTATTGATTCCAACAAGTACTACGCCGACACTGACAATTGCTGTATCTTCTAAGTTCACAACAGGTAACAAATTTCTGTTGTAGTCGGTGAAAAGCGCGTTGTATAACGCAGATGCGTCGGATATATTGGCACTGTCACAAGCACAAAACATACGCAGTAAGAACAATAAAAAAAGGTAAGATGTCAGCTTTGCCATCTTTAGCAGCACGAGAAAAACTTGCAACGGAATGAATTATTTAAGTAGACAAAAACTGTCACTTTATTTGTAATTCTTGTTCTTTTTTAAGAGAACAACACACAACATGTACTAGTAATAATTTTGTCTTTTCTGGAGTTCTTAGCAACGAAACGTAAAACGATGAAGATCTCTATAAACAGGTAGAAGAAATGTGGTTTCACTGTCAAAAAGAAACAGTTACTTAAATCGATTTTAAATCTGTTTCCGTGTTAAAGATTCATTAATAAAATCCCATGCATTTATCAAAGTCATTAAAGAATAATATTTCAATGTTTCCATCCGCGGAAAAACGTTCACTTCAAAAGCAAAGCGCTGTTTCCAATTACCTGTTGTACATTATCTGTCCGTTCCTTTAATAAACAGTTATCAAATTAATTCAAATTCACAACTTCTCAGTTTTTAAGTAACAGAAATCTGACTAATATATATCAGACGAAATGATATCATGCTTATACATGTATTCCTATATTTTGAAATACTAGTGATGATTAATACGACGTTGCTATGCTACTAATTGCGAGTTTTCAAATAAATATGAGTGTACATGTTTTTTCAGTGATTTCATTAAAAGCAATTTATGAGACAATTCACATCATTGATTTTGTCTGGACTGAATTTACAATGCGTCATTTCTGAATGGTTACCTAAACAATCGAACGCATTACTGTAATTGATTACTCTCAATGTTGAATACGTTAATATGACGCCTTAATTGCATGTCAAATGTATACACATCAAATACCAGGGACATTCAGAACTTTTTTCCGTAGGAAAGATTTTTTTCCAGGCAATAGAATAGAAAGGCATCGCAGAAAACCGTAAGCTTTCTGCAACATTTTCAAAAGAGATTTGATAATTATATGCAAACCTACAGAATGATGAAAATGGAAGGAATGATCTCAAACGTTGGACAAGAAAACATTTGGTCGATATAAACTCGGAAAGTTCTAAGCGGTCAGATTTGTATTTTCCCATAAATGAAGTCTCGATATAATTATGTGGAACTACATTCCCTGATATTTTCGTTCTAACAAGCGTGTCTATCAAACAACAATAGTGGCAATCTGTCACAAATAACGCCCGTCCTAAGTCAGAGCTCAGAGTCAAAGAAGACACATTTTAGATGATTTCTATAATCAAAGGGCGTTAACTCCCGAGTGACCCGAGCGATTATAGATAATGATATTATAGAATATGATAATTAGTAATATGATAAGGCTGGTTATCGAACTTGTTCGAGATATTATGACCATACACATTCTGACACAATTCGGTGATGATTGGACAAATGCTCCCAAAGTTATTGATCCGAGAACTTACTGGACGCCGCCCACGCAAACCCGTACGCCGCGGGTGAAACTATAATACGTCCCGTTATATGAACGGGCGTATAAAAACTGAATAGCATACATTCAGCATTCATATCTTCGCGGATTGGGAACACAACGAAGACGTATTGTGACGTTTTTAACACAGAAGTTAGTGATGCACGGTAACCGTTTGATGCATGGAGATTTTATCTACATATGATCACGGACCTATAAACCATATTTATAGGTCCGTGATATGATACATAATTTACTACATGTATAAATAGAAACAAATTTGTAGAGTATTTTCTGCGATTATTGTCGGTGCATTATAAAATAATCGGACCGATGTTTGGACGGTATCGCTCAGGTACTGTCTATAGTAGTGGCAATTTGAGAGGCATACAACAATTGGTTCCCGTTTTCAAAACACGAAAAAGACTGAAAGCAGGTAACATGTCAAAAACGTCCATATCGGCCTAATTACTACGCAAACAAAATAGTTCCAAATTTCACCGAACGAAATAATATCATAAACGTTTCAATAAAATGAAATGTTGAAAAGGTGACCTGCTAAATAGGTTTGTGAACTAATTAGCTGTTTCTGTGGAATTCAGATGGGGTTTAAAGCAATGTATTAATACACACGAGTTAGTTTGGTGTCGGCCCAGTGCTTTTTCGCCCTCTTTATTCTATAGTAAACCTACAAGATTTGCACTGGAATTGTGCACTCCACAATATGGCCCCAGTTATTTGCAATATCTAGTCTTCAAATACAACACTAGCACAGTAAATCCACACCAAGAAAACACCACCACGACCTGGTAACTTTTCTGCTATCATTCAATGTATACAGTATCTGTCAAAATCACAACAGCCGACACCATTTTGGATTTATCGTAGATATGGTCTCGTTGCGCACGACTACGAAAATTATCGGTGTCATCTTTCCACGTACACACCTCACTCTGTGCTTGGAAAATTAATTGGAAAATACCCCACTACAACAAAATAATTCATAACCTATGGCAAGCTATCATAACTTTATGCCTGGGCATACTGATTTTACCCTAAGTCCGTGCTGATATAATTTGATATGTCATTTTATAATTAAATATCCACAAACGTTACATAAAGGGTTTGAAAATCTAGCATTTCTAGAACAAGTCGGATTGAAGATCTTTTGAAAAAACTTCTAGTTAAAACTTCAAAAAATATGCATTTTCACAGAATACATTTATAATGTTTTTCTTTGCATTTATCGAAAAAATACGTTTGTGTTATCATAATATTAAAATAAAACTTCCAGTTTTTTAACAAGCGGGTGTTTTTACTAGTTTTGTCTATTAGTAATATGATTAAACAAGATTGTTTTAAACGGTTGTACATTTCAAAGGTTCTTGATGTTTCAGACTATGTAACAACAATACTGGATGAAGCCCATTACAATAATTAAGTTTCAGATGAGCCAGATACATCTTTAAGTCTTAAAATCAATATAATACAATGCATGCTGAAGAAGTATGGATATATATCTTACATTTATACTACATTTCGTGGGTTCAACGCAAGACTGTCGTAACTCTTATGTATTTATATGGGACTTGTGATAGTCTTGCACTTAACCCTCGATTGTCTTGTGTGGATGCTGTGTGAACTGGTTTCAGCGAAAAGCTATAAAATAAGAAACAAAGGGAGGTAACTCTCCGAGTATTGTTATCATTTGTTACACAGTTACCCATCTTTGCAAACTGAATGATGTCCAAGGCAGAGAGCAAATATACACTGAACAAATTTTCTAAACGTCCATGTAATAACATACCAATTTAAGAAAATGGTTTTATATGCCGACTTAAAATTTTGCCTTCTAGTATTATACATAGTACTGTATCGATTTTCACAAAGAAAATACCTATTCATCGTCATGGTTGACCACTGGTGACGGTGAGTGCGATTTTTAACTTATGGCACGAGGATCACGTGCACTTTGTAGTGAGTGAAAAATTTCATTTCAATGCAATCCACATTGTATGTCAAACATAGAAAACAGAAAAGATGGCGAGAATTACCACTGAAGAGCGCCAGGGCCGTCGGTATGATTGATGCTGGTACTCCGATTCGATAGGTATGACTAACTTTATAAATTAATTAATCAATTCAAAAAGAATTTGTAAAATAATAATAAAAATATATAATTCTTGAATAATTGACCTATTTTTATAAATAGTTCTGGTTGCCCGTCTGATCAATAGGCGTAAATGTGTACATTTGTTTCTGTTCTTATAGTTCGATGAATACCAAGTGGACGTTTAGAAATTTGTTGAGTGTATATACATACAGAATAATACAATACAATACAGACTTTATTTATAGTCGAATTGAAACATAGGCATACCATGCGTAAATACTAAAATAAAAAGATAACATTTATGCTATTTTATTTAAATTTTAAAAAATGTGAAGATATTTTAAAATAAACGGTGACTTTCTGCTGAAAAAGTATCAAAGCACTGAAAGTGCTGAACGCGGCAGACATTGCGCTTCCCGAAAACTGACAGTTAATGTTGAACAGTTCCTGTGTATCGAATACATTTTGGGTGGTAGATCTATACTTTTACTATTGTTGGCGGAAACAGTTTGGATTACTTCCCTCAGATGTAAGTTGAATGTGCATAACTAAAACACGTATGTGGATGTGCATAACTAAACACGTATGTGAATGTGCATAACTAAAACACGTATGTGAATATGCATAACTAAAACACGTATGTGAATGTGCATAACTAAAACACGTATGTATGTGATGAATGTTTGTACACAAGGTGTGCTCTTTCTATTATTAATAAACTGACAGGTGGATTACGATAAATAATCTTCATAATACATACATTTGAACATGTGACACATATATTTCTGTTGACATCGTTCTTTAGTAGTGAACATTATGCTGGCATTCACGCTTTGTCTAGAAACTTGCACGTGTAGCAATCCAGAAGTGTCTGACTTTGGAATAAGATTGTATATTTAACTTTTATATCGAAGGATCGACATGCCAACATTTCGCCAAATTTCAATTGCTGATAATTAAGTGCTAATGATAAAAAACGTGTGACCTAAAAAACTCGGACGTAGTAATGATATAATAATTATTAACATTTACATTAAAAATTAACATTGTGATAGACAATGTATTATCATGAAAACAGACTCAAACTTATATGTTATGTTGGGTGCTTCCTAAAACTAATGACCGTTCCATTTTCACACATCATTTAAGATTGCTTTATGTCCCTTTTCTTCATAATTGATAGCATATAATATTTCCTTTCTCCTTGTGATTTAGGAGTGGCTGTGCCCTGTGTATGAGGCATTTTCTGCTCGACTTTGTTTTGACAACGAACGACTTCTGAAGGTATCAATAGGACCCATAACAGACGTGTATTTTTCGGTTGTTCATACAGGACATTTTAAGAGCAGGATTCCAAGGATCAAACAAAAAAACTCTTTTCCTTCGTTATTTGTTACTAGTTAACAATGTTTTATTCATACATGATATACATTTTCAAACAGTTATATTGTTGCAATAATTTGAATTTGTTTTACTTCGCTATAAAGGGGAAAAATGGTTAGTGGTTCTTAAGAAATACCATAACTGTATTGGAATTACCAGTTTCTAATCTTTTAACAGTAAATTGTGATGTACTTTCTTGGAGAAATGAAATATGTGTTGAGTAAGAAAAATAACATTAATGCATTTTGATGCAAGGTAGTCGAGGTATTTCGACAATATCATGACTTTTTATGGAAAGTGTCCCATTTCTAAAATAAGAACATTCTTCTTATCTGTTTGTCCGTTAACTTAATTTTGTGTGCGATATCATGTAGATTAAATAACTACCAGTGGTATTTGCCTATGAAGTGATTCCCATTACAGATTCGAAGCCTTCAGACGCGTGACGTGTAGGTCACATGACTAAAGCTAATCGTTTAGCTCCATGGTACATTATTGTATAGGTTTACAAAGGTTATTGTGGTGTTCAACACAAATACTGCTGCAAGAATAATAAAACAGTATCTGTCGAATGTCTTTCCAACCAGTTTCCATGTCACTTCCGGCTCTAGATCCGTGACAACAGATTCTTCTTCACTTCCATACGTACCATTGTTCGTGTCTGTTGTGCATGCAACAACTTCGTCCTTGATTTTGTTTCTTGCTTTGGCCGATGGTTTTACACAGGCACATGCGAAATTCAAGAACTTGGTAACTTTCTCAATTGTAGGGGGAATCTGGCCTTCTCTGTCGTAAATGCGCAAAGAGACAATGCTTAAGAATATTATAACAGAGCTATAAGTCAATAAAAACAAAGTGTAATAGTAAAGAGAAGCCATTGGTGCGGAACTTTCCGGAACATTGGCATTTATCATCTCCATGGATACGATGAAGGACAAAAATGCTGTTATAGCTACCGATGTTCTCTCACCGGATGATGCTGGCATTATGAAGACTAACGTGTTTATCAAACCAAGAATGATGATTGGTATTATCACGTAAACAACAAAGAATTCGCTACGTCTCTCCAGTGTAAGTTGGATGTCAATATTAGGTGCTTCGTTAGATGAAGCATTAAATACTTTGCCTGAAGAAACCAACCACTGACTATTCGGAGTCAAAAAAGTTAAGTCAACATTTTCATTGGAGATATGTATTTCCATTGTCGTTGGATAATAAACGATAGACGATAGGCTCATCAAGCAACGCTGTGTGTCAAAAGGAAAGTAGGCTACGTCGACGGAGCACATCACATTCAACACGAGAAATGGTAACCACATAATCTTGCCAGTGGATAATATACGCGCCTTAAGAGAAACATTTTCAAGTGATTGAAGCTTGTCTACAGATTGAACTAAATATAGATCGGGAGTCCATATTACTTTCGGTGACACTAGCAGGGACTGTACTCCACCAAATTCATACGGGTTCCATTTCAATCGCTCATCGTCCCATTCTATACGAAATCCAATTGTAATACCAATTTCCCCTGACAGTTCGTCAAATTTATTGATTCCAACAAGTGCTCCGCGGACACTGACAATTGCTGTATCTTCTAAGTTCACAACAGGTAATAAATTGCTGTTGTAGTCGGTGAAAAGCGCGTTGTATAACGCAGATGCGTCGGATATATTGGCACTGTCACAAGCACAAAACATACGCAGTAAGAACAATAAAAACAGGTAAGATGTCAGCTTTGCCATCTTTAGCAGCACGAGAAAAACTTGCAACGGAATGAATTTATTTAAGTAGACAAAAACTGTCACTTTATTTGTAATTCTTGTTCTATTATAAGAGAACAACACACAACATGTACTAGTAATAATTATGTCTTTTCTGGAGTTCTTAGCAACGAAACGTAAAACGATGAAGATGTCTATAAACAGGTAGAAGAAAGGCGGTTTCACTGTCAAAAAGAAACAGTTACTTTAATCGATTTTAAATCTGTTTCCGTGTTAAAGATTCATTAATAAAATCCCATGCATTTATCAAAGTCATTAAAGAATAATAGTTCAATGTTTCCATCCGCGGAAAAACGTTCACTTCAAAAGCAAAGCGCTGTTTTCAATTACCTGTTGTACATTATCTGTCCGTTCCTTTAATAAACAGTTATCAAATTAATTCAAATTCACAACTTCTCAGTTTTTAAGTAACAGAAATCTGACTAATATATATCAGACGAAATGATATCTTGCTTATACATGTATTCCTATATTTTTAAATACTAGTGATGATTAATACGACGTTGCTATGCTACTAATTGCGAGTTTTCAAATAAATATCATTGTACATGTTTATTCAGTGATTTAATTAAAAGCAATTTATGAGACAATTCACATCATTGATTTTTTCTGGACTGAATGTACAATGCGTCATTTCTGAATGGTTACTGAAACAATCGAACGCATTACTGTAATTGATGACTCTAAATGGTGAATACATAAATATGACGCGTTAATTGTATGTCCAATGTATACACATCAAATACCAGGGACATTCAGAACTTTTTTCCGTAGGAAAGATTTTTTTTCCAGGCAATAGAATAGAAAGGCATCGCAGAAACCCGTAAGCTTTCTGCAACATTTTCAAAAGAGATTTGATAATTATATGCAAACCTACAGAATAATGAAAATGGAAGGAATGATCTCAAACGTTGGACAAGAAAACATTTGATCAATATAAACTCGGAAAGTTCTAAGCGGTCAGATTTGTATTTTCCCATAAATGAAGTCTCGATATAATTATGTGGAACTACATTCCCTGATATTTTCGTTCTAACAAGCGTGTCTATCAAACAACAATAGTGGCTATCTGTCACAAAATACGCCCGTCCTAAGTCAGAGCTCAGAGTTAAAACAAGACAAATTTTAGGTAATTTCTTTAATCAAAGGGCGTTAACTCCCGAGTGACCCGAGCGTTAATAGATAATGATATAATAGCATACATACATTCAGCATCCATATCTTTGCGGATTGGAAACACAACGAATACGCTTTGTGACGTTTTAACACAGAAGTTAGTGATGCCAGAGATTACCGGGCACGGTAACAGCTTGGTGGAGCTTTTACCTACATATGATGCATATTTTAGTATAAATAGAAACAAATTGTTAAAGAATTTTCTGCGATTATTGTCGGTGCATTATAAAATAATCGGGCCGATTTTTTAAGCAATCGGCCTGCGGAGTTGTCGCACATTACGACGACGGCTATCATTTTGACCACAATGACCGCTTCAGAGAAAACATTGCAATTTTTCTGGCAGATAGAAATACATTTGTAGAAAGAAAAATAATGTAAACACATAACATAATCGGTCCTCGATCGCAAACGGCCCTCGGTCCCACTCAGCCTCGAAGCATTTGACTACCATAAATAAAATGTTCAAAACTTTTTGATATATTTAGAAATCTTAAACAATGCGTCACTATGGTAATGTAACTTTCGTTGCTGTGACTGTAATATTCTTGTGCTTTTACTTTTTCAGAAAGTTTTAAAGCGGAAAATTGTTTTCATAAAGTTATATGTTAGTTTTGTTATCCAGGCCCCGTGTTAGCAAAGAATTAATGATTGAGGTTAAATATAGTTTCATTTAAACTTTGAAAACATTGCTATGCAAATATATTTTTTTTCCAAATGTGACAGATGTGAACATTTTCCAAAACTTTTCAGACATTAAATTCAGGCTTCATGTTCATTAAGAAAAAAGATGGAAATTAATTACATAATAAGTTAAGACCGATTCTGGAAAATTGATCCCGATTAGATCAAGATCATTTTCAGCAATGAGTATAATAAATTAATTTCTCAACAAAACTGTAAAGTTTTGTATGTTTTAGGTATTTTATGTGTAAGTTTTTGAGAAACATTGGAAAACGTATTCACTTGCTTCAAGAAAATAGCAAAAATTTAAAAGATCAACTTGTTCCAGATCAGTTGATCCTTTGCAAACACAGGGACAGAGGATTATAATCTCATATGAGAATACTAGAAGGCCAATTCACTTCTGAACTTCCCTCGTAACGTACTTAATTTACACCATTCTATATAATGTAAAACTTTGGGATAAAAATCTCAAATACATGCGTCATTGAGTTAAGGTATAGAACAGAACGGAACAATGCAGACCATTTTAGTGTTTGACTTATGTATACCTATATCCATGAAATAGCAATGTAAGTGTAGGATTAGAAGAGAAATAGCGCTTAGACCAGTATTGTAAAAAGCCATCGATTTTATTTCACTTGTTTGTAACCAAACATTGAACATATTTTGAGATCGGAGCAATGCTAATTACTTGAAAGCCACTTGCCATCAAAAGTGGATGTTGACGCAATACAAAATTAAAGCTAATATAGAAATCAAACTTGCCCTGTATTTTAATACCCTATGCTTATGTGCCCAATTTGAATACATCCATCCTTTGATCGGAAACCAACTTTTAAGTAAAAAGGGCCTTAACTTCAAAATAAAATTGCCATTTTGTAACCGTTATCGAGTTTGACTTAGGCCTACATTTTACTATTCTATGCTTGTGCGACGATTTTGATTATTATACCTCACGTGATGTGTCCATGCAAAATTCACATATACACGCTATACGCAAATCCGTAATGTTACCCTGTGACATAACGTTTTTCCCTGTGACATAACGTGTTTGAAAATAGACTACTGGAAATTCACATAGTCCGAGTCGATATGCACTTTATTGTTTCTGTTTCATATTGACTTTATTGTTTTACATTTTTAATATCAAAATAATTGTTCGGTATAATAACATATATATTAGATCCTATGGAAAGTGATAGCATATAATATTAACCCTCGAAATGGAAAACAAACAAATACTACAACGTCTACATTGTATTTGTTTGGTAACGTCCGCCATCTTTACAATCGGAGGAAATGACGTCAACGTCATTTTAACGTCAATATCATTCCCGCGCTTTTATTGGACGTCCGTTGAAATATGTAAACAGACAGTTAGAGCTAGTAGTGATGATTTTTTTTCATTTATATTTTGTTCGATATAATAAAATATATATCAGATGGCTTTCCAGTGTGACAGTATATTATGTCAACATTCGAAAAAATACTATTACCCTCATGTTGACAATGTGTACTGTCACACAGGAAGCCATCTGATATTTATATAATAGCATCCATCCATCCTTTCAATAGTTATTGATCAGAAACCAATTTTTTGAGGGCCATATAAACTTCTCCAAAACTGTGTGCATCGTAACCGACATGGAACTTGATCTGTATTTATATTCTATATGTATGTGCCTAATATGAATTGAATCCATCATTCTTTTTAAGAGTTATTGATCGAAATCCATTTTTTTATGTCTAAAAGGGCCATAACTCCTCCAACTATTGGTGCATTGTAACCGTTATCAAACTTGACGACTTGCATTTTACTATTCTACACATATGTGCCCAATATGAATGAATACACACATCCTTTCATGAGTTATTGATCGGAAAACAAGGTTTGCTTGGACAGGACAATGCAACACTTTATGCCCCTTCACCAATCTTCGAATTGCAGGTGCATAAAAACATTTTGACAAAATTGCATGTAGATAATGAGAAAAGTGAGGCCTCCCAAGTTTTAACAAGGTCTTAATATTATTTGACTAGATAATCTAGTTTTCATACCTTATATCAAGTAACTTCTATTGGATGTTAACAAGACAAACTCTCAAAGTTTGGTCAGAATTCATGTCGATCAGGAAGAAACGTGGACTCTAGTGTTAACAAGGTACTTCTACGATATGATCTTACAACATGGATATTGATTCTATATAATTCAGCTTCGAAGCTGACATAGATGTCATGAACATGAACATTCTGACCATCTTTCATGTTGATCAGGAACAAAATGTGTTAGCAATCATTTTCCAAGATATGCCTAAAGAGTAAATAACAAACCAGTCTGCCTAGACCTGGGGCCTTATTCATAAACATAGTAAGACTAGAACCAACTTTTGTAGAATTATGTTACTTTTAATTCAAATACTGCTTATTGAAAATATGCTTATATTTTGAAAAGGACCAATAAATGGATTCCTTATTTTGCTTATTTCTCAGATGTCTATGTATAAATACTGAGAAAACTTAAGATGTTTACAAACAAATTTTAAGAGGCAATTCATTTTCCCATAGAGCATTTAACAATACAGAAAGGTTTCAACTACCTTTAGTATCAATTGATCATCAATTTTTCACAGACAGCAGAATTAGGTATATATATATTAATTTCATAAACAGTTACCATCCATTGGTTTCAACAAATCATACTTTATAAACCAGTGGTATCTATTTTACTTGCAGGTTTTTTTGCTTTTTCCATTCAAACATTCCATTATTTTGAACAACCTGATCATAGTTCCATTTCAGTCAAACATTTAAAATTTCGACAAATAGAGAACCTAAAACCTTTTGACTTTTTACAAGTACTGCCATTATCTGCAGATATACAAGACACAATAGTTTCTAATTTTACACTTTTATTTATTAAATGTATTTTCTTCCATTAAGATACAGGATATTATCATTTTTAACAGATGTTACTTCTCATGCTTAAATAAAATGTTCATGCTTAAGAATTTTTGTTGTTAAAAAACAAATTTTTAAATGAATTGCACAAAGATATTGAATTTTAAGATAATGTTCGAGTTAACAAGTTAAGCCATCGCTTCTCCATCCTCCTCCTCTTCATCAAATTCACCTTCCTCTTCTGCTGTAGCATCCTGTAATATTTCATTGAAAGGTGTATCATTAGATATTGGGTAAAGCAAATAAGACATATTTTAACTGAAGCCAAGATTGCATTGTTTATTACACACTATTTTGATTAAGAAATTTATTTTGTATAGCTTAGTTTATATGTACATGGTTTAAACTGTTTGTGTTCCAATTTTCAAAGAAATCGGTTCACCCGTTCTGAAGATATGACATCACAAAGTTGAAGAAAATCACAAAAAATGACCATTTTAGCGTGACATGCACTTTTTCAAAAAATTTATTCACTTACAACAAAGTCATTATCACTTATAAGAACTATATTAGGGTATTTTTTTCAAAGGTTAGTTATTGATATTCATTATGAAACCATTTGTTTTTAAAAAAAATAGCATGCATGTAATTTTATGTCTTTTAAAAAAAATACCTGAATGAAGCCAAAACCCAATATTTTACACATCTTGTAGATCACACTGCATAAATAATATAAGAGACCTTTAAAACTTTGAGCATCACATTTTCAGTAGCTAATAGATAACGGCTTAATAACATATCATTACTTTTTTATTCACACAGCACGTCAATTTGTAACTTGTATCCTTAGAAGCACTAAATTTGTCCCAACAGTAACGCTTTGATACTACTCATTTTGTTTTGCACACTGCATGAAGCTAACACAAGCTTATATTGTTTAAGCTGCTTTAACATTTTCCTTAACCCTTCCTTACATCCATTTGTGTCTGGTTACTTGATCTGGTATCATACATTACCATCAGACCATTTTGAAATTTTGTCCCAACAGTAACGGTTTTTGTCCCAACAGTAACGGCTGTCATTTTTGTGTATTTTGAAGTCCCAAACCCAATCTGAATATTATTAAGCTTATTAATAAATTAGTCTCTGAAATATTTACTACTTTTAACAAGTTAAATGTAGTACAAAGGTTGCTATGATTTAAAATGTTAAATTTGTGTCCCAACAGTAACGTTTACATAATATAGTACAAAATTTCATAATACTGACAAACTATCATAAGAAATAACCAGTGTATATGAGTTGTTTATTTTAAGATATTGTGATATAAGTTATATGTAAAAACTTGGTACTATAAAATATTTTTTATGAAATATTTTATCAGAAAATACATATCCTTTAGCTCATCCAGCATGACCAGATGGTCTTGACAAAAGTACAAAAAAGCAACTAAATATATTATGACGATACACTGTTGATAACGACGTCTGCCTAACAGAACATCCTACACTGTTTGTTGGTCCCATTTATGAATGCTAATCCTATATATCATTATATGTCATTCACTCCCCCTTTTCGGATACTTAGTCAGGTTTCCTGCTTCTCTGTGTATTAATATTACAATTAAACAGCAACATTTTTGGTTGAAATATCGAAGATTATCTGTATTTTCACACCTCATACAGAAATTGATTTATCAATAACGCACACTGTTGATTGACAATGCATATTATAATTTAGGTTTACAACACAAATTTAAGAAATAAACATGCCATCAAAAACCAGTTTTCACGAATAAGTCTTTCTTCAATAATGCTCGTATATCATATATAAACGCACAGTTCTCCATATATATAAACACACAGTTCTACAAAATAACAATGATAATGAAGTTGAAAAGTGTTTCGAGGCAATAACAAGTACATTTACTTGTATTTGCCTGTTGTTGGCTATAAAATAACAACTCCAGGGTATGCTGTATAGCCTATATAATTATATCTGTCACTATCTTGCACAAAATATTGTACAATATTCAATGAAAAATGAAAACCCGCTACAGCCAACAACCTGCATCATGTCGGCACAAGTGTGTGTTGTTACGAACAGGTTATACTGTGTCTGTAATTTTATTGGATTAAGATGCAATATTCGGTTACGTACACAAAATATTATAGTACTCTATTGATAGTACTAACATGTCCCAACAGTAACGGTTTCAACTAAAAAATGCAGACTTCATTCAAAAGCTGATAGCTCTTAAATCGCTGTGTTTGGACTCATCAAATTTGGAACAATTAATCGAATTGCATTGTTTTTTTCAAAGTATTAGTTTGTTTGGAGATTAGTTGTTGTTTCATCATTTAGTAAAAGTTTTCAACACCTGTTTTGTGTTGTTTATTTAACAGTATTTTCTATAATATTTTACTATCGGGGATTATTGTTATAAAACAAATGATGTACAGGTGTTCAACTACATCCCATACATCTCCTAAAACACAAAAATGGTGTATTGCTGATCCACACTTTCCATATTTTTGTTTGTATTTATTAATACAAATATTAATTATTTATAGATTTTTGGTTCTTTCAAGCAAAAATTTCTTTAGAAGACAGGAAGATTTTCATGCGAAACTATATTTTTCGTAAAATTTAAGGATCTAGCTTTAGAAAATGATTTGTAAAATGATTATTGTTCAAACTTTATTTTTTCACAAAATGTCACGCTTTATTTGCTTTACCCCTAATATATATATGAGAAAAGAAGTCCTTGATCATAACCAATGGGAATATCTGCATCATTATTTTAGCTGAAAGGTCTGGCCCCGATTTCACAAAAATAAGAATGAAGTCAGTAACTGTCTTAAATATGTTTATCAATTGTTTCAGAATGTGAAGTTTTGACTTCCACGCAAGAAAAATTAGGCATTTGTTTGGTTAATATAAAATATACACCAGTATCTACAGACTAACAAGCTATAGAGAAAAAATATACTTGAGTAACTTTTTAAAAGTACCTTTTATCACCGAGTCTTAACAGATACTTATAAATAAATGACTAAACAAGAGTGGCAAAATGTCACAAAATACGCCCGTCATAAGTCAGAGCTCAAGAGTTAAAACAAGACAAAGTTTAGGTAATTTCTAAAATCAAAGGGTGATAACTCCCCAGTGACTTGAGCGATATGGCTGGTTATCGAATTTGGATGAGATATTATGCCCTCAAACATTTTCACCAAGTTCGGTAAAGATCGGATGAAAACTCTTTGACTTAGAATTTTGGATAATTGAAGGGCCATAATTCCGAAGTGCCTATGGGGATGTGGCCGGTTATCGACCTTGGCCAAGATATTATGCCCACAAACATTTTCACCAGGTTTGGTAAAGATCGGATGAAAACTCTTTGACTTAGAGAGCGGACAAGGCTAATTTGGCCAATTTTGGATAATTCAAGGGCCATAATTCCGAAGTGCCTTGGGCAATGTGGCTGGTTATCGAACTTAGCCGAAATATTATGCCCAAAAATACTTTCGACAAGTTTGGTAAAGATCGGATGAAAATTCTTTGACTTAGAGAGCGGACAACATGTGGACGCCCCCCACCACGGGTGTTCCCTTAATATGTCCCGTTTTTCAAACGGGCGAATAAAAAGGAGAAATATTTGTCAAATTGCGCTCTTTTGATAATTTATACTATAAATTTCTTACATCAAATATAGGTTTTAAGAAAAAATCAGTTGATACCCAATTCAACTTATTTTGAGTTTTTTGCTTTCAAGTTAAAACTTAATATTTTTGTGAAATTGGGGTCTGGACTAAGAATTGTAACTGATATACCCCGGTACTCCATATATATATTTAAAAGGAGAACCTGACAATTTTACTGATATTAATTCTGGAATATTATCTTTGTGGCGGAGTAATGTAAAGTTTGACAATAAACAACACAGCTCACAGTTCATACAGAACTTCCTGAAAAAAAATCAAGGACTTTTCAAGTGCATTTCCCCCCATTTTCATGGTTAAAAAATGCAGATATTTTTAGTATAGAGAAGAAGGTATCCAGTGTATTTTTTAAGTTTATCCCCCAAAGATGACCAATGCAGCACAAATAACATTACTTTAAGAGTTGATTACCGTACCATACTGTAGTACTATACTATCATACTGTCGAAAATAGGTCTGTCACTTTTCCACATTTTTTCATCATTGTTGGTATGTTTGTTACTTTTGGTCCTTTTTCTATTCCCAGCAGAAGAATTTAAGGGCAGTTTCCCAAATTTATTCATTTTTTTCAAAATTCAATTACTTTTCAAGGAGTTTTTGGCTGTTACAAATTCAAGTAGTTTTCAAGGAGTAGGCATCAAATTCAAGTACTTTTCAAGACTGGGCGAACCTTGCAGCATACAGGATAAAAAATGCTAACACAATCTTCAACTTTCCCAATATAAACATAGTCTGATGGAGGCAATCTACTTGTGTATTATTCTATGATAAAATATAGGAGGGTGGTACATTTTACCCCCTCCGATCGCCAAATAAAAGGTTTGCAAGTTCATCTCATATGGTGGAGTAAATTATCAAGTGAGCAGAAGTGAACATCAGAAATGACATACTTATTATTTCTTAAAATGAAAGCAGAGACACATGGTAATAAATGAAGTTTTTACTTGAAAACAAATTTTCTTATTGAGTATTCAGATTTAAAATGTAATCAATAAAATTCAGATCTGGATTTTATAATTTGCACTGGTTCCATTGCGTGTTATATTAACAAGCAACTTCAATTTCAAGCTTGAAAAGCAATAATGCAAATATAGCAGTTTCTTCTAAAATGTTAGGACTCAGGAATATCTATGAAGATCTCGTTTAATTGAAAAACGAAATCCCATGCAAGACAACAAACAAATATACCTGGTACTGTTGGTATTCAGAGACCAAGTCGTTCATGTTGGATTCAGCTTCAGTGAATTCCATCTCATCCATACCCTCACCAGTGTACCAATGCAAGAAAGCCTTACGCCTGAACATAGCAGTGAACTGTTCAGAGATACGCTTGAACAGTTCCTGGATGGCGGTGCTGTTTCCAATGAAGGTGGCAGACATCTTAAGACCACGTGGTGGGATGTCACAGACAGCGGTCTTGACATTGTTGGGGATCCATTCAACAAAGTAGCTGCTGTTCTTGTTCTGAACATTAAGCATCTGTTCGTCAACCTATTGAAAAAAAGATTTTAACGCATATTTTAGGTTCATTGATGCATGACCAGCGTGAATAATATCTAGGTAATATGATTGTATAGAAAGTTTATATAATAAAAGTTATTCCAGAATTCTTACCATGAACTATGTTTGAATGTCTGAAGGAGATACACTCATTTTGGGGTCAATTATAAACCAATTGTTAACTCTCTTTTGACAATGCAATGGGAGAGTGTTAAAAAATGGGAGAAAATAAATACTGCTGCAGATAATTTGCACGTGATATACTGTGGTTCCAGTATAAATTCATGGAATTTCAATATCGGACAAGAGAACAATATCGGACAAGAGAACATGAATTCTGATAAGTCCAGTCCATTCATATGTAAGCCACAATACTTGACCCTGTAACCTCGACTTGAGAAGAGGCCTGGATCTTCCACTGGATACACCACTTCGTTGAGGCATACAGTTCTACCAAATAGATCTTAGATTGCTCAAAATTAGTCTCGGCAGTATCTGAGACTGACAGCCACAAAAGACGACCATGTCAAGCACATCCGAAGTGGGCTTGATAATGTCATTAAATATCATACCTCTTTCATAGACATGCGTCCACGGAACATGGCAGCAACAGTCAAGTAACGTCCGTGACGTGGGTCACAGGCAGCCATCATGTTCTTGGCATCAAACATCTGCTGGGTGAGCTCGGGGACGGTAAGAGCTCTGTATTGCTGGCTACCACGAGATGTAAGTGGAGCGAATCCTGGCATGAAGAAGTGGAGACGTGGGAAGGGTACCATGTTGACAGCCAATTTACGGAGATCGGCGTTCAATTGACCTGGGAAACGGAGACAAGTGGTGACGCCGGACATGGTGGCAGAGACAAGATGGTTCAAGTCACCGTATGTTGGGGTGGTCAGTTTCAAGGTTCTGAAGCAGATATCGTAGAGAGCCTCGTTGTCGATACAGTAGGTCTCATCAGTGTTCTCAACCAGTTGATGGACTGAGAGGGTAGCATTGTAGGGTTCAACTACTGTATCAGATACCTGCAAATATCAAGAATTACCACATATATAATAAAATTGTTTTACAGTAATAAACCAGCAAATATCAAAGATATATATTATAAAATTTTGTCATGAAATCTTCACCATTTATTAATAAGTCAGATTCTTCTTAGACAGTCAATTCAGTAACAACATAAAGCTAACAGAGGATAGTTAACAAATATAAAGATTATCTTACTTTTGTATGCTATGATGCAAAACTGGGAAGGGAGACAACTGCTGCTTTCCTTACAATTTAAACTAGTGGAAGAACCACATTTGGGGCACTCAACCGGGATTTTCTTTTGGAAAAAGTGATTGCTTTAATAATTTCACTGTGGGTTTATCCGATAATAATTCACTATTATTCTGCAGTAAACCACCCGAAAGCATGAAATAAATGTGTGTTATAACACCTTCAAGATATTTAAGTCAAAATTAAAACTGGTTTATTTCGTAGTCTCCAGATTGACTGCAAAATACCTTTTCCAACAATTTTAACGACTCATGTCAAGCAATTTTTTTTCTATGCATAATAAAGAAGTATTGTTTAAGAACATAGTTTGTCTGCCTACCTACCAACCAAACTTCACAAAGTAGTCAGGATACAGGTAAAATTACTTTTTAAATGTGGCTTTTTATCAATACTCAGTCTTTTCAGTTCTACAGCTCAATCAATTTCATATATGATAACTTTGGTTACAATGCTGTAGACATAATATTTATTTACCTTTGGTGAGGGCACAACAGAGAATGTGTTCATTATTCTGTCAGGATATTCTTCACGGATCTTGCTAATCAACAATGTTCCCATGCCAGATCCGGTACCACCACCGAGGGAGTGTGTCAGTTGGAATCCCTGAAGGCAATCACAGCTTTCAGCTTCTTTCCTCACAACATCCAAGACAGAGTCCACTAATTCAGCACCTTCTGTGTAGTGACCCTTAGCCCAGTTGTTTCCAGCTCCACTCTGTCCAAACACAAAGTTGTCTGGCCTGAAAATTTGTCCAAATGGACCTGACCTGACCGAATCCATGGTTCCAGGCTCCAAATCGACCAGAATTGCCCTAGGTACGTATTTTCCACCAGTGGCTTCATTGTAGTACACATTGATTCTCTCAAGTTGGAGGTCAGAGTCTCCATGGTAGGTACCAGTTGGATCAATACCATGTTCATCAGAGATCACTTCCCAGAACTGAAATAAGAAAGACAAATAAAAAGAATGTAAACAGGAGGCCAATGAAGGCCTGTGCTCTGTCTGATCAAATTAGTCCACCTTTTGTCTTTAAGTTCAAGCCATTTTTTTAGGTTTTTGGGGAAGTATGGTGGGTCCTTTTGGCAGGGGAAATTTGCATCATGAATCACCAAACTTGGGTACATGCATTTATAAGGCTAAAATTTTAAACAATTTACTGAAGGGGAATTTTCTTTCTAAGAAGGATAAAAATATATACTTTTTTCTTGAGGGGAATCGAGGCCCAGTATCAGCCCCAAATTTGCAATACAGAAAGGGCTGAATTCTAAGATTAAATGGCAATTATGAATTGAAGGCTCTTTTGATTACAGAAATCTTGCCAATTTCAGGGCCATAATGCAGTCATGCATGCGCAGATCTGCCAGTTTTTCAAAAGCAACCAAGGCATCATGAATAAAACCACTTTCCAAGTTTGGGGAAGCTCTATTCACAAGCTCATGTATAGCAATTTTGTCATTTTTCATGCATGGGCTGCTCTAGGTGGTTTTTGAAAGGAACTAAGCACTCATAGATATCTAACTACTGTATAAGTTTGGTGAACATCAGATAATACATGAAGGATCTATTGTGTTCGCAAGCTCTATTTAAGCTATTTTTCAAATTTTCAAGGGCTATAATCCAGTCATACATGGGCGGATCTGGCTGCTTTTTGAAAGGAACCAAACTCTCAAGGATATCTCACTACTACACAATCATAATACGAGAGGCATTCAATAAATTATGTCACTAATGGCCTTCCGTAGAAACCATTGCATAAGAGCATGGGAATTTCATGTAGTTGATTGCGGATATAATTTTTGTTTATTAAAATACACCTGTGAAATTATGATTTCATCCAACCAAGATATTTATTGTCGAATTATACAAACTCATATATAGAAATCAGGGCTTTTTGTACATTTTATGTTGAAATCAATCTATCTATCTATCTACATTAAAGCCTGAGTTTCTTTGCAGGTATCACCAAAAGAGATTTTTTCTGAATTGTGTTGCATACATGGTAGTTCTACAGTGACATTAAGAACTGTTTTTCCCTGGGTTAAACAATTTAAAGGGGGTCTATATAGCCTGCAAGACAGTAAACGTCCTGGTAGGCCTGTTGTTGCAGCAACATTAGAGCTACGGTAGATAAAGATGGCCGATATACTATTTCCCAGATAGCTGACATACTATTTCCCAGATAGCTAATAGTAATAGTCCAGGCATTTCAGAAGGGACCGTCCATCATATTCTGACTGACTGTTTGAAATTAAAGAAGCTTTGTGCTAGATGGATCCCCACTTGTTGACACCAGACCAGAAGGTAAAGTGTTTCGATTGTGCCAAAAAACTTTTGACAAAATATAAAAATTGTAATCCTAGTAAAATTTCTGGGTTGCTCACTGGAGATGAAACTTGGGTGTATTATGTTGAGCCCCAGCAACGCATACATAACAAACAATGGCTTAGTAAAAGTCAGACAAGGCCGGTCATTGCAGAGGACAAGAAGCGCCAAGAAGGTTTATATCATATATGCCATTTTCTTCAATTCTAGTGGCCCTGTTGTACAAATTCCTTGTGAAGAAGGTAGAACCATCACAGGCAAGTTGTACAAAAATAAAGTGCTTACATCTGTCCAAAAATTCTATCAAAATAAACACCCAACTAAAGGTTTGAAAGGCATACAGCTTATTCATGACAATGATTCAGCCCACAAAAGTAAAATTGTACAATCGTTCTTAGAACAAGAAAAGGTTATTCATGTTGAACACCCACCTTATTACCCTGACCTTAGCCCCCTTGACATTTTCCTATTTCCCTTGCTAAAAAATGCTCACAGGTAATGCACCAGTCAATTGTAACCACGGCCCCCCAGGTCCGGGGAATAGCGGGGACTTTGACTTTCGGTCCAGCCAATCCCAGGTAAAATCCCCGCACTGCGGGGACAAACTGCTGGTAAAATCTCCGCCAAATGCCCCCCACACCCTGGGGACATCCTAGGTAAGGCCCATTCCCCGCTATTTCGGCGCGAAAACAAAACCACCGCATTCACTCGGCACTGCGGGGCCACCTGGAAGGTAAAAACGCAGCCCATTTCCCCCGCTATCCCCCCGGACCTGGGGGGGCCGTGGTTACAATTGACTGGTGCATAAGCGCTATGCTACTAAAAGTACCCTTGGTTCTGCAATTGTTCAGTGTCTCAACAGTATACCAAGGGGAGACTACTTTGCAGCATGTAGGTCGTGGATAGCAAGACTTCAACTTCAAGTGCGTAAGTCACTGTACCAGTGCAGGGGGAATACTTTGAAGGGTTGACGTGAACAAATTTCCCACGCAGTGCAAATTTTAAACATACAAAGACCAGTGACATGATTTACTGAATGCCCCTCGTATCTACTTTCAACCGAAAATGTCAAAATGTGACATAAGTTATGTACGGTCATGCGCCAACTTCACTAATTTGTTAAAATAGTAGCTATGACTCAGCAGTCTTTTTTACATGACTTATGATTTAGGAATTTTCGAAGGAAAAAATATCGAGATCACAATTATAAAGTGCTAATTACCTTAGCGCCAATTTGGTTGCCACATTGGCCAGCTTGCATATGAACTATTTCTCGCATCTTCGTTGTAAACTTCTTTCTTCCAAATAAAAATCTCAAAAGCAACGTCCGCTGAAACTGACTAAATGACGAGATGCTGCGGGCGTCGTTGTGATTGGATGGCGGATTTGTTTTGTATCCAATCAACAACTCGTGCTTACAAATGACGTCATACTCCCGCTCTTCACTAAAAAACGCGCTAGTTTAAGTATCATTAATGGTTTATTCCACGCACTGGCAGTACGCTGTTCGGTAAATAAGAAATTCAGAATTAACAGTCTGGATGTGCACGGAGCAACACAATTTCGGAATGTGCACGAATCTTGGCTACTGAAACGATCGAACTTAATAAGATCTTTATATAATCTGGTAGTTCGAATACAATCGCGGGCGCATAGAAGTCTATTTATCTACATAGGCCTACATGGAGGCCTACTTAGATCAGTACCATTAAGCTGGGACCAATATAGGTCCCAGATTTAAGCCAACATTGCAGAGGCCCCTGACTTAGTCTCCTTAAAGCTGTCCAATTTTGCATACTAATTCATACGGGTCTAGCTAGCCTAATAGTAATTACAAAGACCTAAATACTAAATGGTATTTAGGTTTTTGGTAATTACTAGTGATATTGCTGACTGCGGCCACTGTGACCTAAACCAGAGTGGTCTGGGTTGAAGAGGCGAAAAGTCAGCAGACAGACTGAGAGCCATATTCTTTACTTATATTATTTCACATTTCTATTAAGTTAGCTATTTCTAGTTGTTTGCCTTTTTCTCTCGACCAAGCACCACCCTTTGCCTAAAGTGTGACGTAAAGCTGTCTACAGAATGATGTTAGCAGAAAACACACTACGCAATTTTGACTGCGTGAAATGCACCTTTTATTTTGAGAGATTATAGAAGCACTTAACAAGGCTAGCTGCATATGAAGAAAGAATTAAATAGGATTGTTTCTCTTTCACTTCTCGGTTCAAAGAAATGCCAACATAATTCATAAACATTTTTATGGGAGTACATGATGGAAACCTTTAATCTTTCATTACTTAAGACCAATGCCGTTTATTGAACAATCAATTACCTTACATAAAACGGGGTCGACATTTATTAAGAATCTTACAAAACTTCTTAAATATGAACTTAACTTGAAAAAAATCAAATACAATTTTTTTTCTTAAGATATGTACTTCATAAACACCAAGCCATGTTTTCTTCTTATGGAGACATCGTATTGCAATGTCTGATTTTTTAATAAGTTTACGAGGTAACAAGGAGAACAAAACAAGCATCACTTGTATGTTTAATGTAATATTCAACGAGCATGGATTTCTAATTTTATTTCAATGAAAGTTAAGTAAATCCAAATCGATGCATGCAGTAGCTAGGCTTTATCAATATCATTATGATAACCAATACGGCATTCAACACGTGCAAGAATAATTGTTGGCCAAGAATGTCATCAATGGCACAATGTGCAAATTGGATTTGTCTTGTACGAAAATTCCGTTGTAACGACTATCAGTGTGACAAGAATTGACCGTAATGAAGTTAACGGTTCAATTGTTGCGGAGTTATAGAGCCACATGAAATATGTTAGTCCTATACGAAATCTGTTAGCCATATATGTTCGTATGTCTGCAGAAATTTTGATGACCAGTCAGTTTTATTTTTATACTCTTGAACTGTTTCCCCCCTACGTAGGACGAGTCTCGTGCTGGTGATGTCACATATAATGATATCGCACATCAAATAATAACTTGTCAATTCATGCTACTATAACAAAATATTCCTTATAATGTTGGTCGTGTTATTGCACGGCGTGTCAACGATATTGAGTTCTGTTAGCGTCGTTTTGCAATGGACTCGTTTAATATAGTCCTCCATTTCTTAAAACAGTGTGCAAGACAAAGACTCTGTCACTGGCTTAGTGTGTATGTGGAAATATCCGGATCTCCTGTAACTGTTCAGACAGTAACTCAGCAGAGCGTAGTTATGGCCAAAAACCGTAACCCTCAAGCTAGATATTTCTATCCATTTTGAATGATTCAATACAAAGCTTAAGAAAAGATAGAGAAGTATCAGTACATTAAACAACAATTTTATATCCTCTTCAGTAGCAGGGGCGTAGTGTGAACATATTGAGAGTTACTCATGGAGTGGGTTTGGGAGTGTACCCTCACCCTCTAAGGCTCACATTTTTACTTCTTTTTTCAAGTTCTCAAGACCTTCATTTATTAAACCTTTCATTCTACTCAAGTGAGTAAATGGGTATGGCACACGTGCCCAGGTAGGCATAATGCAATATTGAGCTACTTCGCTTTATATGCTATCATTTTTCACCATGTTTACTGGTCAAGTGAAGCATGTGTCAGTTGATATTAAATGGATGTATCCAACTGTGTGCATGGGAATCACATTATCGTTGACACACTATAGGTCATGTATATAAATAAGAAACAAACTAAATATCCATAGTTAACATATTGAATAGCATTTATTACACCAGAACAAAATAGTTCATTTGTACAAAGTCGGTTTGTCATCAATTAAACTATGAACCTGTAAATGCACAGAACAAATCGAGGGTTCAGCGCAAGACTATCCTAACTCCTATGTATTTATATAGGAGCTTGTACAGTCTTGCACTGAACCCTCGAAATACATGTAGTAGATAAAACACATCCTCAATATGTATTAATAAAAATTATTTCCAAATGCCAACATCAAGCTCTCTTGTTAACAATAACTTTGCTTTAGACATTGCAAAAGCAAGTGATATCATTTCATACAATGTATCTTAACAAAATCACCTCACTCACTTAACTGATTTGATTAATTTGACAATTGAACTGGCACTCATTATTCTTCGCAACTCTCGTCGGGCGAAAATCACCATTCTCATCGCATGGGCACGTGATAATGATGCATATACTGATGCATTGCTCTTTGTACATTGTCAATAAAAACTTACATGTTTATATGAATATGAGTGCCATGTAAATAGCTTGAACAATACAGAATTTTAAAACAAAATATAACATTCAGTATGGCAGTGGGACTAAGATGGATGTTGTTTTGAGAGTGACACACAGCAGTAAAGCCTAGCTTGTTGGTACTGTCACCATGACATATATTCATTCATCATAGATACGTGAAAAGTAACTGTGTTTAAAGTTATCATAATGTACATGAAATATTCAATAAATACACAAATCACTCAATGGAAAATCATCAATAAATCTTACACTTCTTGAATGTTTTTTTAAGCAGCACATGAATAATTGGAAATATCACAGACACTAAGAATCATAATTGATAAATTTGCATACTCAACTTAATATTTATCTGACAAATATGCAAACTCACTGAAGTATATAACACAAGTATTGCAAAAAAACACAATACAGACATATCTTTAACATACTATGATAAAATAAATATCTCCAAATGCAATTACAATACACAGAATAAGTAAATTACACGATATAAGAAATAGACTTTTATACCACCCTATCTTCACAGTGTGATCACTAAATTGATAAAAATATGAACATTAGAAATAAAAAACAAAGTTACATGGAAAATTATATTCCTGTGTTCCTTAAATTCATTCAATTATCCATGTTTGGCTTATAATCAAGAAATAACCACTCGTAATGTTTCAGGCTAGTGAAAGATCAGGGAACAAATTGTCTTAAACAAATTAACCATTTATTTCCTGTCAGCACAGACATACACACTCAATTCAAAGTAAGTACATGGTGAAAATGACAAATATATTTTAATAATTTATACTATCATTTTTATACAATAAAAGTCATCACAGAACAAATTGGAATGATCTACAATATACATGTATATACATCTATCTTCGAGCGCTGGTCTGACTACGTAGACTGCTCATGGAGCTTGAGCTACGGGATCCACCGGGAGACTGAAGTGCAGCTGGAAAGAAAATGGAAAAATCATATAAAATCAAATACAGCTGGAAAGAAAATGGAAAAATCATATAAAATCAAATACAGCTGGAAAGAAAATGGAAAAATCATATAAAATCAAAATTCAAATACAGCTGGAAAGAAAATGGAAAAATCATATAAAATCAAATACAGCTGGAAAGAAAATGGAAAAATCATATAAAATCAAATACAGCTGGAAAGAAAATGGAAAAATCATATAAAATCAAATACAGCTGGAAAGAAAATGGAAAAATCATATAAAATCAAATACAGCTGGAAAGAAAATGGAAAAATCATATAAAATCACAATCTGAATGTAAATATCTAGACCGGGTTATCGACATAACTGTGTATCAGGTAAGTCAAACCATAAAATTATAAAAATACTTCTTTGAACAGCTGGAAGTTTCTACCGTCGGTGAAACAAAATAGTCTTCCCATTGCACGTGTTCATATTGTAATGTGTTGTCTCAAAGTGATCGTAATTAAGTTGCATGTTCTCTGTTCAACATTTCTGCACAGTTAAGGATCCATGCCTAATAAACCTTATTGAACTGAAACTGAATTCTGGCCAAAGCCCTCAAAAAAGCTCATTTGGGATGCTCTTGTCATTGCTCACATCAAAAATACAGCACAAATACTTGGATGAACTGCTGAAAACATTCACATCACAGACTGTTTAAGTTAAATTTAAGACAACTCCTTGACCTCAATATTTATGTGGGACCTTGCGTATCCAATTAGTTAGATGTACAAGAATGTATATGACATAATTTATTTTTACTAAAACCTACCTCCAAAATCTGCTCCAATCTGAGCACGTCCCATAGCACTTCCTGTAGGAGATTTCATACTGGAAGCGCTACTACGTACAGATGATAAACTGCTTCTTGCACTTCCTGGTTGTCGACCAGGGGTTAGTGACGGCAGGTTTGCCTAAAAAAATAATTTTCAAGACTCATTGAATTATCTTCATTCAGTAGAGCGTTTCCTTTGTATCAAGAAATTTCAAGCATTAAATAATTCCATGTTTCATTACTGCCCTAGAATGACACAGCCTTCTAGTTCATTATCTTTATAAACGTAACATCATTAAAACATACAAGTTTAGAATTTCGCAACTTTTTTATTATCTCCGAGTATTTACAAGATAAAATGAACAAAAGTACAATCATACATGTAAAATATAGAACAAAGCATTTTTATTTATGGAAACAAAAATTTGATATAACTTTCCTTTTTAATGGCTATATGTATGTATGAAAAATGAATGATTCCAGAAAATAATTTCACTAAGGTTCCGATGAAATGAACCTATTCTTTATAATACCATTAAAAACATGATGATTCACACCTCCGGCATATACATATATACATGTATGAGATATATTACAAATGCCAACGATGATGAAAACCAGGTCCCAATCTCTCAAAGCATCTCAAATAGAAATCTCAGCTCAATATGAGATTTTCTCAAAATAGAGACTGAGATTGAGACAAATCTCATTTGAATCTCTTGAAAAAAAATTGAAACTCATCTCATCTTTTTCGTTTTGTAATACCATTGAGTCCAGTCTCAGATGAGGAAGATTTCAACGATTTGAGACAATATTTGAGCTGAGATTTAGCTCAAATTGAGATACTTGAGGAGATAGGGGCCAGACGACTGAGATATAGGATGACGTACCTGGGCAAAGTACATGGTCACAGCTTCACCTAGGTCAGGATGTACGTGTGTAGCTTCTCCAATCTGTTGCATCACCGTCTTGTTGAATTCTCTTAGTTCTCTCACCTGGAAATCTTTCTGTAAAATAAAGCACAAAACATGTGTGGAAAGATATACATAATATAAGTAAGTATGTATTTACTCAAAATACTTCTCTTATAAAGATTTAAACAATGATGTACAGTAAAACCTCAATAATAAGACCACCATTGAAACCCTTGAAAACTGGTCTTAATATTGAGGTGGTCTTAATACTGAGGTGGAATAAAGGGCAAAACAGTGAAAATGGACTTGAAAATTGTGTTCTTAATTTTGAGGTGGTCGTATTATTGAAGTGGTTTTTAAGTGAGGCTTTACTGTAATAACACTGGACAGGGAGTTTTGTTATTCTTGATAACCTAACATAGCAAAATGAAGATAATATGAGTCGCAATGCAAGACAAGGGTCCTTAGGACATTTTTTACACAATTTCGGAATTTAAGTGAAATCTGAGGCATAGATCTTTAGCTTTCTAAGAACCTCTACATCATTTAGATATGTGAAATACTTATCAAAATGTCACCTCTTGAAATAACAAACATGAAAGTGTACGACAACATTCATTTTGATGTCATAAACCTGTTTTTGTATGTTTTAATGCGATGTTGTAGGGATCCCTTTGTCATGTTACAACTCATTTATTGCATATCTTAATGCAAACAACTAAATGATTCAAACATTTAAATGAAAAACAAGAACAGACAAGACCGCCTTCTTTAGCCGTTTTAATATCCAGTGACAAAACAACACTAAAACATTACATGATATACTGACCTCCTCTGGTGTTTCCCCTTTCGATTTCTTTGCTGACCTAAGTTCCTTAGCATAACGTAAATTCTGGAACAAACAACATGGGATAAATTAAGCATGAATAACAAGGGAAAAAAACAACAAAATAATATGTGAAGAATGAATGAACAATTGATTTTGATCATGAAATCAGTTCAAAATTTAAGTCAAAATCAGCTTACAGAAAACAGCATTTCTAATTAATAATAAATGTCAATTTGTGACAGAAAGTAAACTGATTAATAAGCTTGCTGTTATAATATTGTAAGTATACTGCTTGAGCCCTTAACGACAATGTCTCCCATTTTAAAGATAAGTAAAGTTGATCAATGTTACCTGTTTCGTTACTCTCTCAAGCTTTGTTCTCTGATCATCAAGTTCCTTGTTCAATTGCAGAATCTTGTTCTATAAAATGGAAAAATATCATTTGCATGTAAACACAGAAATCACATTTTGGATTTAAACTCAATGTGACCTATAAAAGCATAATGTGACCACTAGGCAGACAGATTTATTTAAGTAAAATACCATTTGTTAAAGCACAACAAAAAAATAGCATAGGATTATGTAAAACTTCAGGTAGTAACTATCCATAAATTTAAGAAAAAAACAAGAGAGCGCCGACCATTGCAAAATATGCCCGAACAAGACCTATTTTAGGTAATTTCTATAATTAAAAAGCCATAACTCCAGAGTGACTCGAGCGATATGGCCGGTAATCGAACTTGTCTGAGATATTATGCCCATACACATTCTGAGCAAAGTTGGTGATGATTGGACAAATGCTTCTAAAGTTATTGATCGGACAACTTACTGCACGCTGCCTGTATGTCACAGGTGAAACTATAATATGTCCCGTTCTGGGCCTATAAAAAACTGACAGTGTGACAAAGAACTCTATGCCAACAAGATTATTTCATAATGGTTGGAAATCAGCATCCATCGTTTGTTCACAATGACAACTAACAAACAGTATATACCCTCTTTTCATCTCCCATCTCACAATAAGCATCCTCGTCTCTCTTCAAGTTGTCCAATGTATTACTCATAGTTTGCAAATCTTCCTGTAACTCTCGAATCTGACGTCTCTTGTACTTGTATTTATCCATGACAGCTCTCATTTGTTCATCTAATTGCTGCTTCTCTTCCATCTCATCACCTGATAATCAAATCAAATAACTTATACAATGTATATACAGAAAAAAACACAAACAGTTTAATATTCTTTTCATAAATTTCATAGAATTGAAATTTATTTTGTACAGTAAAACCTAACTTAAAGACCACCTCAATAATAAGACCACCTCAAAATTAAGAACACAATTTTCAAGTCCATTTTCACTGTTTTGCTCTTTATTCAACGGCAATATTAAGACCACCTCAATACTAAGACCAATTTTCAGACAGTGGTCCCAAGGGTGGGCTTATTATTGAGGTTTTACTGTACTAGGTTGTATTCCATTCAAACAAACACAATAATGAAATCTTCATAATTATTACCATTTTTACATTACGCCTCATGGTGTATTTTTGACCACCAACTGTCAAAAGATTAATCAAAGCCACAAAAACCTGTGGTTAGTTTATTTTATCCATGATCTCATCAAGTCAAACAAACTCTAAAGAGATTTTGATTGTAATCATCCAATACTTACTAGCATCAGTAACTTTATTGAAACTTTTTCTGTATGTTTCATTTCTGTTGTTCATCAGTTTAAGTGTATTTTCCAGAGCTCGAATTTCTTTCTCAGCTTTCCTGATTCTAGCATCAAGATCGTCTCCTTCACGTTGAAATTCTTCTTTCTCCTGAGCAGCCTGTAGGTCAAATACATAACATGTTTTTATTGAAAGAGAGAGAATAAGTTGCTACAGGAAATGCCACAAAACATAAGACAGTGCCTCCCCACACAGACCTCCGGAAAACAACAATCCATAAAACACAAGGCACTTGAGGAGGCTCAATGGTATATATGCAAGGGAACAGAGGAGCAAGAAATGACCCAGCCAACCACAATAAACTATTATTATGTTTAACATTTTCCCGCATATTTGTATTTTACTATAAGAATTGTATAATATACTACGCATTGACATAAGTGCCGTAGTCTCTCATGATTTCAGTTAAACACTTTTTTCACCCTCATCTGTTGCCCTTAATTCAATTATCAATGTTATACTAAATTGTATAAGGTACAGAATATCAAAATTCATCGCACAAACTTACATCAAATTCAATATGAAATGAGTAAATAAACACATCATTTTTGGGTGAAAAGCTATTAACATTCAGAAACATGTGCATCACCATAGAAACAAATTCTAACCTATATACATACCTTGATAACATAGTAAGCTTGAGATCTCTCTTCCTCTCCTTCAGGTGGAGCCATAGATACCATAAGAATCTCATATCTGAGAAATAAAATATCAATCATTTTCATATGTAAAAATACTTATTTACATACATGTACATGTATTACTACAATGAACTCTCTTTATGCTGACTTTGTTACAACAGTTATTTATTTAACGCCACAAATATGGTGGGAATAAATCAGCTCATTGTGCAAATAATCAGATTCATACATATTCGATACATCGTCATAAATTCTGGAAATAAACATGACTGTTATAACGAGAGCCGACTGTACATACCATATTTATGTATTACTTATCGACCTATTAGTCACCATCTTCTAAATAAACCATCTGATAATTACAATCACTTGTAGCCACATCAAAGATTTTAAATTGACCACTAGCTTGTACAAATTATTGATCACTTAACAATATAATTCTAAGCACAAGTTTGGAACCATAACCAGATGCCCCTAGAAGTCAGCTTAAAACTTAAAGATTCCTCGCAATCTGGGTTGATAAACGTTGTATAACTCTGTAGCTGTGACTTTAAATTACAACAGCTCAATTTATATCTCATAGCAGTCAGTGCTGTAGATTTGTTTTTCGAAGACACTAAGAAGCTAGTTGTCAGTAATGTTGGTCAATTTAGTAACAAATAATCATACACAATGATAGCTTCACAATCTACAATTAATAATCACATGTATGTGTTTGTGGGATTTTAAGGTTTGACTTGTACAAATGAACAATTGCTGATGTTGGTTAGCTTTAAAAACAGACTTGTCCGATACTAACTTCAACTCAACTGTTGGTAGCCTGATTCATTACACTAGTCCGGGACATCGGGTCAGTGGACTTCTAGAGGCCTGGCAGTGTATTTTATACTACACTGAATGCATAATTTTCAATGGAGAAAAGTGACGATGGAAACCAACCTTTTCCTGAGTTTATCAATCTTAGAAATTCTCTCATGTAATTCTGCACTGATCTGTTGTCTCTCCTCATTAACAGCTCTAACTTGAGCATTCAACATATCTTTATGTATGTTTATTTCTTGATGTCTCTCTTTCATGGCCTGAAAAATTAAAAAAATGTAAATTTAAACTTGACATTAATTTTTTATGGCTTTATTTTTTTATTTTTTCAATAATCATGCAACATAACATACATAATCTTATATGTTTATACAGTTATCTTAAACAATGACTGCTACTACATAAAGTACCGGTAGTGGTGAACAACAAAATTCAATGTGACCAGGCTAAATATTAAAAAACTTAACTAACTTTCCTTAGACACACTCTCAACTCAATATGAGTGTTATGCAAGATTGACGCACCTAGTAGTTGTAAGCAAAACATTTTCAAATACAAAAAGGATGAAATATCACAAAACAATGCACAAACCGTCTCAAGTTGGAGTCGCCTTTTCTCAAGTGTAAAAACTTCATCAGCTCGTTCATTCAGCATGTTACGTAGGCGTTTCAATTCTAACTTCAAGATATTCTGATCAACCATTTGATCTTGTTTTGATGTGATGATTTTCTTCAATTCTCTCTCAGAACTATCGTTATACAAGTCTAGCTCTTCAATCTTACTGGTTAGATCATCTTTCTCCGATCCACTCTTCTCCAACTCTCTGCTTACACGACGAATATCATCCTGTGTACAAAACATGAGCGTTAGAAATATAGAAATACAATGCAAAGAACTTTTCTTATACAGTATAATGTATGATTAATAACGGCATTACAATTAATAGAACTTTTTTATTTCGCTTTATATGTAAGCATGAATTATTCATACAAGATGGCTCACGTCTCCCAGTCTATGTAGCAACTGTTTCCTTATAAATATATTTCAACATGCGTGGTAAAAACAGTGAATTATACTTCTATCACTTTGTTCTTCTCACAAATGTTAATACCTCATAATCGTTATACTTATATCTCATACTTATATGCTTATATTTTTACCCATAATACATTACACTTTATTTGAATAGATTAGTATCAACACGAGGTTTATGAACAAATAATGTTGGAGGAGAAATAAAGCAAATGGGAAAAACAGACACTTTATGTTCTAACAAGAAATAATCCTAACCCTGTCATTCAAATATTTCATTTCTTGCATCATTTATTTAAAACACTACTTCATGACAGTGGCCATGCAGTTCTTTGTAGAGCTATAGTTCATTTAAGATAATCAATAGTTCATTACCTCACAACTTGCGTTCAACAACTAAATTGTTTTCAGGGTGTTATACATATACTTAACTTCTACATATTCACATTTTACCACTAAGACTGAAGGGCTAATGAAGAGGAGAATATTTCTCATACCTGTAAGCGCTTGAGCTGCAATGTGAGGAGTGTATGGGTGTTGTTTTTCTGTTCAAGTTCATCTGTAAGGTCTTTAATTTTAGCTTCAAGATGAATCTTCTCCTCATTGGAACGTTCTCCCTGCATACGATTGATACGTCTTTCCAGTTGTTGCACAGCAAAGTCCTGAAATCAAGAAGTGAATAGAACCGGATGTATTTACATAGAATTGTTCATACAGAACTTACCGAAAAATTCAAGCACTTTTTCCCCATTTTCAAGGACTAAAAATGTTGATGTTTTGGTATAGAGAAGAAGGGATCCTGTGTATTTTTCAAGTTTATGCCTCCGAGATGACCATCACTGCAGCACTGATAACATTACACAGTGTAAGAATTGCTTTAAGACTGCATAAAACCTGTCGACAAGCATACAGTACTGTATTACCATACTATCGCCTACTCGGCGGTAGGCCCTGTCCAAAATAGCTCAGTCATTATTTCGCATTTTTTAGCATTGTGGAAGATACATAGGGACCTGATATTTATTTTGGATAGAAGGTTGTGGAATAACTAGGTCCAGCTACAGTAGCATTTCAATGTCATACAAAACATGAACTTACCTGATTATAGATGATTTCTTGTTGTTTCAATGAGTCCGTATCCAGTTTATTGATCTTACTGTTCAAATTTCTGATAGCAGCGTGACTTCCCTGTTAATAAGAAAATAATTGATAAATAAATAAATGTATGTTAAATGTTATTTTAAAACCACTCTTACAATATTCAGCTAATATTTATGAATATAGATTAACTTTATTAATGTTCATGTGTAACCGACCAGTATAATGTCTTTTTATAGATGCAAATTTTATCTTCCTCGCACTAAGAGTAGATGACATGAAATTATAGGATATTATTGTATGTCAAATTATCACAGAACACGTATGAAGGAACGAATTATCTTGTGACTAGCACAAACATAACATCAAGTAGACTAAATAACAGTGAATTATATGGTAAAGCTTTTCCATGCAGACAGCTCTCACAAATGTCGAATACAGTTTATTAAACAAGACAAAATTATTTTTGTTTTCATTGAACTATCTCTCTAAATCCAAACTAACATTATGTCATTCGTTCAACATTGTTTGTTGTAATCTACAAGTATGTTTTTAACATAAATTAATGTACCTAAAACACACAAGCCGAACTAAGTGAACATCAAAACATGATACCATAACACCGAGACATTTACCTGAATTTCTGCTTCATTGTTTCGTTCCTTAGTTAGGCATTCTTGTAATTCTTGCATTTTCTTAAACTGTAGATCACGTAGATATTTGAGATCCTGATCGATCTCTTTCTGTCTCTTGTCTTCATCTTCCAACATCTCATCCATACGGGCCGCACGTTCCTCGGCACTAAGGTTAGACTCTGTGGCAATCTTCAACTTTTCTACCAGAGTCTCTCGTAGATCTTTAGCTTGTCTTAACCTGACATTAAAATTATAAAAGGATGTTAATACAGTTATAATATCTTATACAAATGTTTAAGAACTTCGGAGCTCAAGCAGTACTATTTAGAATACTGAAATACAAAAAAGCTTCTTTAAATCATAAACACTGTTAGTTTTGATAGTCAGAACATGTGGTAAATTCTGCAGTTTGAATAAAATCATTCAAATACAAGACAAGCCAGTGCACACTGTACATTGGAATTGACAGTACATAAATGTCCAGAACAATTCGCATTCAATGAGATCTACACATAAGGAATACATTAACTATAATCTCACCTATTGTCTTTATCAACCACATCTTTCTTGAGTTGTGTCACATGGGATCTGGTAGATTCAAGATCTGTTACTGTTCTATCAACAGTTCTCTTTAATGCATCCAACTGAAATCAATTACAAATAAATAACAGATTGCATAGATAAACTGAGAATAACAACACAGAAATAGTTGTTGAATTTCATTTACTTCTTAATATCCAACACATTTATCACATAATTATGTATATGATTCATCATTGGTTGAAAAATCTTAAGAAATAAGTATATCACCCATGTTACCACTATCATACGATATTTCATCAGCATTTCATAACACAGGGAGGCCAGTTACCCAAGCCAGTATTCCTTAGTTTCCAATTGATACCAGTTCAAGTAAGAAAAAATCAACAGTCATATCTTACGTTAATTATAGTGGTACATATTGGGATATGTTGCTTATGAATTGCAATAAATTGTGGTACGCTTCAGGCATATTGTATATAGTAATAACCATAATATACAAACCTCATCATGGAACTGAACTCTTTGTGTCTCTGCCTCCTGGTAATCATTCCTGATACGAGCTGATGTTCTTTCAGCAATAGAAATCTTCTTTTCTTGTTCAGCATTATTCTCCACCTCATTCTCAAGGAACTGTTGTTTCTCCTTAATTGTTTCTTCACGTTTACGAACTTCTGCTTTCACTCTTGCCAGTTGCTGTAATAATTTCACAATTTCACTTAAATTATTTAAGTTTAAGAAATCACACAAACTGACAACATATATACCTTTATGAACAACTTATCAAAATATAATCAAGAAGAAAATGATGATTAAAACCTACTAAGCAAGGGATTTAATTATCATGTTTTATGGTGATATTATTATTTTCTCACAATATATATCAGGACTTAATATTTATTCAAATCTATAAGTTACCATGGGTGAATTGTAAAAAACAACTGTCAATATAACTATGTAAAAGCATCAGTTGCCTTCTCAACAAGATTGGTAACTGAACCATACAAGATGGTGGACAATAGTGAGTACCAGTTCAATGTTGTCTCATCATACTAATAGTTAAAAAAATGCTCAAAATGATGCAAAGATCTAAAGATTTCCCTTGATATTTCTAGAATTAACTAAAATATCAGGGGATATTGTAATGACACAAGATGAGGATGCTTACAGCAGCTAACAGATCCATCTCCTTGTCTCGACGCTGCATTTGTTCAATCGTGTTCTCCCATTGCCTTATCAACTCTTGTCTCTCTTGATGTGCTTTACGGAAGTCTTCAGCTGTTTTATCTAATTCAATCTGCAATACGCAAAACAGAAATGTATAAAACGTTTTGAGAACACTACAAAAATCAGTAAAAAAGCACAATAATAAGATGCCTCTATGAACCTGGAATATCGCATTTTCTTAAATATTGCATTTGTGGTATCAAACACAATTGGTAAAAGATATTCAGTAAACTTAACTTGTCTTTAAAGATTTTTTTACAACAATTGGTATTTTATACATGATGAACCAGAACAAATACACTATGATGACATTATAATAATCAACAACACATATTTTTTTAGATGTCATCACATTGGATTTATATACTTTGCCAACAACAATCAACCACATAACAAACCTGGGCAGTTAGAGTTTCTGTAGTTTCATGATCCAGGTGCCTCCTCTTCTTTTGTGATTCTTCAGTTAATCGTTCCATACGCAGAGACAGTTCCTTGATTTTACTTTCATCATGTCTGGAATATTTCTGTATTGCCATAGAATCCTCATCCTTTCTGGCAGACTCTTCAAGCCAAGCTTCTAAAGCTTGTTGATCCCAGTTCATCTGCGACTTCATCTCCTCTAGCTTCTGTGTTTGCTTGAAAATGTTGTTCTGAAAATAGGAGCCAAAATTATTTTAGTTTTTTAATTTTTAAAAATATGATGATAATGCTTCATCAAATATGTATGCAATAAATGAGGTTTATGAAAATTGATAGCTATACACATACAAAAAGATATAACAGGTTCCATGAATATATAAAACAACAGATAAAGCTTGCTAAAAAAACAAAAGTTGCTCCTTATTAAGAAACTAACAGCCAACAGAAAATCTACTAACACATTCTTTTTTGGCTTTTACCAAGTCTTTCAGCGATTATTAGATACTTTTAATTCTGAAATTAATAATTTTATTACAGACATTGCTGATACAAGCATCAGTGATATGACCATAAGATAGTGTGTGAACATTTTGCTGTATGTGAAATGTAGTCAGGGGATCATTATAACAAAACTCACTTCAAAGACATTTTTCCTTTCTTTCAATTCTTCAATTTCCTTTTCTAGTTTCATAACTTCTTGTTTAAGGCGACCTTCTTCCCTCTCGGCAATAGTAAGTAGATGGCTCTCAGTCTCTATCTCTTTCTTTCTTGCTCCAACAAGACCCTGTGTATGGTGAAGTTCTTGTCGTACATTTTTGAGATGCTCTGACATAGCATGTATACGATCCTCAAACTCTTCCAGGTCATTTCTAACCCGTACCATGTTCTTCTGTTTGCCTTGAACCTATAAAATACATTAAAACATCACAATAATATTGCACTCATTATTCCATTAAAAGAAGCACAATTTTACAATAAAAAAGGAAAGGATCATGATGTTATGGTAAAAGAACAGCAATATTATTAATAATGTGCCAAACAAATTATGTGAGGTACTCATTATATATTGATAAAGCATATTATTAGCAAAGGTTAATCAATAAACACTATGTGGTAGCATATTCATACAAATTATTTTAGTTCAGATTTCCATGATTTTTAACATAATTTGCTGCTGAACAAAGTTGGACATTAGCTATTCATTGAATTTTATACTGGTAACCTAACTATGAATAAAAAAAAGTGTATCTTGTATGATCATGAAGTTATAGACTGGTCCAATTGAATTGTTTTGTAACTATGATTCCTATAAAACGTGATGATTGCATGGAAATAGCACGCTATTGAAACATGCCAGAGTATATAGTGGTTCTATTTTCGTCTTACTTTCGGTTTCGCGGTACTTTTGACAACAAACATACATTGGAACAGTTAGAAATAGTAGAAAAACAACGAAAAAGAAATGATATTGTCAGCATTAATTAACTGTAAAAGATTTGAAAGAAGAAACTGAACACAAAAGAAAACTGAAGTAAGTTTTTCTTCGGTTACATATTCATTGGTTCATAAATACCACGAAAACACAAATATGTATATATAACTTTTCAAAAGATTGCAGTCAAATTGTCATAGAAACACTTTTGCGTTGATACCTGATGCCTTAGTTCCTTAATACCTCATGACAAAATAAATCATGACAGTTCATGACAATTTTGACTCACAAATTTTTATAACAGACTTTTAAAGGAATTTGATGACTGGTGCATAGTACAACTGGAGTAAAAAACGTACAACACAAACAAATAGGTCGGTATTAAAGAAACCATGGATAATACATTCATTTATTCTTATGATTGAGTTTTTGAAATATTTTCCATTCCCCACCCACTTATCTGTAAATCACAATTCGACTCACATCATCTTCCAATGACTTGTTCTCGGCATTAGCCACCGGCATACTTAATCCTTCGTCCCATTCTATCTCGCTCAAGATGCTGTTATTATCTCTGCTGCCTCGACTCATTGTTATTTAGATTATCGAACAGATTTACAAATATTTGTTTACAAAATCCGACATTTGTTTGGTATTGCTCTGGATACAAAGCGACCCGTATGTAAGGGAGATAATTTGTTAATTCGTACCCAATCTATTTCGCTCCAAAATGTATTCGTACTTAATGTACATTTCAATACCAACGAAATTTGACCATACGTTTATTGCGAGTAAAAATAAACTAATTTTGTTTGGTGAAGCAATCAGATTTTCATAAACATGCATAAACGTCCATACATTAGTTACTAATATTGGATTTTTTTGTAAATTAGCTTAATTTCTTCTGTTGTTAAATAAATATAATTCTAAATAAAACACATTAGTTGATGACGAAAATTGCAGCATATTCAATCTTATATGTTTTATATGGATTTCACACCATGAAAGATTTACTAAGTATGATGTACACTGTACCCTTTATTACGACACAATCTATTTCACTTTCTGCTGGCACTTTGGTAATGCCAGGGTCTTGGCTTGCAATTTTTTAATGAACTGGTGTAAGAGCCGTCACAGTGGGATGGTTATGGAAGGGGAGTTTTAGTTGTTTTGGAAATTAAATAAAGTCCATGATATTTCTTAATTTCACATTTATAAACTGACAACATCATATCAGGTAAATACATTTAGGATACATTTGAGATTCCAGCAGTTTGGCTTATTTCATAATGAACTTCAGGCGCTGTTAACAAGCAAACTAGTAAACTTCAAGAACTAAATACAGACAGTAAATCCCTGCTTTGTTCTATCATTTCCTGGGTGGAGTGCCATATCCTTCTTTCTGTACGACATGGCACCAACATAATTATATGTATCATTAATCAATCAATGAATAATTCAATCATGTGACTGGTGGGTGTGGTTTGAATAATAAGCTGTACCTAACTGGTTGTGTGCTGAATGGATTTGAAGCTAGTGGTTCAGGAAATGGTACTGGTGCCAACTAGTGACCACAGTAAAATTAACTTTACAAGGTGGTAGAGAATTTGTCAGAAAACTGATACATAGCTTGTATTGATTCAAACATTTTTTTCAGCCACTGTTCCATGATTTTGCCAGACCGAGACATCAGTAGGGTTTTATTTTTGTCATCTACTTACCTAATATGACTGTTTTACTATTCAGAAATAACTGTTGGCAACATATTTCTCTAAACACCATTTCTTGCAAGATTTTATTTTAGAACCATTCCAGGCAAATATTTCTGGGGGGCGGAACCACAACCAATTAAAATTACCTTGATAGGGGGTTCAAAAACCAGTCAAAATTCTGATAACATTCAAATGTTTGATAAACTTGAAAAATACCAAAAAGAAAAAATAATTCTGATGCTATAGAAACTACCGGTATATTGTTCAGTGCAATTTCAAAACCATATTTTGTGCAAGCGTCCATATTCTTCCATGTTTTCATACTGAATGGATGAATTCCAGACCAAGTATTGCTATATGGAGTGTGGACAAAGTGGGCGTGACTGGTTGGGAACATATCAAGGTGTGAAAAAACCAACAACGACAATATCAGCCTCTTTATCTATAAGCCAATAGACAAGTCTCACTTTCATTTCTCAACATATTCCTTGCAATCTGTGCTTATATTCCCCTTAATAAAAAACGAGGACTAAATGTTTAAACATAGTTTATTCATTTAAATAAGACATATAATATTCATGGTAAGAGCTTCCATGCAAAGATAAGTCTATGTATAATTCAATCAGTAAAATTTCTTGACATTTTCCATACCTACATCACATATTTTATTTAAAAACAACATACTTGTAACATAAAGTGTTGTTTCCTTAAAATAAATAAGAGTTAACATGAGTAAGTAACACAAGAAGATAACAAAGAAAGTCTTTGTATCCTGTGCAATACATCCATAAAACTATGACAGCGTTGTAACACATGTCTAGTAAAAAAATGCCAAGTTCACAGATAAAAAGGTAAAGGCTTGTTTCATGCATAGTTTCATAGTTTTTACAGAACAACAGAGGTCCACACATAAAGGTCATACATAATTGTGAATCAGCTACTAAGTGCATTTCAAATCAACAACTAATAGTCAATTACAAATATCTTTGACAATATTTGTTCACCCAAATACAAACAAATACATAACCATAGCAACCAAACTGGATTCCTACGTCTTATAACTAATATTATTATTAAATAATTTAACAAATTGAAGAGTACTAATAGCAAATTCAAACCAAGTTGTCTTACCGATGGTAATAATAGAATTTTGATCACACAAAATATTGTACTAAAAAAGGTTGAGAAAAACACATACACAGCATTTACGACCAATAGAAACAGTCACCAGCCACTGTATAATGTATTGCCTTAATGTGATAGTAAATATATCAACATGTAGACAGTAGCTGCCACAATATAGACTGGCATTTGCTCTGTTTCTCAACTTAATTATTGATGCTAAAAGTAACTCAAATATTTGTGACACCCACCAAGAACACGGAAGAAAACAATATAAGTATTTCAGAACACAGTTTTGGTGAAGTGATAGCACTATTGGTCAGAGATCAGTTCAGTTAACAGGTGTCCATTAAATCGATAAAAATCTATCTGAACTGACCGGACACATTTTGTTGAACTTAACTAATTTAAAATTCCTACAGTGTATACCGTGATGTTTTTTATGAATTTAACTGCCAAATATAAGCTGTTTCCCCTTATCTAACAGTGTCAATTTTCCCCCAAAAAATCGTCATTTTCCCCAAATTCTTTGTTCATTTATCCCCATGTCATTTTTTTTAAGTCAGGTTTTTTTTATTTAACCTTTTATAAAAGAATCTTTGCTCATACATCACCTCATATATATAACAAAGACCAGCCACAGCTGAAGTTATTTTTATATTCAAAAACAACCATTACATTATTTCCCAAATTTGGGATTTATCGTGCCTATTGTCTCAACTGAAAAGGCACAGGCAGTAAAATTATCTTCCAAAAAAAATCACCGATACCATCTTTGACTACACTAACGAAAACATTCAAAGACATTGGTTTCCATAAATCTGCTCATTTTATGCTTGAAAATTGACAACTCAAACCATTAGAGATGAAATCAAGAGTTCATCATAACATTGTATAAGTTTTGCAACACACAATTGACTTCATATTGACTCTTATCAGTAACATGTATACAAACTAACACATCTTTAAAATTTTGGCTGGAAAAAAATTTGTCCAAGATAAAATACATATTTCAGGATCATACGTTACAACTAGTTCTACAATGTTCAGGGGTTCCATTTGACCCTGGAGTTAATTTTCTCTAAATTATAGCTAATTTGACTATAAAATGGTAAAATCCTGTCAAAAATTATCAAAATGACCCTTGAGATTCAGCCCCTAGTGAAACCCCTGAATGTTGCGACTGTCACTTCTTTAAACTTTATGTACTCCATACAGAAGAGCATGTATCATAATATAAAGTGTAGTTCCTCAGGAAAGTTGTACTGTACAAGGAAACATTCTTGCATGTTTACACACATTTGGAAAGTTTTCAGTTTGTAGGTGAATTTAAGTCATACATTGATTGAGAGCCCTGCACAGTAACAGGTACATCTTCACAAACATCCTTATAAAAGAATAATTTCCTATTCTGGTAATCCATAACAAAGATAACGTAGAAGTTTTTGTCTTGTGTCCATTCACAGAAATATTCCTCCTAATGAACGAGTAGAAATGATGACGATGATGAATGTCAATGAGATGATGATAAAAACAGCAACAACAACAACAGAAATATTCTGTGCTACGTTCTTTCCTTCTTTTTTATGGGTCTCTTACTCATATGTTTGTTGACAATTTCTGAGATTTTTGGTTTATGATCTAGCACTTTTAACATCTGAGCTTTGGCTTCGTTCAACTGGTCTGATATTAACTTGCATCGCTGTATATTACCCTGAAATATAGTAAGACCGTGTATTAAACATGAAAAACCAGGCATGAGAATGCAAAATTTCAAAATCAGCTGAAAATACGACAAGGGGTGTATGGGCTGCTGAAGCTCCTGGCTTTAAAGCATCTAAGATGGCTTAAATCTGAAAACAAGAGAGACAAACTGTCACAAAATATGCCCGTCCTAATTCAGAGCTCACAAGTTAATGCAGACAAATTTTATGTCATTTCTATAATCAAAGGATGATAACTCCCAAATGACTAGAGCGATATGGCTGGTTATCTAACTTGTCCGAGATATTATGCCGATACATATTCTGACCAAATTTGGTGATGATTGGACAAATGCTTCTAAAGTGATCGGACAACTTAATGGACGCCACCTGCACACCTGATGAAACTATAATACGTCCCGTTCTATGAATGAGCATATAAATTTTTTGAATATAGGGTATTAAACCCAGTAAAACAATAAACATAGAAGTTCACTTAGTCTCAGTGGGATATACAAGCATGTATCACTGTCTCCATCATGGGGGCAAAACATATACCTTCACTGCTAAGTAAACTGTAAAACTAAGTACCTGAGTGAGCTCATGAATCATTGCAGATTCATCTTCCATTAGACTGGTCTTCAATGGAGGTTCTGGACCGATAGCTGTCTGTAGACTGGTTAACTGATTGTTTAATTCTTTCTCTAACTCAACCTGTAATGTACAATACAATTTAAGGCTTTAGACAACCACATGCGATTTTTGTCATCAATATAACCTTTCTCTAATCTTGACAACAGAGTATATATTTATAAATCTCATAAACCAGTATGAGACTAAGCACCAAAACTAATATTTTAAAAAGAGGCCACTGTGGTCGAGTGATTAAGACTGTTAACTTCAAATCACTTGTCCTTCACCACCTGGGATATAGAATTTGTAAGATATAGAATTTGTAAGATATAGAATTTGTAAGAGGCAGTCATCCAGCTGGCTTACAGAAGGTCACTGGTTTAACCCTCTTATCCACCTTGGGTCTTAATTTACCCTAATAGCTGGAATAGTGACTACATTCCCTGGCTGTTTATGTGACTTAAAGCCCCATTACAATAAAGAATACTTCAAAATCAAACCTTATTTATAATGAATTTTGTGGGACTGTGTCACTCTAAATGAACGTCACATTTTGCATCAAAATTTAGTAAATTATTTACATTATATTATGTCGACATGGTACAGTAGTTTAGCATTGATATTGGGGCCGTTACCAGTATGTTCAACCATTAACACCCTTGTAACCAACTCAAGCTGTGTTGAAATGCCAGTAAGACACAAAGTAATAAATACAAAGTAATCGCCACAATTCACACTGTCAGAGTTTGCCAAATTTTACCACACAAAATAAATTTGCCTGTTTATTGTAAAATTTCCATTTTTTTCACCAGACCAAATCGATGTTTTACCCAACAAGACGGACATATCTGGCAAACCCTGGGACATAATTTCAAAGCCTACAGCTTACCAGATCCTCTATTTGTGCTGCCATATGATACAACTTCCAACCAGATGCCTTCTGTAATACTCCTTTCTGATTGGATAATTCATTTACTGACGGACGTCTCTCATCTAAATAATACAATGACAGCAAAAAAAACCAACAATTATTTATTTTTACACGAGTACTTTCTGCACTTACAAATCCTCTTTTCAGAAAACATAACTGTGATTGAAAATAATATCTTGTGCTTAACCCAGTTATTAGAAGGAATAACATTTCAAATCTGTATCAATTTCAACATTTTAACATAATCTCTTTTATTAAGAAACAAAATGTTTAATCATAAATCTTGACTGATTCTAGTAAGTCAATTAGTGAACACGTTGTGTTCCGACCCACGACCCCCTACGGCCACCTTGGAATAATTATTCTGACCGAGGTGCAACACTTACCTTTTGGCTTGACATCGGTGTATCTGTTAAAGTGATTATTTTTAGGTTTCCATGAAATATTGTAGTAATTCAACAACGCTACACCTGGCCGACATTTCTCCAATGTCCATCTGATTCCTTCTTCATCTACAAATTCTGAAAACAATTCAGTAATAACTTCCATTAGTGAATTTATCATTGTAGGACAGGTATCTGAGTAAACCAATGACTGGGCAGAGGTAATCAATGGACTATATATATTACATACCTGAAGCCTTTTTTGAGTTATGACCAATTTCATTTCAGTACTGAGTAAACAATTTAACATACAAAAGATGAACATACTGGTTGCACTAGATGCTGAATCTCAGGAGTCATTTCGATATATTTACATATACAGATATCTGACTACTGTAAAAGTAGTGAAGTAAGCAACCTGGAAATATTAGTGGATCGCAAAACTCGCAAATATTTCCAAATTGCTAATTTTACCATTTACACTGGTTGAAAAATTCTGCTCACATAAATATTAGCAAACCGTATATTTGTAAATGTATCATGTCAAAGGACACTATTTATATATCTGTAAGTTCTATACATAGCAGAAATAATGCTTAAATATTCATCACTAGAACAGATCCCAAGCATTTAATAACAGTTTACAAGTACCTTATATCTACATATATTTAGTCTATGTATATGCTGTTTGGTCTAAAATGTCTGAAATTCAAAATTCCCTAACTTTTTGACAGGCTGAAATATCCACTTAAGCAATTCTTCACAAGGCAAGTTCTTACCATCTCTAACTTCCCCTCTGTTATCATCTGACAGAGTATCATCTTCTTCATCATCAAAGTCATCATCGTCATCATCATAATGATTAGTCTCCATATCTTCCTTCACACAAGCTTCAACAAGTTTATCAAACACACTCACTGGTGTATCTTTGATTTCTTCAGTAGCTTGACTGTCAAGTACATAAAAATGGGTATAGGAATAAGCAAAACTGAAGGGCACATGCTTGACCATTTTTGGGGCTGTTTATAGTTACCATACCCCAGCTAAACTTATTTTGACATTTCGCATTCCCGAGACAAAAAAGAAATCTTATTTGATCAACATTTCTTTAAACGCATGAAGACATTGGTCAGACAATACTACTTGTCATTTCTGATTAAAAATGGTATAAAAAATAAAAAATTGATCATTAGCATTTGGCTTAATACAATCACATTTTAAAAAGGAGGGGTATCGCCCACCTTTCGGAAATTTTATCATTCTAACCATATGAATAGTGGTCTCTACATGAGCTTTGAATCTATTCAGAGGAAAAAAATCCATATTTCTTCATTTTACATAAATAGAAAACATCATATCAGGTAATGCATTTGTTATAAATTTAAAAGGACACCACAGGGTAACTTAGCAAATGCTGAGTGCTCATGGACTATTCATGCACTACAGTAATTTTCAGCCACAGAAAGTCTATGGTGTACAATAATCTTCCTACAGACCAAAGTATGTTTCAATATATCCATTCAAACTCAAGTTATTAGGCAGAAACAATGAGATTTAAAAACAACAAGAGTGGCAAACTGTCACAAAATACGCCTGTCCAAAGTCAGAGCCCAAAGTTAAATCAAGACAAATTTAAGGTAATTTCTATAACCAAAGGGCACTTACTCCCGAGTGACGGGAGCAATATAGCTGGTCATCAAAATTGTCTGAGATATTATGCCCATACACATTCTGACCAAATTTGGTGATGATTGGACAAATGCTTCTAAAGTTATTGATCTTACGCTGCAGGTGAAAATATAATACGTCCCGTTCTATTAACGGGGCGTAAAAAAATATCGAAAAACTTTACAATGTACAAAATCAGCAATTGAATAAAATATACTTACAGTAACTGTTTCCTCCGTTTCCTAGGTGATGCCTCTGGAGTACTGTTTGTGTAACCTGCAATCAAACACAGACACATGATACACTAACGTAAAAATATGGTAAGGTTGACAAATTAAATGAATAACAACTTTTCACCATTAGTTACTGTTGAAATAAATGTTTCAGCCCACGGACATTTTTCATTGATTGTAAAAGGCAATCAGATCAAAATAAACAACTACTTTAAGAGTCTGACCATCTATGTCTGGCAAAATTGAATTTAGTCTGCCAAAAAAGTCGGAAATTTTACAATAAACAAAAAAGGAAATGTTATGGTCTGTTAAATGCTGGCTCTATAGGGCAAACTCTGCGTTTAAAAGTACATTTACCTGAACTATAAACAACTTAACAAGATAAAATTGAAGGCATTTATAACTAAAAATGGAGAAATTCGGTTAAACATATTATAGCCCGAGATTGACTGAAACCCGAAAAAAAGCCAGCACTAGCCCTGACTGATGATTGACAATGACAGACACAGAGCTATTAGTAATGCTGGACTGCTTGTCTATGAATAGCCTATTACACAGGCATGAGAATGCAATATTTCATATCAGCTGAAAAATCGACAAGCAGTCCAGTGGGCAACTGAAGCTCCTGGCTTTTAAGCATCTAAGATGGCTTAAATTGTCTCAAAAACGGTCTTTGTGAGCGTCAAATCCGCAGGTTTTCCAAATTACGTCGAAATTCTCATGCCCAATTACAGTGGCTCACAATCCTCACTTTGTGCCCCGGTGAGCTAAAAATCATGCTAATTGATCTAAAAGGCTACTTTACCATTTTCATGAGGATCATGCAATTCTTGTTTTATTTTACTATCAACATGAGGCTGTGTGGGTGTCGTGGCTTCACTCGATAACGCTGTATCCGTCGATGACTGACTCTCGCTGAAATAAACAAACAATTTACCGAAATAAAACAATTAATAACAACAAATTTTGAAACATATTTGAATTGTAAAGTATACTTAAAATATAGTGACATATGAGTATTGTTTTAGAGTGGTTTTGTTTTATTTCCTTAAATAGGGTTTTTTATTTACTTTATTATGTCCACTGGTACTCAGACACTTCAGCTATCACAGCTTAGGCCTTACCAATATGGATCTATGTTTAGCGTACTCAGGCAGGTAGGATTTCGGCATGTTGATCGGAAAAAATCCGAAAAATCCCCTGTAATGATGTTAAACAATGATGAAATAAGCCCATTACGCCAATAACAATGTGTCAGGTAGCCAATGATCATGTTCAATTGCTGAAAATATCATTTAAATCTAATCATTTACTTGGCACTTTGCATTGTTTTTGTTCACCAGTGGTTTGTATCTTATGTCTTGAAGAATAATGTCTTTGAGGGAGGAAAGATATTGTAGACACAGAAGATAAATTTTGTTTTTTATCGACATTTTTTTTGAGAGTTTCAATGAATATCAAAAACGGAATACACCAATCTAAAATAATACTGATACACCATACATTGAAGCATTTACAATGGACCATCATTGTGCTTTATAACAGCCAAGCCTTAGATTTTATCAAGTGATCAACAACTTACCTTAACCACAGTAAATTAACGGAAACGAAATTAATTTTGTAACAAAAGAAACTTGCAACTTTATGTCAATAACTAAAAATAAACAGGAAAAACAAACTCAACATGCTTATATTAAAGCGATACACTACAGACACATCTAGTGTAACTGTATATATTTCCATTTACTATGAGCAAATAAAGATGAAACATATGCATAAACAACCTAAGTAAATTTGTTGAATTATGTCCTTAATTTCATACATTATGAAGCTTAGTAAGTAACTAAATCTACGTCTTCTCCACTGAATAATATCTTAATATATTGTGAGCAAGAAAATGAGCAGAACCTTGAAATTAACACAGACTTCAACAAAATACAGATATTTAGGTCACAAAATATTGGTACAAGATTACATAATGGTCACAAACATTGCAGGGATGAGAATTTTCTGCCAATCGGTCGATTTCCACTATTCTTGACACCCACCGTCATGATTGTTTAAATCAATGTAAATACAATGAGAAACTTCTGAAAGAGGGGAATAACTGTGTGATGACCACCATATTTCAGTGACACAGCAGGAAATTTTTACTAAACCCAAATGTTTTGTAGAGCTATTTTTAGACGGAATATCTCGTCGTATATCAGGGCTCCCGCAATTCTCATCCCTGACATTGGTGATGTCAAGGTAAATAACACTGCAACATAAACAACTCAACAAGAGGAGAAGCGAAGGAAGCAAGGACATATGCTGGGAACAATTACTTCCAGAATTACTTACGAGAATGGGGATTCTCTCGGGCCTAATATTTGATGGTGTGTGTCAGACTTAAGCAACCTACAACAATCAGTTTGTCACATAAATAAAACCCAAAAGTAAGAGAATATATAACCCCCCCTGAAAATTAAATTACACATATCGAAGGGAAAGTGAAACAGTCCTATCTTCTCCTGTATTTATATCAGGGGTGTCATCAGAGTCAAATCCTCAATTCTGAATACTAAGCGGAATCAAAGAACTCATCCACAGACTTGTCTATGACACATTGGTTGTTATCATATACTTTTTTAACAATACATTTCTACTCAATTCCATTTGTTCAGTAGCAGACTCTCCCCTACTCCCCCCCCCCCATAAAAATCTGAAAATCGATATCTGGGACTCTGAATCCAGATTTCTGGATTAATCTGGAATTTTGACACCCCTGTTTAATAAAGATAAGAGCACTTTCATTTCCAACCCTAAATGTGTCAGTGTTAATTATCATTTATTGCTGGACAAGCAGGATCTCATATTTATTCGTACAATTATCTCTAATTACAAAATTACTAATTAACATGTTTATGCCAATTAGACGTGTTCTACTAATTGATACTGTGTAATCATTAGGAACCATTTCATATAACACAGATTTATCTAACCCAAGAATCCTTTTATTTTTGTTAATCATACAAGAACTTGTGGTAAAGTATTTTGCCAATTTTGCAAATAAAAGGAAGTTGTGAAAATATCAACCAGTGTAATTTTCCATGTTCACAGAAGTACAGTTAACATACTTTACTGTCAAAATTAACCATACTCAATTTAGCATTTCTCAAACATTTCTGCACTTAAAACTTTTTGGCTCGCCCAAATACCCACTTTTACAGAACTATATTTCCCTGAATGTTTCCCAGTGATTATGTAGACATAATAAACATCTTAGTGTAAGACATAACAGTGACGTTAACACATACCCAGAAGCTGGAGTCTTTGGTGAGCTTGTGTTAGACTGTGGTGTACTGTCCGGTCTGGGCTCGGGTCTTGGACTGTGCACTTCAGATGTCATCGCTAACTGTTTCTTGACTGCTGATATACTGTGAGAGATGAAAACAGTATCAGTTTCATGAGAACAATTTTGTATAAATGCGTTCATTTTAACATCATACAACTTCCCTAATTCTTGACTTTCTATTTGCAAAACTACTGTAGACTAATGACTAGTGTAAGACGTTTAATGCTTAATTAACCATTCAGTACAGATGATTAAATATCAAAATTAACTGAAGTCAAATTACTCAAAAATGAATTTAAGATTACAATGACTATGTTGGTAAATTCAGTAACTTACAAAATCAAAATAAATGGAATATCTTATTTATGTCATAATTTACCAAGAAACATTTTATTCAAATATTTATTTAGAAATAAACTTATTCACATTGTAGAAGCTGTCATCACTTCAAAGCAAATGTCACCAGACATCATTCGTTATTTCACAAGTGAATTATCGAAAACAATACATGGGTGTAACAATGTGTCTGTGACATCATTCATGATATGACATTTACATTGCAATTGCATGACCTGCTATAAACATGGGACGGGCCAATGTGAGATACATCCCGATGTGGCGCCCAATGTGCCCATATTGTATTGGGCGTGAAGATTACTTGTTTACATACACAATGCCCTAAAAATCCTGTGAAATAATTGTGAATGTTACGTTGATGATGTCAAATCAAACAACAGAAAACTTCAGATAAACTGACCTGACTTTTTAGTTATACAGTAAAACCTCGATAATAAGACCACTCTTGGGACCCTTGAACATTGGTCTTATTATTGGGGTGGTCTTAATATTGAGGTTGAATGAAGAGCAAAACAGTATAAATGGACTTGAAAATTGTGTCCTTAATTCCAAGGTGGTCAGGTCTTATTATTGAGGTGGTCTTAAGTGAGGTTTTACTGTACATTCAAGGTTTAATTTCTACACTTCGTTATCCTGTAAATGTATAATCTGGCAGAATTAAAGAATATCAACCTACCCTTCATTTGTTCTTTTCCTCAGAATACTGGGTCTAGGTGATGCGTTAGGATTACTGACAGGGGTACTAATGGGTGTATTAGATCCAGTATGACCTAACTGAGGTAATTGTATACCCTGGGTAGACGCAGTAAACAAGCCACTCGCTACAGCAGCCACAGCGTTGACGGATATATTGGCTGAATGTGCTGACTTGTCCATACCTGTACTGGCTGCTGAAACATTGGATAACACTGTACTGGCTTTTACACCACTCACTGAAATATACAGCAATATTTGAACTAATAACAACAAAACTAATGTACAATGCTAATATCCTTGAGTAATATACCCGAGTTCCTTTATACCCCTGAGTTAACCCTTTGACCCTGGAATGTCCAAAAAGTCACATTTTGACCCCAATGATTCTGGCAGAAGGGTCAATGTTTCTCTAAATTATGGGTAATTTGGCTATAAAATGGTAAAATTCATTCAAAAATTATCAAAATGACCCTTGAGATTCAGCACTAAGTGGGACCGCTGATCCATAATAACAAAAGTCCGCTAAAGAGATGATTACCTACGAAAAATTCTTCATAAAAGTGGATGTAAATTATAGTTAATAGAAGATTTTCACAACTTCACACAATCACACAGACATAAATGTGCAGCAATATACTGATACAAAATTTGTTTGAACACAGGGCTTTCCCTAGGATTGTTCAGCTAGGGGTCCTTGAACACGGGCGTTTGATAAATTGTGGGTCCTTGGTAAATTTGTAGGGTCCCAGATATGCAGTTTATACTTGACAAAAGTTTATTTCATTGGTCCCAGGGATGCACAGTTAGTTGAAAATGGGAGTCCCTAGAAAGAAAAGGGAGTCAGGGAAATCCCTGGAATAAGAGAAATCAGTTGAACAGGGCAGATTTCCAGTCCTGTATACTGTTGAAAATCATATAGAAATATAAGTATTGATACCTTCAGAAGCATTCGCTAATATCTGAGCAGATGCAGTTTGTGCTCCAGTGTTTGGTACTACTTGTCGTAACGATTCTTGCATCACCATCAGTGGATTATTAAAACGTACATTTGAACCAGAAGCTTGAGATACACCATGACTAACACCTTGTAACGATGCTATGTTAGCCGTCGTATGTGTCGGTACTGAAAAATGACGGATAATATAGTCTGTAAGTCACTGCAACAAAGGCAGACAAAACATATATTATACTGATCAAAACAGCTAACCTGCAATTTGTATTACAGACATAAGAATGCAAAATTTCAAAATCAGCTGAAAATTTGGCAAGGAGTCCATGGGGCTGCGAAAGCTCCTAGCTTTTAAGCATCTAAGATGTAAGCCAATTGTCTTAAAAAAATAGGCCCTTGCGATCGTCAAATCCGCTGATTTTGAGTGAATCCGCGGGAAAATTCTCATGTCTGGCATTATCAGAATGTTCAATACATGTACATGTACTATGACAAACCAATAAAAAATGATAATTATGACTTTGACATTTTATCATAGACTTATCTTCATTAGTTAAATTTATCCAGCAACATTTTAGAAAACAGTGTGGGTTAGCACAAGAACATTTTACTGCAAATCACATACAATACCATATTCATAATTTCTCATAGTCATAGTGTAACTATGCAATACCTTTTTATGTCTGTGCAGGCATTGCATATATCCAGTATCTACTATCAAAATAAAATAATTGAGAAATGTCAAACCTATATATCTACAATTGGAGATTAGATAACATCTGAACATCAGGATTTCACACCTGCGATCAATATCTCAGGTTATATCAGAAACCAGGATCATTTACTCGACATGTCTCCAATCAGATAATGTTGAAAATCATAATTACTATCACAAGACACTATCTTTCTAGCTTAATTTCACAATTACCAGTACTCATTCTGCTTGATGTTATCATAGCAAAATTAAAACAACAGTACACAAGAATTTCCCTAATAGTCACCTTTTAGCATATATATCAGATAATTGAGTCAAAACCCCAAGTATTTTTAACTGTGATTTTTTTAAAACAACTTCATCAATATGCTCTCTGTTTTAACTCAGAGAGCACATAATCTGTCCCTTTTATGGACTTTTAACTGTGGTCAACTTCACTAAGTTTTGACAAGCAGTTGATATAAAGAGTCTGAAAATTGGCCTTAAATTTGAAACATGATTTATAAGATGAAAATGGTTCTAAATCTTTGTGTTGAAATAGTAGAAACTCTCAAGTATAATTTAACATGATGTCAAATTTATTGAAGCTTTGGCTCTAGAAATTTTCTTTAAACAGTTGCCCCGGACCAGTGTACATGTCAAAGTTGACTTGTCTGGCATGGGAGGATAGTTCTCTAAGCATAGAATAGGGTACGGATTAAGAGTGAAGTAGGCATGATTGCCATGCATGACAAGCCCAGACTAAATTGAATTCTAGAGTCCTGGAAGCATTTTACAAACACTACTCACATAAACCAGGTCTGTTTGCCTGTGCTACTGCTGCAACTTGACACTTCATCAACTGTTGATAGTAGGGATTTTCAGATGGAAACAAGTAAGGGAAAACTGGCATATGACTCACAGATCTAAAAATAGAAATAATATTCAACATAAAATGACAAGTCAACACAGCCATGGGTTAAATATTGAACAAGAAAAATACCAGTGTTCCAAATGAAAGTAAAGCAAGCACTTTTAATCTTGCAAACATCTTATCACAACAAATTACATTTTAAAATGTTTCAGAGAAAATTATGCTCAGCTGATTCTTAAATTTTCAAAAATACCTTAGCAGCACAAATTCATTTAAAGTGTAGGAAACGTTGTTCTTTGCTCAGGTGGACAAAACCCCTTCTATGAATATTTTAGGAAGAACTAAATCCGTCCTGTCAGTGTGACTTAAGCAAAGCGATGGGACATGGATTGTCCAACTCCTATTTATATCAGCTGCCGTCATATGGTAGAACATGTGGGAAAACATGATGTAATTACATGTATGTCCAACAATGTCATTTATCACAACATTAGTAAAAAATATCAATTTCTTTACAGTCTGTAAAATCACAATATTATGTAACGTAAGATATGAAAAGTAAAATTAACACACTGTATAGGGAAAAATTTGCAAACAAATTCTTTGGATCTGATATTTATTGACTAAAAACAAAGACTAATCATGATACTTACGATTCTCTGATTTCTGAATGAGGAGTATTAGCAGTGGTGGTAATTTGAGAACTTTTATACATTAGCAAACCGCTGGTAGCTTGACTGTGAGCTAGAGACTGTGTATTATGTAACTGTGATGTATGGATTTGTGTTGCCGGGGCAACGTGGGCGTGTGCTGGTTGTGGCTGGGGAAAACTTGAAGATTCCGTACGAAGATCCGCGTGTGAAGATACAGTCATTGTTGTAGGAACAACATGAGTTTGCGACAATGGCTGAGTAACAACATGTCTCTGTGGTGGAACTTTTGCTGAAAAGACACCAAATTTAAATACAGGGACCCATCAAATGTAAACAAAATGGAGTCATTGAATGTACACTGTCTTAATAATCTCAATAAGAGAAAAAATCCAACTAAATGAGCGAAAATTTTCACCTTTACGGTGGTATATTTAGCATGTCATTTACATTTACGCCAGAAATTGACTGAGATCGTTTCATCTTTTTTTTATTTATGATAATATCCACACAGTTACAGTTCATAAAATGAATTTTATCAATTTGCTGCATCATTAAATGTCTAAAATGCAAAGAATTCCCTTTGCAAAGTCTGTACACATTATTAAATTAAATGTAAATGCCTTACTTTACTATTGAACTATTGAAGAAAGTCCATGACATAATTACTTCACAAAACACACCTCAAAAATATCACTTAACACAATTCAAATAACTAGCCAGTATCAAAATTGAACAAATATGAATTGACCAACCTATAGGTATAGTAGTAGATGTAGTACCAGTACTGATGATAGGTATAGTGACTGTTGTGGTTGAGAGAGCAACTGTAACTGTAGATAATGGTGCTGCTCCGATAGGCGGTCCTGTATTAATAAAATGATACATCAGATCTGATACATGATACCACAGGTTCTTGAAGTCCAAATTTACCCTGATAATGCTATAAAAGGAGTTCCTGTTGAAATTTTGAGTCCAGACCCTGTGCACATTATCATATTAGCGCCGATTTCCAACCTCTTCTTTAAGTGACATCATTTCCAGGAAACATCACATGTGACGTCACCGTGTACTGACAGTAAGCAATATTTGCCCCATATGGCAATATGAAAATGAAGTGACCATATGGAGTAAATATTGTTTCCTGCTTGCAAATAGTGACATGACAAGTTACTTAGACGTCACAGAAGAGGTTGTAAATGCCATAGCAGCGCTCATATTAAAACATCAGTCAATAATATCACATACTTCATTGCAAAGGTATATATGTTAGTTCAATGTAAATATAATTTTCTGTTATACGTATTATATGATATAAAGATACACAATTATTTTTTTCAAAAATTTAAAGTTATCTAACATTAACATTCTGAGCAGATGAAGTTTTCCGAAATTTACCCTTTATAGATGTTCTCGATTGCCTCCATCCACAAATACCTTACAAATATAGCATCATTTTATATTGGAACTTATATGGAATACAGTATGCTATACAGCAGATCTCCAACCTCTTTGGTGGACGATGGTCAAAAATAAGGGTTTGTTGCAAAACTATTGTAAATTTTTTTTGGCAAAAGGAGCAGTTAGGACAGCTTTGCACCAAACATTAACATAGTTCTCCCAGTTTATGAACATACCTCTGTTTCCCTTAGCAGCTAATGTAGGATGTTGTAGAACTGGTGTTAATGAATGAGTCATCACGACTTTAGGCTGTGATGTCATATTTATAGCTTGATTCACATGTGCTTTTCCTGGTTGTATGCTGGTTCCTGGTTTACCAGCATTGTCAGCTTGAGCCCGGGACGCTTGTAACGTTATCTGTATACTTGATGTGTTACCCGCTGTGGCAGCACTGTGTAGAGATATACTTGCCCTAAAATACGAGAGATTTAGGAAATTATCCATCATTCTAGTTTGTAACCAGGCTCTTCTAGTGAAGCTATGTAATCACATGTTATGCTACTCAATAGTTATTGTCTGTCCTGATGTTGATCCCTAAGCATGTCATACCACATGTACTCTGTATATTAAGGGTAGTAACAAGAAAGAAATAATAAGAATCTGTCCGAGGATGCCTTGTTGGCCACACAAGAGCTTCCTATTTGTTGATCATATGCAATGTTCAATTATTCAAGCATAGAAGTATATCTTTACATTAACAACACAGTCAAAAAATCGTTGTATAATTTCTTTTATCAACATTTTGCCATAAGCTTGCAAGAGGTTAAACTATATATGATGAACATGAGGTCATTTTTGCAAGTCAAAAAGTTTGCAAATAGGCAATTACAGATTTTTCACAAGCAAAAATTATTGGGAATGAGTATTGTTATTGTATGATAGTAAAATACATAAAAATGGACTTCTCTGAACAGGGAAGATTATACTATCATTCTAGAATTTCTAAAAAACATCTCCATATAACAAACCGTACCACTAATATTATAATGACAATGGACTGTGAAATATTAATTTGAGATCATAAATATGTTATGTTTAACCAACACTGTTGTAACCAAGCAAACAGACGTATTAGCAGACAATATTAAAATAGTACTCATTAATCCTCACCAAACTCTGTGTTTACAATCGGTTCTTGTCAAGTGAGCACAGAATTATACATATATTGATGTTTGCTATCTTAAGTATCCAGTTACTAACATCATATTCTAGAATAAACATATATAAACAACAAGTTACCTGTGGGCATCTGCTGCCGGACCTGACCCAATACTAGCGGGTGGGGTACCTGGTCGGATAATTTGTGGAATGACATTGCGAATCTGATTTATAGCAGACGCAGGTATCGAGTGGGGCTGTCTTACAGTAGATCTAACATGGGCAGAAGCAGCCACAACTCCTGCAAGAAAAACAATCATGTTGAGTAACAAGAGCACTACAAGCATTTAAGCAGACGCTCGTCAGCAGATTACATTACAGAACCTGAGCTTAAGGCAATATGTATCGTTTTTGTGGATGCAAACAACAATCTAGCTACAACAAAAGCTTTTCATTGTTTTCAATTCAAAACAATGGATAAAAGAATCCAATGAATTTCAGATTGTGTTACTTTTTAAGAACTTATTTCATATTATAGCAATCATGAGAAAGTCAAACACATCTGTCTGCCCCTTTTTAAATAAGTTAAGGAACTAACATTGAAGTAATGCTGAGAATATTTATCAGGGAAAAATCCAAAAATCAGATGATTGCTACCAACACCTTTGAACCAAATCACCATTTTGCACTGGAATCACATTTTAGGTCATGAAATATGAGGAAATCAGCTAAAAATTGGAAGATTCTCCCCTCCTAGCTAATCTGGATTTCTAACGCAATTCGTTTTAAACCATATGCAACCAACACAAAATAAATCATACCTCTAGGTGGATGTGAGAATGACTGATGTTGTACGGGCATAGGTCCTCGTACAATGGAGCTAACGTTCGGTACATGAAGTGCAGCACTAGCCGCCGTCGTGCTTGTTCCACTTATCTGTACCGGGATGATATTTGTTATAGCTGCACCAGCTATGGTTGTCATGGCTGCTGTGGAAGTCAGAGACAGCGGAGCTCTCTGTATCTCTGTAAATTGTAATAAACAGTTCATTCTATAACATTAACAACAACAGAAATAAAGTTTTATTGCAAGTGAATTTATTATTCTACAAGGATCTGTCATTTCCAATATAAAGCAGAGTATATACAGAAAGAATTTTGAACAGTTTTTTCAAACTTTTTTTTTATAACTTGCATCTTAATGGCCTAAAGTATGGATACATGTGACTTGTCATGTCAGCTGAAGCAATGGGAAACTGTGTGGCATTTAGACTGAGAAAGGTTGTCTATATGTTGTCTAATCAAGACATCATTTTAATATATATATTAAATGTGAACATGACTAGTTCCATGGCCTATAATCTTGTAAATAGACTGTAAGTGTGCATCAATGTCAAACAAAAAAGATTACAACATGTCAAGTCAACATGAAAATCTGTTTTCCTTATTACCAAATAAAAGTATACATGTTACATTTGAGTAAGTCAGATATTTGTAAAAGGCACAATTAGTAGCAAAGGAGATTGACACAGGTTCTCTCCTTCTGTAGTACATGTATATGGATAACAAAGGGATATAGGGAGATAACTCAATCTCCTGTGATAAGCAGTCACTAAATACCTCATCACTTTCATATACTAATACTAAGCAGATGTGACTTATTACATAAAATTGGTCATTAAATGATTAATGACGCTTACAGAATGACTTCAATGTATTAGGCAATACTTTGTGAAGTTAATTTTGAACACCGCTACATGTGTATATTTAATCAATCCTAGATATAAACCTCACTGACCTTTCTTATGTATAGCAGCTTGAGTCAGACCCACTGACTTTCCTAGACTTCCCAGTATTGTACTGCCAGGGGCTGGAGCAATCTGTCGTGTTGGTGTCTTAGTCACCTGAAATATCAAGTTCAAAACTCATCACAATTAATATGAAAGTCAGGGCTCTAGAAATCTTTTTAAAATACACTTGTCCCAGACAAGTGAACGTGTTGAATTTGACTTGTCCGACATGGGAGACTAGTTGTCAGAGAAAATTTGTTGACAGTGTGAATTAATACCAATTTCAAAGCATCAGTAATGCATGATTTTCTTTCAGTATTTAGAAAGTCCAGTGTTTATAAGCTTTAAGAACAGACTTGTCCTGCACTGACTTAAACTCAACTGCTTGTTGCCTGAATCAGTATTCTAGACTTGTAGTTGTACAGGACATTGGGCAAATGAATTTCCAGAGCCCTGAAAGGGTAAACTTTCAATGAAGTCTGGACTAGGAAAAGTTGGCATTTTATACACTGAATTAAAGTTATTATTTGTTATGTAAACGCTAGCAGGTACTGGTAGCCAAAAATGCATTGGCTATTTAAACTCCAACAGGCTAATGAAAGTTGCAAAATTTTATCATAATCACCAACTGTTTTTTTTTATTAAATTATACAGAAGGATTCCAACTACCTTTTTTCAACAACATCTCTCAGGACTGCCATCTTGAAATCCTAGCAAGAACCCTGCACAAATTACATATATATATTATAGTTACCTGATAGGTCGACACAGCATGACTTATATTTAAGGGTAACTGTACAGCTGCAGCACCAATATGAGCTGTCTTTGGAATTCTTGCCAGTATCTCTGTAGGCTTAGGTGTCTCCTCTCCTCTTCTCTCACCCTGTCCCACAGAAAAGCTGGGGTTATTTACACTCATCTGAAAGTTACAGAAATTAATATTCAGTTGTTAAACAGCAAAAACAGGGCTTAGCCTTGCACATGGTTCAGAAACAATAATCCAATGACTAACATAGTACTGATTCACCTTCAAAAGGAAGAATGGTTACGTCTGCGTTCATGGTAATGAATTGTGATGTAGGGAGCATTGTCATTACCTTGATTTGAAATTGTAGAGGATTTTCTAAATTTTGATTCGGGACCGGGAATGACATAATGATAAGTTGTCATTATGCATACATCGATCATTCATAAATTATTAATGTAACATTTCACCTGTGGGTTAACCATAATTACACAATAATCCCATAGCATTCCTAAGTTTACATAGCCATTCCAGAGACTATTTTAGACATGTCAATTGTCATAATCATAAACAATTTTCCACTACAGCCATTCCAAACAATGGGCGTCAAGCAATGAAAAACTGTCACTTTCACATTTTGTTTATTGGCAACGTTTATAGCAATAACTCTGACGGTGCTAAGTCCAGATGCTTCAATCTTATATTGAACTCACCGTTTTATGGTTATACCTGTAGTTTACAATGTTCGCTTTTTCTTTCATCCTTTTTTGAATTTGACCACAATGTTTTGTACTTATTTTTTTACTTTATTCATAAGAGAAATGAGGAGGTCAATATTGACAGACCATGATCTTAACAACTTCAACCATCATCTTTGTGACAGTTTGGGTGTTTAATTAATTGCTGTTGAAAGATTCCCAAGGAATGTGTAAAAATTGGATGTGCGTCCATGTTAAGTATATTTGTTGCGATTTGCAACCCAATATCTAACTGACCATGTATCCGGAGGACCCCCAAAAACATTTGCCCATCCCGTTTCAGATATATATGTTATTTGTGGTTATTCCGGTTCTTTTCATTAATTAAAATTTAAATCATTATCATTCCTCGACATCTGGTGAAGTTTAAAGCATCCATTAATTGAGTTCAATTTTTGTCATGGCAGTATTGTAAAGAAAATATGACAATAATAACAGTGTGGGACCCTCAAAAAATAAACTAGGACTCCAAAATGGCTGAGTTTGGGGTCCTAGGGCCTTCCCTAGGATTCTTCAGGTAGGGGTCCTTGGACCCTTGTGTTTGATAAATTGGGGGTCCTGAGTAAATTTGTATGGTCCCAGATATGCAGTTTATACTCCACAAAACGTCCCAGGGATGCACAGTAAGTTGATAATGTGAGTCTCTAGAAAGTAATGCACCAGTCAATTGTAACCACGCCCCCCCCAGGTCCGGGGAATAGCGGGGACTTTGACTTTCGGTCCAGCCAATCCCAGGTTAGATCCCTGCCCTGCGGAGACAAACTGCTGGTAAAATCACCCCGCACCCCGGGGACATCCTAGGTAAGGCCCATTCCCCGCTATTTTCGGCGCGAAAAACAAAACCACTGCATTCACTTTGCACTGCGGGCCACCTGGAAGGTAAAAACACGGCCAATTTCCCCCCGGACCTGGGGGGTCGTGGTTACAATTGACTGGTGCATAAAAGGCGTCAGGAACTCAAGATTTCTGCATCAGGGATATCCCTGGCCCTTATTGAAATAATTTAAATTCCCTGCCCACAACACCTAACCCTCACTAGCATGGCGATTCTATAAGATAACCAGGGCAACTGTCTAACCACACATATATCGCTATACTCCTCCCCAAACAGACATTTCATGTTAAACCACCATTTGCAGCCACCGTTGATGTCAATTATGGGGATATAATGGCCCTATGTAAGGCACGAAATCATAAGCCTCTAAACACTAGAGCACTGAGCTAACCAGGCGGCTGTGTAGCCCCAATTTACAGCAGACCACAGTGCATTGCAATCACACGAAGTTGGAAGGCCAAGGAAATTCGCAAAACAATGTCCAAGTTGCCCAGGAAAAATGAAGTTGTCTCTATGTCGGTCGCGTTTTTGTCGCGTTAAAATATTAGCATAAACAACAACACACAGACGCTACGGCTAACACATGTTCAATGCAAATAATGTCAGTAAGTACGTCGGTGCAGATTTTTGAAATATTACGGCACATACCCCACCACCACAAGCTCGCTAGGTTAAAGAAATAACATTGCCACAACGAAAACTTGCTCATAATCGTGGTTATTTATATTCGTGTTACGTGAACAAATATTATAAAATGGCATTTAAAATACAGTATCATGTACCTTCAAAATTAAATCCGTATGCGACACAAAAATGCCGTTTGAATCACATTCCTAAATAAATTGATATTTGGCTCTCGGAGTACGACGTCATGTATTATGGTTTGTGATTGGTTACTTTCTATCACATGCAAAATCTACTTCCGTGTTCTGGTTCCCAACCCTTTTAATGCTTTCAAGTGACTTTCGATCCGTTTGCTTGGGTTCAAAACGAGCCAATTCAGCACCTGTGCATTCGTAATTAGGTCAACTGCTGTAAATAATCTAAACAATTCGAATTTCTTGTCTATTTTATGTTTGACGGGAAAAGATACAATTTCTTTCAACAACGAATTGTAACATGAGTACTTAGTGTGTATTAATAACAACATTTGACATTTTCAGAACGTATGCGCGCATTACTAGCCCACACTTTAAGAGGTACAATAACGATTGTTGTCAGTCTGGTTCTCAGTGCACATCAGACCGGGAACCAACGTAGTAGTCTCAGAAGTTGTCTCCCTTGTCGACATGCACGGGAGTAAAAATAGCTCAGCAACTCGGATACAGTTCATGTGTCATGTTATCCCCGTTCAAGTGCGCTTTCTGTCGAAATCGGTTGTCTATTATTCTGACAGATGTATACGTAGCATTTTATGCTAACCTGATTTAACTTAATAACTGTTTGTATTTAAAACTTTGCTAAATTATTGATAGTCAGAAATAGCTAGGGGACCTATATTACGGACATGGTGTATATGTCCATGCAGTAAATTAATCAAGTTTCTCTCTTTTAATAATTTGTTTATAAGTTGCGTAATGAAATCATATCGTGTTTGCTATGCATGCAAATGCTCCTTAATTGAAAATAAAAAAAATCTACTGTATCACGGACCTATATAGGTCCGTGACTGTATGTACCGAATCCTCATCGTCGCATTATTTCCAGAACCTCATAACTTGTTTTTCGTCTTTTTACCCTCCTGTCGAGCATAGTTACAAACGGGGTTATAGGATTGCATTTATAAGGTATGTGCATTCTAGAACAATATAGATAGTACAGATATGAAGAGCTTGGAAAGATGGTTTCAACGATACCAAATACTCAAAACCGCCAAAATTTGAGTTACGGGTTCATGAAATTATTGTTCAGATCAACTAGGACATACTTACATCAAATTAAATTGGTTAAAGTGACAAAAGTTCCCAGTCTCTGTAGTCTTGCAGACAAACTTGAAGGGTTTAAGTAATCGTTCCACTTAATTTTCGTACAGTCCTTCAAGACTAGGAGCATAAAATTACTTCACTTGATGATTTTGGAATGTTATATAAGGACTATGTCATTCATGAAATTACACATAGCCTTAAATATGGGAGACTGGATAAACTATACATGCAACCAACTATACAAAATATATATTTCAACCTGAATATTTATTACAAAACAGTAATAGCTACAACATAATGACTATTTCGATAATTAAAACAAAACATTAATAAGGCTAATTTTCTGTGCAAGTTTTCATGAAATTGGTATTATGAAATAATCATCGACATAAGATAAAACAGTCCTCAATGTGGATGTAATACGAATTAAATACACAAAATCGTTCTAGCAGTACATGTATATTGGTCACTGGTGTAGTTTGCTGTCTATATATATACTCTTTTTTTAGAGAGATTTTGTTATGACCAATGGAATCCAACAACACACATTGACAAATGCAATCCAGTAGTGTACATATTCATTATACAGAATTACCAATGTTATCACGATGTGTAGATATACAGAATGACCAATGTAACACAGTACAGTACAGCATATATAGAATGGCCAATGTAATCTAGTAGAGTACATACAGAGTATGACAAATGCAATCCAGAAGAGTACATTTACGGTATGACAATCCAATAGAGTAGATACTTATACTGTATGACAAATGCAATCCATGTGCGGTAGAGTACATATACAGTATGACAAATGCAATCCAGTAGAGTACATATAGGGTATACAGTATGACAAATGCAATACCGTAGAGTACATATTGGGTATACAGTATGACAAATGCAATCCAGTAGAGTACATAAGTATACAGTATGACAAATGCAATCCAGTAGAGTACATATATCGGGCTGTTTCTTACTTCCCCTCCCCCCTCTATCTCGGCCAAGCACCACCCGTCGCGTAATAAAAGAGAGAGAACAAGCAGCCACAGGGAACACCACATACATAAGACAGTGCCTTCCCACACAGACCCCCGGGAAAACAACAATCCACAAAACACAAGGCGTAAGTCAAGTTTGAGTGTACATGTAGATACTAGTCTTTGTACGCTTATAGACGATACGCCCACTTCACTGGACTGTACGCTCACTGCACGGGACTATACGCTCGGTGCATGTTGCTGTAAAACACTGGCCATACCATGTACGCCTATTTGACTGTAGAATATGCACTGGACTGTACGCTCACTGAACGGGACTATACACTCGCTGCACTGCTGTACAACACTTGCCATACTGTGTACGCCTACTGATTGGACAATACGCTCATTATTATGTATACGCCCTCTGATTGGAATGTACGCTCAATGCAGTGCAACACCGGTCATTCTGTATACGCCTACTAATACTGCGGGTCTATATGTTCCTTTGTTGGTCTACCTTGGTTATCCTCTCTGCTAGACTACATAGGGTTTTCGGAACAATTTATATACACTCCTGCAAACCAAAAGTTTTATTGCACTGGTATTATGACCATTGAAGTACATGTACTATATAGAGTAATAGACAAATTGTGCAGGAACAAGCTGTATCTACTTTTGGAAGAAGCATTGCATTTTTGTAAATAATTTATATGATGCAAACATTTTGTCACATTTTGTACATGTTTATCATTGTAAATGTAATGTTTTGAGTGTGTATTTCACAAACTGTAAGCTTTTTGTTTTTTGGACCTTACATTGAGTCAGAATCTTACAGTTATATAATTGTATATATAATCAAAGTCGGAAGAAATATTCAAATGCAAATGTACATACATTTTTACTTCACATGCTGTTAATACGTAATTGATCATTATTGTTCTGTGTTGTTGTTATTTTTACTAATGGGTTCGTTTGGCACGTGAGAGTTTTGCATTCTTTGTCTGGAGTGCATAACTATCTTCGTGCTGAATTATACATAGTGTGTCTGTTGTTATATACGTAATGGTTAATAGTTTTTAATGATTAATTACTGCCTTCTTAGTCAATTTATGTGTATATGTTGGAAATCATCATGGCAATATAGCGATTAAGTGTGAGGTTGGCAAGCCGTTAAATCGATTTAAACCCCCAGTATTTTTACTGACAGTTCCAAGGCTGCAAGTCGTTATATATGGTTATTGTTTCTTTTTTATGTTTTGGATGTGTGTTGGATTTCCCTTTCCCTCGTACACTTCTTTCACTTTATATAATGTTCGTGTTGTTTTATCCCCAGTTTCGGCCTATTGTTGCTAGCTGTATAGACTTGTCCTGTGATCTTTCCCATCAAAACCCCCTTGTGTGTCCTCTTTAATTCTCCTAGACTCCTAATTATCCATTATGACCAATCCTTGCTCCCCTGTTCCATTACGTATGTACCATTGAACCTCCTCAAATGCCTTGTTTTATGGATTGTTGTTTTACGGAGATCTGTGTGGGGTGGGGAGGCAATGTCTTATGTATGTGGCGTTCCATGTAGCTACTTATTCTCTCTCTTTTATGTACTATCAAGGCATTGGGTTAGGGTTAGTTATCTAAAGTCAAGTTTTGTAACGTTTGGCAATTGTTGCACACAAATTAAAAATGCTGGAACGGGTTGCTTTAAATCTTAATTATTGGACATCGCATGATATAGTTACAGTTTAAAAATAGGGACGACTTCTTTTTTTCTATTTTGCATGCTCAGAATTGAAACTTGCTTACGCAGTATGTATCAAGTAATGTCAATATAATACTAGTATACGTGGACATAATAGACAAAAAAGATCAAGCATTTACTTTTGATATTTTTAAGTGAATCTTCAGATCTTGTAATGGTGCTTTGTATCAACATAAAACATTGCTTTTTGTCGAGCCCGCTCGCAGTGAGCTTGCCATAGTCGCCACAATGGCGGTTCAGTGTATGTGCGTTTGTGCGTCTGTCCGGATTTTTGTCCGGACCATACTCATTCATTGGGGGATTTTCAAAATATTTGGCACAAATTTTCACGATAATGAAACAGCGTGTCACACACAAACCCCGTATCTGAAGGTCAAAGGTCAATGTCACACATATAGTTCAAAGTGGGTCTATAACATATTTTCATTTATTACACTGTCATTTATCAGGGGTTTATGTAAATTACTTGGAACAAATGTTCACTATGATCCGTGGGTGTGTCGCATACAACTCCTGTATCCAAAGCTCAAATGATCACACTTATTAACCATATTCTCTTAATCTCTTGACAATTAGCAAGCTTGACATGTTGCCCTTTGGCATCCAGTTAATTTAAAGAAGTCTGTGTATTAATGGTTCCACCCACCTAATTTTTCCTGGGTAGGGTTATGTCAAACAGTTTTTAAGGATGGCCTTATACGATATTTTAATGTGCTGTCATATAAAAATTATATTCAAAGAGCTCCTATATTGATATAATATTAGACATGGCATTGGTGTTATATACTTACTAGGGAAATAAGCCTAATGTAGATGATTGAATAAAAACACAAATTCAATGGCTAATATAAAATCGTAAGCATTTTTTTAAAATAACAGAATACTGTAATACGTTTCTGAGGTTTCTTTCAAGGGAGACCACTGTTTTGTTTGGTACGTTACCAGTGCTGGTTTTAATCAGCGTGCATACCTCCATGCGGAATGTGTCGGTTATTTTCATAAGCACTAAGCCACTCGTATCGAAGGGCGCCAACACCGAGTTATTTATTGCGAACTTTAGTTCTGTAAATCGACGCATTAGCGAACCAAATCAATTTAAAATGTAATTATGAGTGTTTTTTAAATAATGTCCCAGTATTATAAAAAAATATATGAACTTTTAAGAGTGAGAAACTTCGTCCATGTCAGGTCCGTTCTTGTTTCCTGAAAGTTTTGTATTAGTGGGTGGGGTACAAATAAAAACACTTCTGGTAGCTGCATTTCGAATACGAACCTCTTTACGGGTTTAGTAAGTATTTATACGGCTGTTAACTACGAGAGCAATATTCTACGACTCATACGGTATTGCCTTTTGTGTAAGTGAACATGTGGTTATAACGGTATCCAGCTTTCTCTCGCCCTGCACGTTTCTCTCGGAAGTCATTTCGCCCTCAAGACATTTTTCCTCCAATAATATAAGATTGAAGAATAAAGATAAAGGTGCTAATGGGTGTAATAGAAAAAGGTGTCAATAGTCTTCTTAACAGTACATAATTGTCCTTTTTATACAGAATTAGTAATGTTTTGCTAGCGGAAAACCAACACTGACAAACTATAAAAATGCAAATGTAAAAGAAGGTATTAAAATTGAGATTTTGAGTGTTATACTATGAATGATAATACAATTAAATGGATTCAGTTATATAAATACAGCAATAAGATTGTTGTAAACATATAGTATTGAAAACTTTTTTTAAGTAACCAAATTTAAAAAAAAATACTAGAAATATAGAAATATATTTTGTCCATTTTAATAGTTTAATAACCTCCCTTAAGTTTATTTTTGCTCAAGAAAGCGTTGGTTTTCAATATTCAATTATTTTGAAAACTATTGTATCCTTTGAAGATTCTTTTTGTTATATTTCATAATACTTGGAAAAAAAAGCTAGTCAGACCGGACCACGAACACGACTTGCCCATTTGGGCAGACAAAATGTTTTTTTTACTTGTCTGACAGTAATTTTACTTGTCCCGGGCTTCGGGCAAGAGGGTTATTGTGAAGACTGCCAATACCCTTCCTCTAACTTACGCACTTTGCATGTACCTACCCCAGAACTTTGAACATTTCTAGGGAAGGGGGAATATTTCTGTTTGACCTCTTGAAACATCTTGATGGAAACATTGAATTAGAATTCACTCCACATGGGTGTATTTCCATATTGTTTCACATTCTCAATATATTGGTTCAGGCCATCAGAAATCCACTATCCTGACGTCCCGGACTAATTTAATGCTGAATTGGGTTACCAACAGCTGAGTGAAGCTAGTCCAGAACAAATTGTTTTTAAAGCTAACCAACATCAGCAATTGTTCGGTTCTAAGTCAAACCTTAGAATCCCACAAACACAAACATGTGATTATTAATTTTCGATTGTGGAGCTATCATTGTGTACGTTTATTTGTTACTAAATTGACCAATATTCTCAAATTTTACATTTCAATTAGTCTGGGACAAGTGTCTTTGAAACAGATTTCTAGAGCCTTGTGGGTACTTTATTTACATCCTGGTACATGATTAGTAATCTTCTGGTTTTTACCATTTTGATGCTGTCAGCGACCTATATACACTGCCATCCAAAAGTTTCTTCACATACACTATTTTGAATGTCATTACTTTTTCTTACAGAATTTAAAATAAAACATGTATGACCATGAAGTAAAATTATTCATTCCACTTCTGTGATGGATAGTGAAGAATCAACAGTTTGGACATCTCGGCAGCAGCATCAATCGGCCTGCATCCGAAACCAATATATGTGTATAACTGATTAATCTGTCACAGAAAATAAGATAATTTCTACAAATTTATAAATACTTCTACAGAAAATGAGTGCTGAGTTAAAGATCATTTTAGATTTATTGCATGTGAAACGAATATGAAAATACATTACCGATATTGCGATGGAAATAGTCAAAGTGTGAAGGAACTTTTGGAGGGCAGTGTATTTGATTTCTACTGTAGTGAAAATTGACGTTAAAGATCTGGCATCAATGTTGCGTACATGTCTAGTTTGTATGAGTAAAACTTGATTACATTTTTTGCTCCATGATGATGTTCAAAGCCCTCTCATCATTTTCACATGTTTGTTTGTTGTCAAATGAGTAAAATTGGAAATCATGATTTTAAATTGTGAGTATATAATCAGTGTTTTTACAGAATGTTTTCTCATAATATTGGTAGCATTTTAACTGATATGATAATCTGTATCTGTTGTTCTTTAATTGTATATTAATTTTGTCAGTGCCGCCTCTTGGAATTGATTTAGTAGTAATTCTTTTAATAATACATGTAACACTTTTAATAAATATGATATTTGTTGATACTAAGGCCTTAACAAATAATACTTTTGGTTCGGGTTACCCGACCCTACCGTTTTTTAAAGTCCATCGGTTAAAAAAAAGAAATAAAAAAAAAGTTTTGTTCTTTACAACTCTATTAAATTTTGCTTGTTGTGCTTCTCTTCATTAATATCGGCAGGTGCCGGTTCAGATACTGCAGACACTTTTACTCTAAGAAATGAATTAAGTGCTTACAATAATAACGTTCCAAAAAAACCTAATAAAAAAGAATAATAAAAAAAAAATGTAAGAAACACAAAATAGCTGCTCATATTAACTAGTTAAATAATCAAGTGCTGCAGTCTTGAGTCCCTGACTCTCTTTTCTTTCTAGGGACTCCCATTTTACACTTACTGTGCATCCCTGGGACCCCTAAAATAAACTTTTGTCAAGTATAAACTGCATATCTGGGACCCTACAAATTAACTAAGGACCCCCAATTTGACAAACACAAGGGTCCAAGGACCTATAGCTGAAACATCCTAGGGAAACCCCTGTTATTAACAACAAATGATATTTGTTACAAATTTGTGCCTATGTTTTTTATTTCAGGTTTACATAAATTATGATCAAAAGAAGCGTAGTATAAGCTCAATGATGGCACTGAAACCAGTATTGAAATTGAAAGTGGATGAACTGTTTCTTAGATGGATAACTGAACATGATACGCAGCTAATGTTGCGTGAAAATCTCCGCCAGTTATTGCACGGAGAACCACTAACTGCTACTTATCCTGCTTCATCCAGTTCAAGGGGAGGTAATAAAGCCCAGTCTCCTAGAGTCAGACCAGGATCGCCTCCCTTGTCATCAAGTAAACTACCAAGTCCTAGAAGTCCACGAAGACCATTGAGCACAAAAAACAATCACAGAAATGGAACTTCAAAGGTAAGTTGTCTGTTGATCCCCTTCTTGTGTAAAATTTATTATTTACTAAATTCATATGTATTCCTGAAAAGCATGAAAAATGTGAACATTGAAAATTAAAGTCCCACGTTCGTATTCATGTACATCTGCCAATTCATTGATTCAGTTCATTCAATCATTCAGTTCATTCATTCACTCACCTGTCCAAGGTAGGTAACTGGTTTTGGAGTTTCTTTGAATGATTATTGAGGAAAAGTTACTTACCTCCCTTGATATTTTGTGTGATGGAATTTCGTTGTATATCATTAACTCTGTTCAGTGACAAGCTGTGATGTATCTGGTTTTCAACAGAATATGCTTTCTTTGTCTCCCTCCCTTCCCTGTCCAAAAAATTGCTGATACCCCGAAATGATTAATGGTATACAGTAAAACCTTATAAATTCAATAATAAGACCACACTTCTCAAGTCCATTTTCATTGGTTTGCTCTTTTATATTCATCCTCAACATTTAGACCACCTCAATAAGAAGACTAGTTTTCTAGGATTCCAAGGGTGGTCTTATTGTTGAGGTTTTACTGTATATTAATATATATATAGCTGCAAAAACTAGGAATAGTGTAATCAGGTTCCTATTAACAAAAAATCTCCAGTCCTCACTTGCTCCTAAATTTTGAAATCACTCCACTTATTTTTATGCCCCCCTTCGAAGAAGAGAGGGCATATTGGTTTGCACATGTCGGTCGGTCGATATGTCCGTCCGTCGGTCCGTCCGTCGGTCAGTCCGTAACCTTTTTGTTTCCGATCAATAACTCAAGAACCCTTTGACCTATCATCTTCAAACTTGGTCCACACATTCACCTTGGGTAGCAGAGGAACCCTATTGAGTTTGGGGTCACGGGGTCAAGGTTACAAGGGGGCATAAGGTTTTACAAACATTTCTTGTTCATGAATGGGTCATGATTAAGGATTTAAGTGAAAACTCAATTGAGCAAAAATTGAGTTTGAAGGAACATTAATTTTTTTTTAGTTAGGCCACACCAAATTGATTTATAGTTCGTCGGATTTACCGCTCCTTTAAAATGCAAAAGTAGAAAATAAAATAAAAATTTACCCGCTCGCACCTCCGTCAAAAATCAAATTTTATTTTTTGCTGTGCGCGAAAGTCGGCGCTATTAAAGGCTACTTTTCGCATTTGAATGTACTCTCATTCATTTAATTACGTTTCGGAACAAATGCTACCGCTTGCTGAAGCGTTCGGGAGATCCCACGATTTCCGAAAATCGTCTGTCTAATATTTAAAGCTTTCAAGAGTAGTCGTTCTTGAATGTCGTTCGTAACATCTTTTCATTAAATAAATCGCTTTGCATTTCACACATGGTGTCGTGATAATATTACGGACAGTTAGCTCCTCTAAACTGGCCCACAATTAACATCGATGATATAATATGTCATTAAAATCACATCTGTACATCATTAAAGACGACAACGATATTAAATATATGCCTAGCAACCGTAGTTAACACTCCCACAATGCATTGTAAACATGGGAGTACCTACAAGGATCGTAGACAATGTGTAGGAAATTTACATTCAATGCATCAAAACTTAGGCTACGTTGATACACACACAGACATTTAAAGGTTTGTGATACTTGTGTAACATGAAATACTTGTGACAAGCTTGGAAAATCATACGAATACTGGAAAATTCATGCAGTCGCGAAAACAGATGACAATAGAAAATGTAAACAAATTCGGATAGAATAAAGCGAGCATGGAGCTGTATAATATGTGTTTGGTCAGTCTATAATTCTGATCAACACATATGTGTACGATTCGATGCTTCGTTATAAACATCTTGATTGGAAAAATGCATTAATCTAGGATAGCATGGAAGAAAAGCCTCACAACTAGAAATTAGAAAACAAAATGGTAAGCCCCCTTACTCTGAGCCTTTACAATATAACCATTATTTTGTCCAAAACAGAGGAAATCAGATGGAACTGAAATTCTGAAGTTGGCTGTTGAAATTCAGCCAAGACTAACATGGTGCTATTGAACATAATAATTTTAAACTTGAAATGCCATAAGAAGACTAGCTATACATTTTTCACATGGTTAAGAATCGCCCTGTCAGTCAGTGTGTCCAGGTATTTAATATTTAGTTTAATGCAAGAAATACTCAGTTCTCAAGGAAAAGTAACTTGGCAAACATAGCAATCAGATGTGTGGATGTGTAAGACATCTAATGCATATTATCCATGAAGGTATTTTTAAGGAGAATGTATGACCCATTAACAGAAACTAGTTGTGCATCTCATGGTAACATTCAAGTCGAAGTGGGTAGCTCACATACGCACAAGGTGCTTAATGCAAGCTTATGTAGTTGCCTGATGTCTAGTTTTAAGTTTGCAACAAGCATTGCTCAATGTTTTTGTATTTGCTACTCATTAAAAAGAATGGAATTGGAAAAAAACGCTGTCAGTAAAATATTGAGAAATATAAGAAAAATAAAATTGTAAAAAAAACCTCGCCGCCTGTGAAATTCTGAAAAGTAAAAAATAAAATTAAAAATAAAATTTCGCTCGCTCGCCCCATCTTTTTCTTAAAAAAATCCGAAGAACTACTGATCAATTTGGTGTGGCCTTAGGGTCCTCAAAAACATTAGATTCATGCTACCAAACCTTGTACATTGTAACACTACTTGTGAGCTTCTAATACATCAGTGCTTTTATTTCAATTTGTTAGCCGCTTTTTGCATCCCCCTTTTTGGTATGTGTCCAATAACTCTCTTATATAAGTCAGTATTGTATTGGTTTGTATCAGTATTATGCTAGACTTATCTCACAAAAAATTGGCAGACAGAATCAATTTATGTGAAGTGATTTATAATTATTGTTCTGAGTCAGTGCCAGTATTACAATCAAAGGTACATTAACAAAATTAGATTGCATTTGGCAGTGTATTGTAAGTCCCCACAGGTGGGGGGGGAGCGTGTTGATTAGACCAAAGACGAAGCTTCAGTCGGTGATTGATTGATGCTTGTATTGTTGTCTTTGAATTATGAGACAAGGATTTGTGTTTGGTCTGCACATATTGGGTGCACTGCCAGTCTGTCTCTGTCACATAAATCCATCAAATTAGATGGTTAAAATTAGCCTTTATTTTTACAGAAATCACCCTAAACAACCTTTATTTTGCTTTATCAGGGTTTTCCTTAGGATTTTTCATCTAGGAGTCCTTGGATCCTCATGTTTGATAATTGGGGGTCCTATGTACATTTGTAGGGTCCTAGATATGCAGTTTATACTTGACAAAAGTTTATTTTAGGGGTCCCAGGGATGCACATTAAGTTGACACAGCAATCTTCAGCAAAGTTGTTTTGGTATGAACATTTGAAGCTCTGTGTAATTTTAAGCATTCTCATTTTGAGCTAGCATGAAAGTATCACTAGCAGATCCAAGGGGGCACATTCTGCAAGCCCCCCCCCCATTTTCTAAAATTCACAACCTTACATGTACAGAAATATTTAGAGATCTTTAATTATAAAAAGATCGTTTTCAAATAAGCGATTTTGCTAATGAAAAATTACGCACCCCCACCATCCGCCATAAAATTGGGAGTCCCTAGAAAGAAAATGGAGCCAGGGACTATTAAGATTTCTGCGTCAGGAAAATTCCTGCTTTATAAAACCTTTATTTTCATTGAGGCCTGTGCTATTTTAGCTGATTACAGGTTGTATGATATACAGTAAAACTTCACTTAAAATCCACTACAAAATTAAGACCATCTCATTAATCAGACCAAAATATGTTCATGGATATTAACTCAATAATCTGACCGCCTCATTAATAAGACCCTTTTTCTACTGAATCATTGGTGGTCTAATTACTAAGATTTCACTGTATTAGCCAAAGGGGGTCAGCACAGTAAAAATCCACAACCATCATATACTATATAGTATATAATTTTATAGTACATATGATGGTAGTGGATTTTTTAATGTGCCGACCCCCTTTGGTATTAGCAAGTCAAATTTAACATGTACACTAGCCTGGGACAAGCGTATTTGAATGAAAATTCAAGAGTCCTGGGGCTTATTCACAAAACTTTTATGACTGAAACTCAGACTTAGACTTTTGGCTCCTATGTTGTTATTATAGAACAGATTTTAGTAAAAATTGGCAGAAGTGTAGACTAGGTGTCAACAATTATTCGAACAAAATTTCATTTATTCAGATTTAATGTAAAAGAAATGGCTGTAAAAATAATTTTTTGCAAATTTAAAGTTTAAGTTGGAGTTTCAGTCTTGAAATGTTTGTTAAGGCCCCTGAATATACACAGAAATCTTCAGCAAAGTTGTTTTGGTATGAACATTTGAAGCTCTGTGTAATTTTAAGCATTCTCATTTTGAGCTAGCATGAAAGTATCACTAGCAGATCCTAGGGGGCGCACCTGGCAAGCACCCCCCCCTCCTGTCTATCATCCCACTGGCTTTTGCTATATATAAAAAAATACCCACCATCCGCCGAAGCCCAAATCCTGGATCGCCCCTCAGTATGCATACTGTTATATCAGTGCCATCCTTTTATTATTGAAGGTACTATTACATTAAATCCTACAAAGCTACCAGTCTAGTTGGCAGCCTTCACTATATCAACCTACTTATATTGACAAGAACAATACATTGATAAGAATCATGTATCCAGTAAGGTCTTGTCTTTGTTACTTGTATGTATGCCAGGAAAATAATAGGTTAATATTCTTGGATTATGTCCTAGTAATGATGTTGTACTACTGTCAAAACATTTGGCCAAGTAAAAAAAATACGAGTTGTTCATGTATCCAAAATTAGCCTAGGTTTTCCATACGGACCCAAATATTTTCGTGTCTGGGCCCTCAATCCTCTGTTATTTGGGCTGAATAGTGGCCCCCCCAAATCCCCATCCAAAAATAGTTTACCCCCTTTCAAATTCAATTTTCCATTCGGAGCCCAAAAAAATGGAAACATAATACTTCAATTAGAAACATATGATTTTCTGACAAGCAGACGCAATATCGGATACATTTTTGAGTTTTATTTACCGAACTATATGATGATTGTTGTTTGTCTACACCGGTATGATATTGGTCAGAAAGATGTCAAAAAATTCCCCAGTTCACTTGAAAGTCCAACTACCAAGGGTTGTGAGCCCCTCTCTCAGACCCCTGCATGAATTCTGAAGAACAAAAATTGTTACTGCTGCATATAATTCTAAACTGATTTAGAATCACTAGAAAGATTTAAGCAAGCTATTTCCAGATTAGATTAGCCTATTAAAATGTAAGTATCACTATTGAAATTGAACTTGCAACAACATCTTCTACAATTCCGAACAAAAATCTACCATGAAATACAATAATTTTCCTACTTACCATCCCAATATTTTTGGCCATGACACCACTTATTTTGTTACAATTGGCCTTAGTACCACTAGTGTTTCCATGTAATTTGTGTCAGATTCTGTTTTTTTTGTATGTTAACTACAGAGTTACATCCCTTTTGTTTGGGTTGTGTGCCTGAAGACACTGACATTCAGTATCAAAGTTAGGATCAATTTTTTCTAGGAAGCTGTTGACACGACAGGTGCACTGGTATTGAATGCAATTGAAAATTTCATGAATATTACCAGTTAATTAATAATTATGCACCTACCAATATTTTGTCTGTGGGGCTAGCTGATTATGGGGAATTTGACAATTTGTCTTTTATGCCTCACATTGGGAGATCTATGCTAATTCCCCACTTCAGGGATCTATTAAAAGTCCAGCCAGTCTATTTTCCCCGGGGCTATTTGGCGTGTCAAATTCCCACCTGATTGAAATTGTCTCCTGTCTTAAGTCCTGTGTACATCCCCACCGCCCTTCATGATAATTTTTTTATTGTATATATTGATATATTGATAAATTAGAGGTTTGTAGGTTAATAAATTAATTACAAAAACCACCTGTAGACCCTGAGTGTCATGTTTACCATAAATATAGGGTCAAAGTTGACATTTTCAGGTTAATTACCCCATAAATATATGCATAGATCTGTCAAAGAATAACTTGTGTGTATCTGTCAATCACTGTATTGTTTATAGAACACTGTCATTATTCAATTTTACTGACTATTTGAAGTTTGACTTCAAAGTGTGTTTGTTGTTGTTGCTGTGATTTAAGATGTTAAATTTGAACCCAGCATTTACATGTAATGCATTATTCATTATAGACAAAAACTAAGTGTAGCATGTATACACATTGGGCCCGTTTTATCAACGTTCTTACGCACGAAATTTTCGTAAGATTTACTTACGACATTCTTACGATCGCAAGAGCGTTTTATCAATATTTTCGTACGCTACGAATTCGTAAGATTTTCTTACGACGTTCTTACTATCGCAAGAGCGTTTTATCAATATTTTCTTACGCATGCAGACGCTACAAATTCGTAAGTTTAAGCCAAAATGCTACGAATGGTCATAGGCATGCGTAACATTCGTAAATATAGGCTAAGAGACAAATTTGATCAGATGCTAAAGAGAACCATTCTATATTTCTTTATTTAAGTGTCATGCAATTAACAATTTCAATAATTTTAGCCTTACTGACAAAAGAACAGAAGAGCTTATGCGATGGCGCGGTGTCTGTCGTCCGTACGCCCGTCCGTACGTCCGTAAACAATTGCTTGTGAACATGATAAAGACGTTAGTTTGATTGTATTTCAATCAAATTTATACAGTAGTTAGATATCCATAAGAGCTCTGTTCCTTTCGATATCTAGCCAGAACTGCCCATGCATGACTGGATTATGGCCCTTAAAATTGTCAATTTTTCTATAATACAGCTTGTGAACAGAATAGCACCTTCTATATTATCCGATGTTTACCAAACTTATACAGTAGGTAGATATCCACGAAAGCTCGGTTCCTTTCGAAAACCAGCCAGATCCACTCGTGCTTGACTAGATTATGGTCTCTTGAAAATGACAAAATTGCCATGCATGAGCTTGTGAATAGCTTCTATTCTTTATTTGATCTTCACCAAACTTGGACAGTCGTTTGATATCCATGAGATCTTGGTTCTTTTTGAAAAGACAGATACGTGCATTCATGACTGCATTATGGTCCTTGAATTTGGCAATATTTCTGTAATCAATATAGCCTCCATAATTGCCTTCTTATAACTTAAAGACAAAAAGTGAACGAATTCAGTCAGCCAGTAGAGCACATGCCCTCATTGGTCTCTTATTTAATAGATGTTTGCATAATAGTGGTGTATGCATGTCATTATAGTGTCATTGGCAGACATTAAACATTCATGAATAGTTATTTGTTTAGTGCATTCTATTTGCAGTCTAAGATACACAAATGTGAACCATAAATTAGTGTTGAATTGTATTTATGTCCTTACTTCAAAGCACATACATTATTTTACTTTGCTTTTGTTTATATTATCATCAGTGTTGTTTTTTAAAAATGTACAAACATCACAACTCAAATACACATTTCAATTTATTGCTGCATAAACAATAAGAAAATAACAATAACAAAATATATATAACAATAATAAATAAATCATTTAGAACTGAAGGGGTTCAATGTGGCAAATTTCAGTTGTTTAAATTCAACAGATTCCCTTTTTAGTTGAACCAATTCTCTGAAAAGAGACAATTTCTCTTTTTTCAATTCTATCAGTTCTGATAGACAGTCGCCTGAAATACAGGAAATTTATCGTGAGACAAATATGCAGATAAAGCTACAGATATAACTTTGTTCTGTCAACAAATTTTGTTCTAGTTGTTTAATCCTTATACCAATATGAACCTTTTATTTACCTAAATGGACTCAAAATTGTGGATAATTACTAAAAATTAATACAAATAACTATAGGACAGCAGTAAACCCAACATACATTTACGCTTCCTTTTGCCCGCCTGTGCATTGTTGGTGTTGGAACATGTAGCGGCTGAAATGTATAAGAAGTATGCATTTATTTTACAAATGAAAAAAAGTTAATCAGACGCCCAGTTAGTTCATTTGGTAGAGTGCTATACTAGAATTTCTGGGGTCGAGGGTTCGAACACCACATTCATATTGATCTACTTTAGGCTTAATGAAAGTTCATTTGTGATTATTTACTGGCATAACCGTCATAACAATTGTATATAGATTTACATATTGCAAAGTAGAAGCAATCATCGCGACGATCCCCTTGTGACCAGTAGCTCTGGATTCAGTAATATAACTGGGACCTATGACTCGCTGTGGTTAGGCATTCTTTTACTTTAGCGCAAATAAGTGTATCTACAAGTCCATTAATAGGTGGGTAGCCTATCTTACTTGTAAATGATAAACGTCTGCTATATCAAAGACCTAAACACGGTATTTAGGTCTTTGGCTATATGAATAATTTAACAAATTAAAACTACTTACTGTGCAGTTACAGCCACCCAAAACATGCCATTCATTTTAGACAGCTTCTTTTCATAACAACATTCCACTAACGCCTGCTTCTCCTCCTCCGACCAGTTTGTTTGTCTGCAGTTTGTTTTTGTTTCCGCCGCGTCAGTCATGATAATTCTATGCAAACGTGTATACATGACAACAGATGACAGATGGCGCGAACTACGTTGTTTTCTACCTCCAATTGAAGAGCGTTTGCGTACGAATATTCTTATCCGTAAAATCGTTGTCATACGTACGAACGCGTTTATAAAACGGTCGTAAGTATTTTCGTAAGAATGCCTTGATAAAACGGTCGTAAGTATTTTCTTACGAAAATACTTACGAACATTTCGAATCTTACGAACGCTAGTTCGTACGAATATTGATAAAACGGGCCCAATACACTTAAGTGATGTTGATTCAACGTGCAATTTGAGGATAAATTCGATACACCGAGTATATGTTGGATTGTACTTTAAATTTAAAATTGTGTTTCTGGATTTTTAAATCATTGAAGGTTTACCCATAACTTGAAAGAAACTTCATACGGTAGTGAACATTTTCTGGATTAATTTTATCCTTTGTGAGTTAAACGTGCATTCAGTTTTGTATTGTCTGTCAGTGAGTCAGTCAGAATCTGTTCCTAGTTACTCAAGCATTTCCTTTTTACAAGTATTAGGTTTATAATGTGATCATTAAAGTCATCTTAATTGTTTAACCAATTAGCTAGGTATGGATAGTAAATAGTGGTTTGAGCATAACGACCACATTCAGGTTTATATAACTCACACTTCAGGGTTTATGTTGGCTATTTTGGGAAGATGACCCATACCCTTCAAATTGGGAATTTTTGTGCATTAAACTTAGAAATTGGGAAAAAGATTAACAATTACATCAAAATATTAGGAATAAAAGTAATAGATATAGTGATGAATTAATGGACAACTGCTATTTATATAAACTGCCTGTTAGAGAAAAGTCTCTAACTTTGTCATTTTTTTACTTGATTGAACCAAAAAATATTTTCTGATTTATTGGAAATTTTTACATTCAAATTGGGAAAAAATATATACTTTTTGTTGTTGGAGTACGGTCAAATAACGGCTATAAAAGCAGCTGAAAATAGACCCCTGCCTACTCATGTTTGACATTGTAAAGATGTCTCACAAGTTTGTACTGGTTCCATACAGAAAGTATAAGATGAAAGTAATGAATCATAATACATGAAATGTTTTAATGTGTTGTTGTGGACATTGTTCTTTGTTGTTGTTTTTTTCATTTAAATTCCTGTTTTGTATAATTTTTATGCATTAACATGGAGTGTGAATTGTTAGTGGTGAAAAGTTGATGATTCAGATTGTCTGTATTGACTCATGAAATTGTCATGTGTATGTATGGGCTGGTTTGTACATAGCAGAAAATGATATCATATACATGTACAGTCCAACCTGGCTTTACAGTCACTTATATCTGTGACCGAGGGCTGGGCGGAGGCATGCAGCTGACAGCCCTAACTGGAATCAAGTCCCTCAGTTGCTCCAATGTTGTTCAATGATGTACATGTATGCGATAACAAGTCCCGATGATGTTTTATAGATATATTTGATAATGGAAGTCATTCAACAATCGACAGTTCCATTTGAACATAACATATAAGAAATACAGATGCATTTAAGGCAACATCGCAGTCACTGCTTCAGAATTCTTGTCTGAAATTTTAAACGTTTCTGTGTACATGAAACTACTTGGAAGTGTTGTTTATATGGTGTTAGTTAAATGGTCTGATTCAAACAATAAAATGTGGGGTTATTTTCATGTTGAAATTCTGTTGTTTTTATGCCCCCCTTCGAAGAAGAGAGGGCATACTCAGGTTTGCACATGTCGGTTGGTCGGTATGTCCGTCGGTCGGTCTGTAACCTTTTCATTTTTGATCAATAACTCAAGAACCCCTTGACCTATAATCCTCAAACTTGGTCCACACATTCATCTTGGGTAGCAGAGGAACCCTATTGATTTTGGGATCACTGGGTCAAAGGTCAAGGTCACATGGGGGCATAATGTTTTACAAACATTCTTGTTTAGGTACATAGGTCTTCATATTTAGGTACCATTGTTCAGACAGAAACAAAGAGATGTAGCTCTTTTTTTTACATGTATGCTTATAATGTACGCATAAATCAGTTCTTGAACTTTTGCCGTGGAAACAGAATACATAAAAAACAACAAATGTTTATTTAGATTAGATTGTTTAAAGGTGCTTGATTCTGTATTTTCTGTGTTAACCAGGCATAAAATTAGGTCTACTAAGGCTAAAGTAATTAACAATTTCATGGCAGCCTACCTATAACAGTTGGTTCTGATGTAGGTAATTCTACATTAGGCCATGATGGAATTATTGTTAGATTATTGTTTATCTTGAAATGGAGACAAATTTGCTTTAGTTCCTTAAAAATGATTATCTTTCCCTCTAATGCTCAAACCTTGTGAGGCCCTCTTTTGTTTTTAAGGAAATTGAAGATATTTTTGAGGGTGACGATCAATAGAAGACATCAGGGACATGAATGCAGCAGTCAATATATAGCATGGCCTTATTATATAACACATGGCCACTCTAGGTTAAATGACTGATGTCTGGTTGGTGATTGTTTTTGACTGGTTTTCAAAAAGGTTGTGAATCAATATTATTGCATAATATTTCATTAAGTGATTTTATGATGTTATTTTCTAGCTGATTTAGTATTTCAATTATCTCCAAGCAGGTTATATCTTGTCTCATTTACCCTACCCTGTCCATACTGATCTTCCCCAGCTATAGTGAATGCTATGATACATCAACTTAGCCGAATTAAACTCATTTTGTGATACACTTGTTAAACAATTTTACAGTACAGTGCGACATCTGTAGAGCAGCCCTCTCTTGAGCACCACCCTCTCTTTAGCTGTGCCCTCTCTTCAGCTCTGCCCACTCTTGAGCGCCAGCCTCTCTTGAGCGCCAGCCTCTCTTGTGCTCTGCCCTCTTGTGAACTCCACCCTCTCTCGAGCACCAGCCTCTCTTGAGCTCTGCCCTCACTTGAGCTCCGCTCTCTCTCGAGCACCAGTTTCTCTTGAGCTCCGCCCTCTCTTGAGGACCATCCTCACTTGAGCTCCGCCCTTTCTTGAGCTCCGCCCTTTCTCGAGCACCAGCCTCTCTTCAACAACATTGCCAATGTTCTTGTATTAAAAGTTTTCTGTTTGTAGTAATCTCACTGGTATTAGAACCAATTGTACTCACTTTGGATTTTTCTAACACATTCTTGTTCTTTAACTTGTGAGCTTTCATTAAAATTGTCTTCATATATTCCTCAGTTCGGTTATGGACAACATGTTAAGAATTTTACAATTATTTGGTCAGTACAAACTTGATGTTTATTCTGAGTTTGCCAAATATGTTTGACCATTTGACTTCCCTGGTAAAAATTCATTTGGTTTTGTTGAAAAAATTGGAAGTAATTTTTTGGTCTGGTGAAGATTAGTTCTGTTTGATGATCTCTTGTTCATTATGATAGATGTCCATAAATGGTGTGTGAGAGATGTGATATCTAGTGGGTCTCCAGACCAGAATAAACACAAACCATCACTGTGAGATTATGTATGCAAATTGATAATGTCCCTGATGAGGTCACATTGGAAAGCAATTACTATTCAATTAGTGAAATAATTTCTTGTCGTAATTTACTTACGCGGTTAATGATGATCTTGGTTTTATTGTAATTTGCTGACTGTTTGAATCTTAATATGGAAGGGAAGATAGTTGGCTGTTTTCATGAATTTTCCCAGTTGTTGATCATGGTTGTAGACTGTATGATGACTGAGTATTCCTTGTTTCTGTTACATAGCGATGAATCAGGGTTTGACCGTAACACTAGTCCACCAGTCTTGCGGCCACCAAAACCACTGCAGGACTACCTTGCAAATGAAGTCCAACAATCCGACGGACAAGTTAAATGTTGCCCCCTATTTCGGTACTTAGTGAGTCACTATCCCTGTGTTGTAAGGACCACTTAATTTGATGGAGGACTACTTGTCCTGTTGACTACCCGGTTCGACAAGTTAGTGTTGAACCTTGTGATTATTTACCATAGTTTCTCTAATATTTAAAGCTTACACACAAAGCTTTTTTACCCATGGAAATCCATGAAGCCTGTCTGGTTAATTTGGGCGATGGAGAACTGTAGTCGTAGGTATGATCTCTGTCAAAAATGTTACTGAAGATAATACTGAAGATATTTGCATGCAACTTCTGATTCATGTGTGGAAATTGCTTGCGGTATATCAGCCCTGCGTTCAGTAAAGGTGTTTGCAGCTAAAGTTTCTTAAAGTTTGCAATTTGGTTCCACGTGTTCAGTGAATGTGATACGGTGGGTTGGGGATACAAAACTAAACAGTTTCGAAATGTTCGCATTTGTTACCCATAACTGAAAGCAGGGTAGGTTAGTACTGGGGGCGGGGTTCTGCTAACTTTCATACACAGCTGAATTATTGTTGAAAAATTATATAACTCCACATTTGTAAAACATGAAATTTTTGATGCAGGATGTAAAAATATATATTGTGTAGAATCTATATCCCTTGGAATGTATATATGTGGACAGTTGTAAATTATATCTGAATACAATTTGTTATTGTTGATTTGTTACAAAATAGCTGCGTTTTTTTCTGTTATATACCTAGATCCATTACAGATTCTACAGTAGTGAACTCTCTTTAACATAAGTAAAAAAAAAACAGAAAAAGCATACGTATTACTAGTAACTGAGTTTTACTCATATTTATTAGATCCATTATCACTCCCGTATGTTTCTCCATGATAAAATTCTTCTACCTCACTATCTGAATAACATGAAAACAGCAGCATTATAACCTCAAGGTAAGTACATTGTACCTGCAATTCTAAGTTTATCTTCTGTGTACATCTTAGTGATAATGTGAAGGGAAGGTAAAACTGCGGCTTATTCTGATAAGGCCGGGTACCGTGGTAGTGATTATGTAGAAAAAGTTCAGTGTGAAGTTGGGTACCAGAGTGATATATATACTGTTTGATCATATCGAAAATCCAGGTACCAGTGAATTTGATATTGTGAATGAAACCAGGTACCAGAATGGTGAAACTGGTACTTAGTTGAATAGATAGGAAAGAAATATTTCGGAAGTCGGGGAATCAAGTTTGGTATTTCACCCCACTCACAAATTATTCATACTTAATCTTGTTGGATAAAATCGTTTCTGATGATGTGAGGATATACTTGGAAGAATATACATGTGTATGGATTTTAATTTCTTGAAATTTTATTATTTTGATTTTTGTGAAATTTTTGGATTCTACGCATTTATACGGTCGAGAGTGTAGTTACGGTCTTGATGTATGATTTCTGATTACTATTCATTGATTCATACACTTACGTTTGTATCCAGAATGACTTCGCGGATTTTGATGATTTATAGATGTACCGTATTTGTTTAGCATTGAATTATTTTTTTGATATAAGCTGAATAGCATTCGTATTCTAGGGTAATGGTGTTGATTATTGCTTAGAGTTTTTTGAAAATAGAGATTTCTGCTGATGAATATTAAAACGATATGAGCACATGATTTTGTATGTTTCAATTGAGTCTTTTAACTGATACCACACTGGTTATATCGGTCTTACTGTGGAGGGCACGGCTCTCTTGTTGCTCGGAGGGGCCATTTTGAGACAATTAAAGCCATGTTAGAAGCTTAAAAGCCAGAAGCTTCAGCAGTCCCCTGGACCCTTTGCCAAATTTTCAGCTGATTTTGAAATTTTGCATTCTCATGTCTGATATATGGTTTTATTAACGAGGTGGTCTTAATTTCAAGATGGTCTTTAATTGAGATCTTACTCTATTGCTTGGAATGAAGCTATTAAAAAGGTACCCATTATAATTGTTTCTAGCAGTATGTTGTAATTCCTTTAAGATGATTTTTTGTTCAACATGTTTTACACAAGTGTTTTGTGATTATATCGGAACTTCTAGCGAGTGTGGTAGTTCTGTTTCTTAGCTTTCACAAGTTTTATGTAGATAATTATCACTGTAGGGTTGTGAACAAATATCAAGTCTTCCTACATCCTGGTGTGAATTCGAGGTAAATTATCAAATACAGAATGCATTTCATTGTTTGAGCCAGTGTTTGGTTACGATATAGATCTATTATTCTTAAACGTAACATTTAAACCTTGTGTTTAAGATATGTCAGGTTTTTGTGCAGTGCACTTATTCAACTAGGCCTTGACACGTGCCATACGTGTAAACAAATCGGAAATTTGTCACAATTTTCAGTAAGATACTGTTCTGATATGTCACGAATTGTAGTTATATGCCAGCGAAATGATTGCAATATTTCAGTCTCCCTGTTTTGTCCTTACACTAAATACAGTGTATCAACGGATCATATTAAGAAATGACAGTAAAACCTCGATAATAAGACCACCTTTTGGACCCTTGAAAACTGGTCTTCTTATTTAATAGTTGGTCTTAATGTTGAGGTTGAATTAAGAGTAAAATGGTGGATTGGACTTGAAAAAAGTGTTCTTAATTTTGAGGTGGTCTTTAAGTGAGATGGTCTTTAAATTAAAGTGAGGTTTTACTGTAGTTAAATAGAGTTTTGTGGAGTTTAGGAAAGTGTTGATTCTGTCATAAAGACAATGACCATCATGATTGTCCACCGCATCCACCTTTTACCTCATCATGGTATGTCTCAAGATCATCAGTGTCATTTGTCTTTACTCCAGGGGTTCCACTAGGTGCTGAATCTCATATAAGGGTCATTTTGACAATTTTTTACCAGATTTTACCATTTTATAGCCAAAATACCTATAATTTAGAGAAAAATTGACCCTTCAGCCAAAATCCTTAGGGTCAAAATTTGGCTTTTTGGAAATTTCAGGAGTCAAAGGGTCAACTCAGAACCCCTGTTTACTCTCTAATTTACTTCATGTTGTTCAACATCTTGTTTTATCTTCTGTTGTTTCTGAATATAAAGGGAATGGTGTACTTTTAGTTCACCAGACAAATATGGCGTGTTGTTTTTCCAACCAAATCGATATTATCTCATTAGGTTTCTCTTCAGTGTTTTGGGAGTTTGTTGTAAAGTTCGAATATTTCCCACCTGGTTACCAGATAGTACCAGCATCAGGTATATCCACTGTGATGTTAGAACTTTCTATGTGTGTATGTAATTACCTGGAAAACTTGCCTCACCATCTGGTGTAAGTTATGATTTACTGAATATTGTTCCACAAATACAATCAGTTTGGGGGTAGACTTGCTACAGGTATGGACTTCCTTAAGTATAGTAATGATTACAAGTAAAGCTTTTTATTAATGCATTTATGCAAGTTTATATAGCTTATGTCCAGCCCAGACTGATAAAAATTTAGATAAAATATAGGGTGATTTGGGACCGCCCTGTCAGAAATTCCTGGCATGGTGTACTTCATTGCATCTGGTTAATTGCCTGAAAGCTAAATGTTCATTTTTTGTGAAATTAGACTTAATAAATAAAACACATGCATAGCTTTCACATTGGGACCAAACCATGGTTTAATAAGATACTAGCTCATCAGTAATACATTGTTTTTATTATTATGTAACCATTTGTTTAAAAATAGTTTTACAAGTCTAAATTGATTAGTTCATTGCCTGTCCCTTAAAGACTTGTATGTCCTTTCAAGAGTTTACTGTCCCTTAAAAAGTTGTCTGTCCCATTAAGAGTTGTCTGTCTCATTAAGAGTTGTCTGTCCCATTAAGAGTTGTCTGCCCCATTAAGAGTTGTCTGCCCCATTAAGAGTTGTCTGTCCCATTAAGAGTTGTCTGTCCCATTAAGAGTTGTCTGTCCCATTAAGAGTTGTCTGTCCCATTAAGAGTTGTCTGTCCCATTAAGAGTTGTCTGTCCCATTAAGAGTTGTCTGTACCATTAAGAGTTGTCTGTCCCATTAAGAGTTGTCTGTCCCATTAAGAGTTGTCTGTCCCATTAAGAGTTGTCTGCCCCATTAAGAGTTGTCTGTCCCATTTAGAGTTGTCTGTCCCATTTAGATATGTCTATCATGTAAAGGGTTGTCTGTCCCATTAAGAGTTGTCTGCCCCATTAAGAGTTGTCTGCCCCATTAAGAGTTGTCTGTCCCATTTATATATGTCTATCATGTAAAGGGTTGTTTGTTCCTCTCATAGCTGTATGCCTCTAAAATAAAATATAAATATTTGTTTTGGTGTTGGTTCTTTCTTTGGTGAACAAATTATACTTATTTTACACTGTCAAATGTTGACTTAGAATTTACTGTAAGGAGCGATTGAGTTTGTCAGTGAATAGTTAATGATTGATCAAATATAATACTTTAGTTGCCTGTTCAAATATTAAACATGATTTCATTTTAATTGTACTGGTAGTTGGATTTGATTGTATTTATATGATGTTATTATCTAGATTTTTTTTATACGATGGATGGTTGGTAGTTAACTTTTACTCTATGATATTTTACACAGTTGTTTTATTGAGATACAGCCCTTTTTTATGGCAAATTTGGGGCCAATATTGGGTCCCATTCCCCAAGAAAAAAGTACATATTTTCCCCTACTTAGTAAGAAAGATACCTTCAGTAAAATTATCTAAAATTTTAGACTTATCCAAATTTGGTGATTCATGATGCAAATTTCTCCTATCAAAAGGACCCCCCATACTTCACCCAAAAAATAATGGCTTACATAGGTTGGTCTATATGACTGATTAGACATAACATAAACTTATTCAGCTACTTGTTTTATTAATTGTTAGCCTTTGCTTGTCAATTAGATAAACAATTAAGAGATGCCATTATATTCAAAAAGTAAAAAATTATACAAATAATCTGATCATTGTACTGGTAGTGAATTCTACTTTGTAAACATCAGTTCAAGTGTTAGTTGTTATGAAGTTTTACTCTGTCAGTGACGACTGTACACTTATTTTTTTACGTAAGCAGTTGTTTTTGTATTGTCACTCGCTGATATATAAGTACCTGCTCTAACATTAATAGTGACACAACTGGTAATCCGAGTTCAATATTATCGTATCTCGAGGAATTAAAACTTTGTGGTCAGAACGTGGTACAGCTGTGATATACTTTCACACGTTTCACATTCCGTGTGGTTTTAAGACTCTAATCTGGATAATTTGAGTTTTGACAGCCGGCACGGCTCCTTAACCTGGATTAAAATATTTATCCGACGGATTGATTTTGATTGATTTATAGTGATAAAATCAATCAGTTAATCAATATCAATGATTCAGTCATGGATTTAACTGATTTATTGTTTGGTTATTAATCTCTTGTTGGTATTAATTGTTGTAGACCTTAAGTTATTCAATTATCCTTCACTTATTGATAATTACTTGCTGATTTATTTGGATTTTAGTTTTTGGAGAACAAGACTTTGTTTAAAGTGTGGAATTGAAAGTGTGTTGAATTAGGCATAGTAAATTAATTTTTTTATATTTTTTGGAAATGCTGTTTCATTACTAAAACTGATAAAATGAGGAATTTTTAAATAATTATAGATTGATACATTGATGAGATTGTTTGAGATTTTGGTGTAATTTTCAGTTGTGTCATGTTTCTAATGTAGAAACGTAATTAAGTTGTTTTCATGTGCTTGTTTTAAATACACAAAAAATTTAATAGATATAAAAAAGATACAGAGTTATTCATTCGGACTTTATCACAACTTTCATGTTAAAATTATCATCAGTTAATAATTCATGACTTTGTGTTTGTTTCTGTATATTGGTTTGTGCATACTACTTATCGTCGGGTTTGTTTCTGTATATTGGTTTGTGCATACTACTTATCGTCGGGTTTGTTTCTGTATATTGGTTTGTGCATACTACTTATCGTCGGGTTTGTTTCTGTATATTGGTTTGTGCATACTACTTATCGTCGGGTTTGTTTCTGTATATTGGTTTGTGCATACTACTTATTGTCGGGTTTGTTTCTGTATATTGGTTTGTGCATACTACTTATCGTCGGGTTTGTTTCTGTATATTGGTTTGTGCATACTACTTATCGTCGGGTTTCTTTCTGTATATTGGTTTGTGCATACTACTTATTGTCGGGTTTGTTTCTGTATATCGGTTTGTGCATACTACTTATCGTCGGGTTTGTTTCTGTATATTGGTTTGTGCATACTACTTATTGTCGGACGATCTGCGATAATTAAATCATCTACTGCGTCAGTTTTGAAATCACTATCAGCAAATACATTTTTCGCAATTCGATTAAATGAGCTGTATTGGTTATGAATAAAAAATTGAAACTTTACTGGTAATATGAATATCTTGCAAGATTTAAATTTAGTTTGAGGTTTGTATTCCTTTAATGACAAAGTTACTTGTCATATTTATTTGTATGTTGTAAAAAGCAACAGTATGTATTATGCCTGCTGAAAGGCACACTTCTAAATCTTTAAAGGACATAACCGATTGTCCAATTATGTCGATAAATCACAGCAGTTGGGTTATCCTATTGTGGCAATTAGTTGATTGGCAAACCAGAACGAATTGCCTATCACTAGTGGATACAATAAGAAAATGTAAGCTTTGAGTAAGTGAGTTATAATATAACATATGTGAAAAACACTATATTACTTAGTAACTTTGTATTAAAGTATAGTATTGCTTATATTTTATGTTTATATATTGTGGAGGACATTAAACTGTCTCGCTCTTTGTTATACCAAGCAACATCTATCGTCGGAGTATACTGAAGTGGTACTTATCTTACTACTGGTTTTTTCCTTGTCTACGTCCGTACATATTATGATACTGTTAAGTTTTTTGTCAAGAATGTGCAGGAAGCTGGGATGCTTTGTTCATTGTTAACTATGTCACTGTTAACTGTTAGGTTGCTATTGTTGTTTGATAAATCATAAATTTGTTTTTGTTGACAGTCTGTCTCTTATTGTGCATTCTCTTGTTGTTGTGATATACATTGTTTCGCTTGTTCTGATGCAGTCTACTTATTTGTTGCGGAGCTTCATGAACTAGGCGTGTATCAGTAATTTCAGTGTTTTCCCTAGGATTTTTCAGCTAGGGGTCTTTGGACCCTCGTGTTTGATAAATTGGGGGTAATTAGGACCTAAGTAAATTTGTAGGGTCCCAGATAGGCAGTTTATACTTGACAGAAGTTTATTTTAGGGGTTCAAGAGCAAGCTTGTTGAAAATGGGTGCTTTCCTGTATTTTCTCATCCTTTTATAGTGCTTTTTGAATACTTTTTGTTAGTTTAGGTTCACTTTGTGGTGTAATGATTATGTGTAGTAAAAGTCACAACATAACAGCTCAACCTTACTCAATTCACTGACATGATAGATGTATAATCTTTGATCAGTCCAGCGTGTTGAAAATCAAAATCAAATTGTAATTTTATTCACACTATTGTTGTCTGTTTGAATGACAAGACAATAAAAATTGCAATTTAAATCTCGGCAGTTCAATTTTTATCACTTACCTTTTGAACTTAGTAGAAAATTGATGAAAGGTGATAACATTACTTCATAACCACAACAAATTATGTGATATTTTGATGCAAAACGAGGTTGCTATCTGACTGTAGTGTCTATTTGTCCACTGTGGTGATGTGGCTATTTGTTTGCTATGTGTTTGCATTGCTCTGAAGTACTTAACAAGTTTGGATAATTCTATTTTGTTACAGTGTTTTCTGTATAGTGTAACCTCTGGGAGTTTGGATACTTAGTATCCGGTGGATTACTTTAGAGGTAGATAGTACTGATTTTTGGCAAAATATGCTTAGTCGTTAATACGAGATAATCGTTGGTGAATGCCTTCATACAGATGTACTCTACAACTCTGCAAGGTTACTTTTCTTATACAGGGTTTTTACCAGGATTTTTCAGCTAGGGGTCCTTGGACATTCGTGTTTGACAAATTGGGGCGTCCTAAATAGTAAATTTTGACCTACACTCCCAGTTAGCACTGGCATAGGAAATACATGTATCAGTCTCGTGTTTTTCAGTCCTGGGAAACTTTTAAGAAAAAATGTAATACAATGTTTTAGAGTGTGTCTGTATGTAGGCATTAACTTGCCATTTTCTCAAAATTATTACTAAGCATATTTTGATAAAAATGAGACTATCCACCTTTAATTCTCTGGTGTTGTTCAGAATCTTACAATTGGTTTCAATATTTATGTCCAGATGAATAAATTTTGATATTTAATTTCATTATAATAAAGAGTTTGTTCAATGTGACATTTTTATCTAAAAAAGTGTTTATTTGTAACTTGTACGTAACTTAGAAGGAAATGTTATGACTGGGATTGTCAGATGTTAATATTTTATGCCGTGGCTGTTCAATTGATGATGGGCTTATAAGCATAGAATAATAAAATACAGGTCATGTTCGGTTTCAGTTACAATCCACCATTTCAATTCATTGTGACCAAATTTTTGTGTCTTCAGATTAAATATTGCGAATGCACCTTATTTTAATATTTTTTCATAAATTAATATACTTTCAGAAATGTTAATCCTTTTTGCTTGATTCCGTCTCAATTTAAAAACAGATGTGCTCGATGCTATGTTAGAAAATTTGAAGAAAAGTGAACTAGTGCACCTGAACTGATTCTTCCCATTTCAACCAACTTTTCAACCAATGAAAAATCTCCAGGGGGGGGGGTACATTTTCTGTTTTATTGCCAAGTAACACATGTTACATGAGGAACATCATGATTGATATACACCTGAGCATTAAAGATTGCATCCTGGCTTTCATATTAAATAAAAGATAATAGAATTTTTCATCTTGGATTTTTTTCCGTCTCTGACTGCTAATTATCTCATAACCTTTGCAAATACACATCCTGATTGAACACAAAGTTGTGAGGTCTTGTTAAAATAGCTTGTGAGGTTAACGGTACATACATGTACAAGGGTATCAATAAGAGCCGGTAGCCAGTAAAATTACCTGTTAACTTAAGCATCGATCATCACCCGGCCTTTTCTTGTATGAGTGATGATAATTAAGGGGAGAAACCCCCAGACCCCGATAATTAAGGGGAGAAACCCCCCCAGACCCCGATAATTCAGGGGAGAAACCCCCCAGACACCGATAATTCAGGGGAGAAACCCCCCAGACACCGATAATTCAGGGGAGAAACCCCCCAGACCCCGATAATTAAGGGGAGAAACCCCCCAGACCCCGATAATTCAGGGGAGAAACCCCCCAGACACCGATTATTCAGGGGAGAAACCCCCCAGACCCCACCGTTATATAGCTAGCACTACATCTTACCCATCCAAATGACTGATATAGAAATCTTGTTTACAGTGAAACCTGTCCAGAATAACACCCTCATCATCAGACGCAAAGTTTGGCTGTTGTTGAGAGGTTTTGCTCTAAAGAGGTTAAATTGGTTGTAAATTCTTGCTATATACGGGAAAATATGATACTGTTGTCGAAGAGAGGTTGTTGCTCAAGAGAGGGTAACCACCTCTCTTTAGCTCTTTGACAAACTCTCTTTAACAAAAATATCTGTTGTTCCTGTTGTAAGAATTTTCTATCAGTTAAAGCTGCACCAACCTGTCAACAACAGTCAAAATAGATCTCCCGAAGGGTGTTACTATGGACAGGTTTCACTGTATATTAAATGGTGTGAGTGTAATAAATTTATTGAAATTCATAGAATCGGTGCTCTCATTTATCAGCTTGGTTTATTGATAACAAACTGTATTTATCTATTGGTGGCCTTATTTATATACAGGTACCGAGAGTGTGCAAAAATATCTTGATTTCTCGAAATTGCATGTTTACAGTCAGTAATGTATACAGTAATATTTCCATGGAAACTGTCTGGGTTTGAGAACTTGATGATAAGGTGTATATGTTGATTAATTTGATTTGAGTCAAGAGTTAGTCAAATAAAATATGAATCAAGATGGAGGGAGTATAGTTTGATCATTGGTAATTTTTAAGAGAAATTCAATGTGGTCTTGATTTCTTTGCCTTGAAGAATTTACTGCGGGGCCCGGCCGGCATCTGGGCAACGTCTGACCGATATATGGATTGTCTGGGATGTCCAAAATTAAGCCCGGCGCCCGTGCGATGCCCTGCTGGACATCGGCCAGGCAGCGACCGATTTAATGGCGATCAGTTTGTGATGCGAAACGCCGCACCAGATTTTAAGTCCAAGTTAAAAGTAACTCGATGCCCGCCCGATTCCCAAAAATGACCCGGCAGCCGCAGGGAGTCCTGTGGGGCCCCGGCCGAAAATGCCTAGAAATCCGTCGCAAACTACTCACAAACCCATCGCAAGCTAATAGTGACTGGGGTATTAAACAGTGGATAGTGCATTACAAATGTCGGCAATAGAATATAGTAATGTGAAGTTAAAAATATGGATAATTTACTTAAATTGAACCTTGTTATCATAAATATACAAATTAAACATTAATTGTGTAGGGCATACACAAATAAACACATAATATAGGTATTGTAGTTCTAAACTTCTTAATCATTCTTCAGCCCTTGTAAATCTTTTTAAATTTTCTTTAATTTTAAGGATATGAAAAAATATTCTGTATTGTACATAAGATTTTATTGAAATAAACAATTAAAAAAAAGACACAATAAAATGTTGAGGATTACAATGCTATATGGTTTAGTTTGTGTGAGTTAATTTATTAATGTTACAAGGTGAAGATGGACTATTTTCAATAAAGATTGAAGTGTTTTAATGGAAAGATAGAGAATCTGTGACCTTAGCTATACATGTCTGTGAGATATTTCACTTGATACAAGAGGGAATTTATCTTATTTGAAATCATGATACACAAAATCTAAACAAAAATTGTTTCTACATTCTTGAAATTTTTGTGTAAACAGTGAAATGTTTGTTTTTTCATTCATTCATCGTGTATTACTCACGTTGAATTGTTTACGCTGTTCTGCACCTTCTTCAATAACATTAATCATGTTTAAATGAAAAATGCCTACTTTTATTTGTTCTGGCTTTAGTTTAATGTATTCTCTCCTTGATATGGGGGTCTTTTGTTAAGTGTTCAAATAACACATAGAGATTAAGGCCTTGAAGCTTGTGTCTAAATAGTCCGGTGTAAAACTGCAAGGTATGATGTCAGGGTGGATCAGATTAAATGAAAAATGATACTTTTACCACATTTTTTTCTCACAAGCCCGAGTATTCTTTTTCAAATGTCGAGGAATTTAGTGAATTTATATTGGACATATGATTAGACAGTTGGTGTTTAATGTTAGTGATTATTGTAGTGTGAGATATTGGGGTATGGTCAGATTTAGCTACTGCTTACTTTTCCTAAGGGACCGAGGGGTGGGGGGGGGGGGCTTCTTACCTTTGACAATGAATTGCTGTTAGTCACTTGAATATTTGTGTTTTTGAATTAAATTGTTGAAATGTTTTCTGTATAAGTTTCATTTTTCTCTGGTTTTGAAAAAATTCTTGCAACTTTTTACAATCATTCTTGATGCTTCCTTGGTTATTCATCAGTGCTCACACCAAATTCAGGGTTTTTGAAGTTCATGGTTTAACCTCGGGCAAGTTGGGATTTGAATCCACGGCCTTCAGATCAGGAGTCGGGCGCTCAAACGCTATAGTCCACCATGGCATGCCTCTCTGTCTTCTGGGATATATATGTCACAGCTACTCAACAATAAATACTACGAATGTTTTATCATGACCAATGAAAATCAGACACAATGTAGATCATAACTGGCATCATGTCTAAGCCTGACCCCAGATTCTAATCGGCCCTTTTTATTCTGACATTGTTAAAGTATGAATCAATCTCCCAAAACCTAATATTTGTCTGATCACCAAATTTTGTTAACTGGCATTCTTGCATAGTTTACGGATTTATGTAGGAGTTTTTCTATGGACAATAGATAATGGTATCATTTTATCAGATTATGTTTTGAGGTGTCGGAATGCTTCATATTAATACGGGATTTATCTCAAGCCCTAAAATACCACGCTGGAGTAGACACTAGGTTATAAGTACTATGGTAGAGTAATTATATGGAATGTACGTGGCTATGATACTTCTTCTCATTCAGTATCAATGTTAATGGATTGCTGATTGGTTAGAAAAACAATATCACTTTGGCTTAATAATCCAGGTTAATGCGATATAACTTGTTGTTGATAGCAGTTTGTGAAATATACATAATTTTGGGAAAAAAATGAATTATTAAGTTGGTAGCAGTTTAAGTGTTATGTTTACAATACTTTTGAATAGTGTTTATATGAAACTTGCTGGTTGAAAAGTTAAGGATTAATGCTGGATTAAATTTGTATGTCAATTGTTCATTGTAGTTGGAATGGCACAGTAATTCATGATTAGTCATAATTTATGTTAATTACTTAGGATAAAAACTTCATGAATAAATACTGTGTATATAAATTAGTTAGTGTTGGACCTTGTCTTTATGGTATGGTTTGATACACGACCTGTGTTATGTCACTCTGGATTTAGTATGTAAGTCATGCTTTTCTTTCATAGGTGATACTTGGAGATTTTTAATGGTTGGTATTCATAATTCGGTCATATTGATGATTGCCTGGTGAATTTTTTCGTGTAACACAGTAAATCTGAAGGAATCTTTAGGATCTGTTGAAAAATTAGTATACTATGGTTGAAATATATAACCCAACTTAAGTTTGAGAAATCGTGCATGAGATAATTCAGTTTGTATGGCTCGAGGATATTTTGTGGTAAATTAATTAAGTATCTCCATAGATTTTGTGGTAATTTGATAAATTATCGCTTGATTACATTGATTAATTACAATAACGCAGTTTACCGTGTGCCCGGTGACTTGGGTTTTATATCGCAGTTTACCGTGTGCCCGGTGACTTGGGTTTTATATCGCAGTTTACCCTGTGCCATGGTGTCTTGGGACAGAAAGTTAAGTTACATTAATAAGTTTTTAATTGTATCCAAACTTGAAGTGCTGTGGTGGTGTATTCAGAGTTTGTCGAATGTCGATTGTCATGGGGAATAGCAAATTTCCATAAATTTGGATGCAAATACTTAAATACCTCCTGTTACAAAATCTTGTATGGGCTGCGAGTCTGAATGTTTGTCTTTGTTCCAGTTCCTTTAATGTACAAGGCAAAGATTGGGCTCCTTACATATAGGGGAAACGTAATTTAATGAAGCCTTTAATTATATTGCATAGTTAACAAGGATCTGTGTCAAATGGTTCATGCGTTAATACAGAGCAATTAAGTATGTTAGGTTTATATAATAATGTTACCGTTGTACGTTAATTACAAGCAATTATAGATTTGTATCTGTTAATTATATTGAAGACTTCAATGTTGCGTTCATGGCCAATTTTGGCTTCTGTCTATCAGTGGTTGTGTGGTGATTTTAAATTTGTTTATCTTGAAAATCTGTACTTAAATACAAATTGTGTTACATTTAAGTCCATAGATTACAAGTTAGTTAATTGATTTAAGGTTTTGAAATTGAACAGTGTCATGTGATCAGTTGTGAATTTATTTTCAATTTTCATTATTTCTTATTTATAATGATAAGGCCAGACCTCGTGTGAAGTGTCTAGGTATAATTTTCAAAAGCTAAATTGTCAGTTTCTTAATTTGAAGATGAAAAATTAGAGAGGAATTTTCATTTATCATGAATAAGATGGTTTATACTAGAATGTCAACATTGAATCCACACTTAAAAACCCTTTCTCGCTGACAAAAGAAGTTTGAAATGAATACATCTGTGTCTGGATTTTAAATAGTTTCTATCTGCTTCAAGCATTTTAATGTATAATATAGCATTGGTGTGTATATATCAAATGTTTGCTTATTATTTGTAGTGTTTATAAGCTGATCAGTCTGATCGTATTTGAACTTTGAGTAATATATCGATGTGAAAAGTTTAACACCTTATGGAAATTATGGATTTGACAAGCATTGGTTGACGAAGTGAAAATGATGTAAAAACTAGGTCAGTAATCGTGAATGTGAATTTCGTTACAATTTAATTGGAGTTTAATTAATTTACAATGCTTACAAAGGAGGAAGTGATTTTCGAGTCGCCGCCGGTGAAGTTGCCGGTGGGCTTTGTGAAAAATGGAGTGAAACTGAATAAAGGCATGCGGAATAATGTGAACCATAACAATAATGTTGTTAAAATGAGTGAAATATTAGCTCCGACCGGGGCCTGCGTGAAATATGTTCACTCTAAAGTAACGGTCTATTATAGCAGCAGAATTGAATTAAAATGGCGTCGAGCGTTACATCATTGTCAGTCATGTGACTTTGGTGGAGTGAAGGGAGAGGACTGCGGTGCAATTCATTACGGGCAATGTACCCCAGTAACCGTAGAGCAGCTAACTTCATCAAGGAAAGTTAGCAGACCTACTGTTCATTCTGGTCGACAATCTCATGCTAAAACCGGATCTAGTCACATCGGATTACCGACCGGCAAGAATCATTCTACCTCTCATTATCCATCTAGTCATTCTTCGGCAGTGTATATTCAGGTAATATTTTGGGCTTGTTTTTTATAATGTTAATCAACTATAATATTGCGACAATATGATAAAATATTTTTTGTTTAAGAACATCGTCTTGCATGCACAAGTATCGGTATATAGTGTTTGGGTCAAGATATTTGAGCTCCCCAAGTTTATTTCCAAATAGACTGAAATGATATAATTCTTAAATAGTAATCCGAATAAAATTTACCATACATTTTTTAAACCTATATAAGATATCTTGGTCCAGGTATAAAATTGAGCGTCAATTGGGTAACCTAAAACTGAAGTATTGTTAAGGCCTAATATGGTACAGAAATATGCTTACGTAGGCATTGTTGTCTTGGATAAAGGATAAATCTTAAGTCTCCTCGGAACGGGTAACTTTCACAATGGTTGTCAAAACATTCTCCAAGTATTTCTACATCACTTGTAGTGAATTCATTAAACAAATATTTTCAGTGCATTATACTGTAAGTAATTGATAATAATGTCTTGTTGAGTGGCCAGAATGTTAAATAATGTGACACAAATATGAGGAGATAATTAGATTTAGGTTAAGTGACTGTGATAAAACAAATGTTTTATTTCTGGATATATGAACCCTGAGTGGTCTGGTCTGTCATATTGAATCTATAGACATCTTGCTATTTTGAAACTCAGACCACACATTCAGGTGGTTTTCTGAAATTTCTAAAATAGCAATATTCCCAAATTAAACCTTATGGTGCATTGTGTTCAGACCATGAACTGGATAAATATTTATGTTACCAGTTCATCCTATCATGTGGTAATTCTGCAATGTTGCTCTCCCACCTACCTTGCTATATATGTTACTGGGTTATTTCAGTAAGCTAAAATTCGACTGAGGTTTGTTCCCCTCCCACTTAAGTAGATATAAGTGTTTATGTATGTATGAAGAAATGTCACTATGACTTGGCCTACATTCTTACTATATATTCATACTGTACAAGTATGTGGTATTGTACTAGGGATGAAAGTACTTAAGCAATGAATGCCCTGCTCAAGTCTTGTCTCTACTTATGTTCAAGTATGGTATTACGTAATTCACTTGACTTAGTAAATATTAAAGATAGATTGTCTCATTTTTTTATCAAAATATGTTTGGTCATAGTTTTGAGAAAATGGCACGTTAACGCCATCATGCAATCATACTACATCACTACAACACTACATCATACCAAAAATTTCTTAAAATTTTCCTGGAACAATGAAACATGAGTCAGATACAGGCATTTCCTACGCTAACGTTAACATCTATGTGTTACGGATAAAAATGACTTACATTGGATTCGTGTGTATTTGTGGTTTTTGTGAAAGATGTAAGAAAAGTGATGATGCAGTGTTGTTGAGTACATCTGTACTAAGGCAGTTACCACCGATTATCTCACATTTATGACTAAGCATATTTTGACCAAAATAATCTAGACTATCTACCTTTAAATGTCTGATTCTGTATTTGTAGTGACCTGCGAATAACTTGATCCTGCATATATATGACTGTCAGATATGAAAAATGATGAATATTTACTTGTGGTATTATTTATAGTTCAGCTTAGATGTAGTTTGTCACGTTGACTAGAACTTATAAGAAACAACAGTTTTACTGTTGTCGCTATTTCAGATACCATCATTCATTTAATAGCTATGATAATAATAATAGTAATAATAACGACTTTATTTAAAGAGGCAACACAGTTGGGCAAGCCCAGTCTTCCCTGTGAGCCTCTATGATATATACAAGTTGACAACACTATGCAACAAAAGCATTAATAATAGGCAGGTATAGATATACAGACAATTAAAAATTTACCTTAAAAAACCAACAAAAAAAACACAAGTGTATGAAAGTACTGTCATTTATACAGCAATTTGGCCAGAATTTCTATTTGTTTGCCTTCGTGAATGAAATATGTATATCAATAAAATATCGTTAATTCTCATTTTCCATTTGTGGTCAGTCCTTAATGACATTCTTAAAGAATTCCATGGTGGTCAGCTTACAAAATAGGAAATAGTGAGCTCCGGGTCAGATATTGTATCGATGTGATTACTGGTATGTTTTACCTTGATTACCTTTGGTTCCGAAGAAAGTTAGTGTTTGCAGTGAGGTTGACTGAATGCCGAGTTTAATTATGAAAAATAATGGAAAACTTGTTCATGAAAATACAGCTTTATTAGTAAGATGGTCTTAATTTTGAGCTGGTCTTTAGGTGAGGTTTTACTGTTCTTATGTTTAAATTCCTTGCTAGTTATAACAGTCCTTCATAGTACGAAACTGTCTCTAGATGGGGTCAGTTTGATTGACATGTATAATTGACTGTCATGTATAAGTAATAACATCTCTCATCACTGTCACTTTATCAGTCATCACTGGATAATTGATTCAATTAGTACTGTCATTACTGCATTATAAAACCTGTATTAAAACATGAAACCTGAGGTGTGTCTTTTAGAGGTAGGAAAAATAGAATTCTACCTATTGCTACATAGGGAAGGTAGCATTGCCGTTACATAGTCTGGGCGACGCTATTTTGTTGTACTAGCAAAGTATCCAAGCGCTTTTTATACGCCTACATTTTCTACCTTAGCTAACTTTTTTCGCTTACATCCCCTACCCTACAAAAAATGTGTCTCTGAAAACAACGAAATATTCAGGAGTTGATGGTAATATTTATCATCATTGTGTTATGTCTAACTCATCCAAACATTTACCTTCTCCAAGCATTGTTGTATCTGTTGAATGGGTAGTTCAATTTTTGATATATTTATAACTATTTGTCTTAAGAAATATGGCAATGATTTGATCCCTTTTATCAAGGGGCTCGGGCCTTATGATAGTATTAGAACATAGTAAGTATAATGCTCTGTCCAGGGAATTCCCTGATGCAGAAATCTTGAGTCCCTGACTCCCTTTTCTTTCTAGGGACTCCCGTTTTCCACTTACTGTGCATCCACGGGACCTCAAAAATTAACTTTTGTCAAGTCTGGGACCCTACAAATTTACTAAGAACCCCAAGTTGTCAAAAACAAGGGTCCAAGGACCCCTAGCTGAAACATCCTAGTGACAACCCTGTGGACCGTCCATACTGAACCAAGTTTTACATGTACACATCAGGGCTTTTTCTGTCCATTTTGGGAAAAAGAACCTAAATAAATAGGGGAAATTTGTATTGTAAAATTTGTCAATTTGGGAAAACTTTAATCGCTTCAACTCCATAGTTAAAAGAACAGGCTTTTCATATCTAAAATTGGATATAAACAAGCATTCTAATATACATTTCTTATATCAACGGTCAAAAAGACACACAAAATGTCCACAAACATTTATGACACAAGGGAAATAATGAGTTATAAAAAGAGCTTCAAGATAATTATACCAGGTCGCTCCAGTAGACAATATTTTGTAGGTGCTTCTGATTGGGAAAAAAATCATATATTTTGCTTTGGGAATGGGTCAGACTATGGAATGGGTCAGATAGTCTGACCAGTGGGAACTATAGAAAAAGGCCTACAGGTACATTGTGTTAGAATGTGAAATATCTGGAGTGTGTCGAGGTATTGGAGTCTCGCTATCTCTTGATGGATATTCAATGTTTGTTAAATTGTTCCTTAATGATAGGTTAACCTTCTCTTGCTTCAGGCAAACTTGATAAAGAAGGTCATTTACTTGTTTACCACAATATTTACGGACTGATTTCATGTAGATAAAATAACACTTGAATATATTGTCACATCCTTTGTGACATTTGAAAATATTAATAGTAAAATTTCCCTCTGTTTGTATATCCATATTCCATTTGAAGTTGTATGTTTGGATAAACCTTTTAGTCTAATAATTTGACTTAACATAATGAAGTATATGTTTATATTGTTTATCTTGCAATCTGTTTTTTGCCTCTGGCTCTGTTTCGTGAATGCTGCTGTATGTTGTGGTCAATGAGCATAAGATATGGTCAGTGTGTTGCATTGCTTAATTTGGTGTTCACTGACCATACCATGTCAGTGAATATATCTATTCGTAGATAGCTTTTATTGACAGTAATACAGTCTATAACATGTCCATGCAACTAAGGGCATTAAACAATATTGTCTTATTGGACGGAATTCATTTCGAGCCAATTTTTGTGTATTTCAATTGTTTGAAGTGACATCTGTCTAATATGCACCCTTTGGCTGTAATGTTGCTGGAAACCAAAAGCCACTGTCTTTGACACTCTTCACTCTCACCTGTTTAACTTGCCTTTTGTTCAATTTGGCACCCTCCTGTCTTTTATATTGGGCCCCTTCGGCCTATTTATTTGGCGCCTACCTGCCTATTAATGGATGCCCTCCTGCCATTTCTATTGGGTGTCCTCCTGTCTGTTCTTTTGGGTGCCCTCCTGTCTGTTCTATTGGGTGTCCTCCTGGCTGTGCTGTGCCATCCTGCCTGTTCTATTGTGTGTCCTCCTGCCTGTTATATTGGGTGTCCTGCCTATTTTATTGGGTGTCCTGCCTTTTCTATTGGGTGTCCTCCTGTCTGTTCTATTGGGTATCCTCATGCCTGTTCTATTGGGTGTCCTGCCTGTTCTATTGGGTGTCCTGCCTGTTCTATTGGGTGTCCTGCCTATTCTATTGGGTGTCCTGCCTATTCTATTGGGTGTCCTGCCTATTCTATTGGGTGTCCTGCCTATTCTATTGGGTGTCCTCCTGTCTGTTCTATTGGGTGTCCTCATGCCTGTTCTATTGGGTGTCCTCCTACCTGTTCTATTGTGCGCCCTCCTGCCTGTTCTATTGTGTGTCCTCCTGCCTGGTCTATTGTGTGTCCTCCTGTCTGTTCTATTGGGTGTCCTCCTACCTGTTCTATTGGGCGCCCTCCTGACTGGTCTATTGTGTGTCCTCCTGCCTGTTCTATTGTGCGCCCTCCTGCCTGTTATATTGTGTGTCCTCCTGCCTGTTCTATTGTGTGTCCTCCTGTCTGTTCTATTGTGGGTCCTCCTGTCTGTTCTATTGGGTGTCCTCCTGTCTGTTCTATTGGGTGTCCTCCTGTCTATTCTATTGGGTGTCCTGCCTATTTTATTGGGTGTCCTGCCTATTCTATTGGGTGTCCTCCTGTCTGTTCTATTGGGTATCCTCATGCCTGTTCTATTGGGTGTCCTGCCTGTTCTATTGGGTGTCCTGCCTATTCTATTGGGTGTCCTGCCTATTCTATTGGGTGTCCTTCCTATTCTATTGGGTGTCCTGCCTATTCTATTGGGTGTCCTCCTGTCTGTTGTATTGGGTGTCCTCATGCCTGTTCTATTGGGTGTCCTCCTGCCTATTCTATTGGGTGTCCTGCCTATTCTATTGTGCGCCCTCCTGCCTGTTCTATTGAGCGCCCTCCTGCCTGGTCTATTGGGTGTCCTCCTGCCTGTACTATTGTGCGCCCTCCTGCCTGTTCTATTGTGTGTCCTCCTGCCTGGTCTATTGTGTGTCCTCCTGTCTGTTCTATTGGGTGTCCTACTGTCTGTTCTATTGGGCGCCCTCCTGCCTGGTCTATTGTGTGTCCTCCTGCCTGGTCTATTGGATGCCCTCCTGCCTGGTCTATTGTGTGTCCTCCTGCCTGGTCTATTGTGTGTCCTCCTGCCTGGTCTATTGTGTGGTCTCCTGCCTGGTCTATTGTATGTCCTCCTACCTGTATATTGTGTGGCCTCCTACCTGGTCTGTTGTGTGTCCTCTTACCTGTTATATTGTGTGGCCTCCTACCTGGTCTATTGTGTGGCCTCCTGCTGGGTCTATTGTGTGTCCTCCTACCTGGTATATTGTGTGGCCTCCTACCTGGTCTATTGTGTGTCCTCCTACCTGGTCTATTGTGTGGCCTCCTACCTGGTCTATTGTGTGTCCTCCTACCTGGTATATTGTGTGTCCTCCTACCTGGTCTATTGTGTGGCCTCCTGCCGGGTCTATTGTGTGTCCTCCTACCTGGTCTATTGTGTGTCCTCCTACCTGGTCTATTGTGTGGTCTCCTACCTGGTCTATTGTGTGGCCTCCTACCTGGTCTATTGTGTGGCCTTCTACCTGGTCTATTGTGTGTCCTCCTACCTGGTATATTGTGTGTCCTCCTGCCAAGTCTATTGTGTGTCCTCCTGCCTGGTCTATTTGGCGCCTTCCTGTCTGTTCTTTCTGGCGCCCTCCTGTCTGTTTTATTGGGTGCACTGTCCTGCCTGTTCTATTGGGCGCCTTCCTGCCGGTGTAGCATTGCTTTGAATTAATGAATCCATTTGATGTTTGTCAGTTCCAATTTTGGTTCAGTGAAGTGCAGATAAACCTAGCATCATAAAATCTTTATATAAATACAAATCTTTGAAGATTACCATTTGTATTTACACAGTGATATAGAACAATTCCTTTACACTATAATCTACAAACCAGCCAATATTTTGTTTATAATCGTATAATTCTCATAAAGCAAGAATTATTATTGTATTTAAACAAACATGGCTGACAGGTGGAAGTGTTGTTATCTAAATTGTTATGTTATAACTGACCGGGGAATGCTGGCTTATCATAATATGGTTGTCATTACTGTAAACACCATATTACATACAGGTACCTTGATGTCTCAATGAAGGCGGGAACACTCAAGGTCTCAGGTCAAGCATCAAACAATGTAAAATCAACTTCATTCATTCTTTGCATCAGATAATGAAATAATGATAAGGAGCTTGGCAAATCAAAGGCAGTTGAAATACAAGGTTATCCAAATTATTTTATCCCTGAATTATCTAGCATTGAAATTGTATGTTTACCTCTGTCCTAGGGCATTTTTTGGGAAAGCTATGTCTTAAACTTCACCGTACCCATCAAATGTGTTCAAGGAAAAATAAATAACTGAATAAATCCGTGGGCATGATCATCATTACCATCATCATCATGTCCCGGGCATGATCATCGTTACCATCATCATCATGTCCCCCGGCATGATCATTGTTACCATCATCATCATGTCCCCCGGCATGATCATTGTTACCATCATCATAATGTCCCCCGGGCATGATCATTGTTACCATCATCATAATGTCCCCCGGCATGATCATTGTTACCATCATCATCATGTCCCCCGGCATGATCATTGTTATCATCATCATCATGTCCCCGGGCATGATCATCGTTACCATCATCATCATGTCCCCCGGCATGATCATTGTTACCATCATCATAATGTCCCCCGGGCATGATCATTGTTACCATCATCATCATGTCCCCCGGCATGATCATTGTTACCATCATCATAATGTCCCCCGGGCATGATCATTGTTACCATCATCATAATGTCCCCCGGGCATGATCATTGTCAACATGATCATCATGTCAAGGTTTGCCAATGTGTCTGGCTGCCCAACATGTCCAGTGAAACACCTTTGATCCGGTAAAAAAATGAAATTTCATAAAGGATGATATGAGCGCTGCTATGGGATTTCTAACCTCTTCTGTAAGTGACGTCATTTCAAGAAAATGCAACATGTAAGGACACTATTTGCAAGCAGGAAACAACATTTACTCCATATGGTCACTTCGTTTTCATATGGCCATAAGGGACAAATATTACTTACTGTTAGTACATGGTGACGTCACATGTGAAGTTTTCTAGAAATGACGTCATAAATAGAAGAGGTTGGAAATCGTACAGAGGCTGTCAATTGTTTTTTTGGTCTGATATAACAAAGCCTGGCTTTAATTGGCAAACTCAGGTTTGTTCTACTCCTTCAGGTCCTCAGACATTGCTTCACAATCATTTATTTGTTATAAGATCGTTATTGAGAGTTATAATCAGCACCTACCCTGATACAAGAAGATGGGTATTTTGATTTCCGAAAACAACCACAATGATTACAACTTAATTAGAGATTGGTTAAGATATCATGATCAAGTATTATCATCAGTGTACCAATCATATTTATTGAGTGTATGTTTCACACCCAGGGTCATATTCCAAATATTATTGATAATTATCGCAGGTTGCGGTATTTGTTTATTATTTTACATAAACATTGAGTACATTGTTCATTTAACAATCCTTCATTTTGTGAGAAACTGAAACAGCTATCATATTACACTTAATTAATTTTATAATCACCATTTAGTTGGTTAAATATTCTCAATTTACTTTTTTAAGAGGGACAAACGTTATGAGGTCTTTTGAATATGTAATTGAAATGATTACAGTATTTATTCAGTGCAAATTCAGGGGTTCAAGGAAAAATCATTTACAAAGTAAACAGTCACTTTGAGTAATGGAATTTCAGTGTACTAAAATATGTAGTTTGACTAAGAATCGTGATTAAATGTTTTTGCCAATGATTGATAAGCAACACCTGTAGGTAATGATTGAAAGTTTAACATGGTTGGAAATTCATTCCTGATATTTTGGTGATCTCCCGACATGTCAGACAGAATATACCCTCAAAATGTTAGGGAAAAATCGGAAGAAAACTACTTTAGCACATCCAACTGTCTTCAAAATTCCTGTACTGACTTATACTGACCTGAAATTCTTTTCAGGAGATATCTTCTGTTTGTATGATTTCACATTTATTTTGCTATTTTGGAATGTATAATAACACCTTACTGGTCAAATATCTGTAATTTTAAAGTTTTTTTAACTGATCTTATTCATTTGTTGTATTGTATTTTACAGTGTATTTTAATAACTTGAGAATGGTCAGCCAATGAAAATGTTGTTTTTGAAAATATTGACCAATAGACAGAGAGTTTGCTCAACCTATTTTAGTTGACAGTATATGTACATATTACATCACTAAATATCACTGCAAAATGTTCCAAATATCAAGGCAGCATATTGGGACTGATACCCCTCCCTGCAGATGAGGGAATTTTGTCTCTGACACCTCAGCTAGTCTTAGTAGCATTTTCCTTCTTTTTTTGTAAGGGGAATTTTAGATAGAAATAGGGAAAAACATACTATTTTAGTAGGGTAATGGTTACCTGTAAATGGCCCCTAACCTGGCCAAACGTGTGCCCCGAAGGGTTTAGTGCAAAACTGCTGTAACTTGTTTTTGGAAAAGGTATAGTTCCTGTCCCTTTGCAAACCCTAGATATATATATATACAGTTATTTTCAAATATTGTTAGTCTTATAAACCTACTTGTTATAAACTACAGCCCTGGGTTCAGTAAAGGTGTTTGCGGCTAACGTTTCGTAACATTTGCAATGTGGTTTCCTGTGTGCAGTGAATGCGATACGGTGGGCCAGGGATACAGAACAAAACAGTTTTTGTAATGTGAGCAGCTGTTAGCCATAACTGAATGCAGGGCAGTTATAAAGACACTTATAATACACTGACCCAGTATTAATGATATGATCACATATGATCTGTATTATACTATATTATTACTATTACCACACATGATATATCTACTTAGTACTACAATGATAGCCAGTAATTAGTAGCCTGGGTTAATATAATATGTGTGTTTATTTAATGATTGTATTATGATATTATTATGTTGGAGCATTACAGATAATGTTGTTGGAGGACTGCTTTGGGGAGTACCAGTATGTTGTAACTGATACATTAGTAATAAGTGGGAGAACTGAGCACAGAATGTGGCTGGCCCCTTAATTATAAACTGTTCTTTTTCACAAGATAAAATCATTGTTTAACGTCACATTTGATCAACAATTAACATGAGCTACAAAGCCCTTGTGCGACCAACAAGGTATCCCCTAAGGGATGTCAGGGTTATCCCCAGGATTTTTCAGTCTAGGGGTCCTTGGACCCTCGTTTTTGACAAATTAGGGGTCCTTAGTAAATTTTTAGGGTCCAAGATATGCAGTTTATACTTGACAAAAGTTAATTTTAGGGAACCCAGGGATGCACAGTAAGTTGAAAATCGGAGTCCCTAGAAAGAAAAAGGGGAGTCAAGAGACTCAAGATTTCTGCATCAGGGAAATCCCTGCTGCAATGGTTGATGCATTTATTTATTTACCGTTTTTCTTTGTATTTTCAGAGTTTATCGAATGGTTCAGTAAACAAAGACAAGGACAGTGTTCTCAAGGAAATACGGGATAAGGAACAAGAGAAGGAAAATACCAATATAAATGTTCATAACAATAATGTATCTCAGAATCTAGACACTTTATCTACCTCCACAAAGGAGAGTCGGACTAAAAAGAAAGATAACTCTAATAGACAAGTGAAATCTGTGATACCAAATGCAAATATCCCCAAATTTTATTTTCCATTGGGTAGACCATCAGAGAAAGATGACTCGGAGGACATTTTACTTCGTGTTTCTCAGGAATTTTCTAAAGTTGAAGGAGGGAAAGTGTTTAGACAGCACATGGGTGTTATTGCAAAGGTATGTATGTGTTGTATGCTGATTGTTAAGGGATATACAAGATTTTCATAGGTGCTGTTTGGGTCTCAGTAACATGTTACCAGTAGAAGAACTTCTTGAAAGTTCTAGTCTAATATACAAGTATGTGATTGTATAATATTATTATATATTCGTATATGAAGACATTACAAATGTCACTTCATTATAAAAGTACCATGTGTACAGATTCGGATATACAGGGTGTTAATAAAGTTGTTCACAAAGTTTGAAATTTAGTATCTTTTTTAAATGCTCTTTCCATCTATGTTGTTATGGACCAATAGTTTACTTCTGCGCATGTTCTAAATAAAACAGATATTCATGAAAAATGCAGTATCTTTCATTATGCGAAATAAAGCCAGCGTACACATCATTATTTTCATTTCAGCCAAATTCAAACTTTGTGAACAAACTTTTTTAACACCCTGTACATGTACAGTGCGACCCCCACCCTTTAAGGTGTTGCTCTAGAGAGGTTGAATTTATAGTTCAATTTTACTGCAGAAAAAATGATAATCTTTGTTGTTTAATAGAGGGTTGCCTTGGATTCTAAATTGTCCGTGCAACCCTGTAAATGTGTTCAGACAGCTATATATACACTTTGTTCAGTCATTATAATATGATGTATGATTTAATGGACTTGGCTCTGTGTTTAGAACTTTTAATTTTAGATGCTATTGATAGCGACTGACCCTTTTAGGATTGTATGTGTTCAATAAGTGTTGAATATTATCCTATTTCAGACATGTGGGTTACCATTATATTGGAAGTGTCCATTGTTTATGGGTTGTGGTGGTACTAAACAAGGATTCATTACATATCAAATGTTCACCTCTATGTGGAAAAGGTAAATATACTAAATATACCTGGTACCATACATTGTATGCATGAATCCAGCTATTTACGTTATTGGGTCCAGCTTCTGGTAAGTCTGTAGATCTAAATTAGCTTTGGGAGTCCCTAAATTTGTGCTTAAAACTCAAGTGTGATCTGGTGGTCTGGTATCACTGGTGCATAGTTCAACCTTCTCAACTGATGACTGAAAAGGTTGTGGCCTTTTGCTTCAGTGATACCTGCAAGGGGATGCGAAAACAAAAAAAAGTCAACCAAATGATCCAATTGCCTTGGTGTATGGTAATCAAATAACAAAGCTAAAATATAAAAAACATATTTCCTTTCAATAATTCCAACTTTTTATCATTGACTTCCTATTTTTTCCTAGTTTTCTGTGACTTTCATTCCTAGTTTTCTTCTAGGTTTTTGGTATATACTGCTGGAGAGCCTGTAGCAGGTATAATTATACATGCGCAAGTACTTCAGGAAGTAAATTGTCTTTTTTTAGCAAGGAATGTTTGTTACGTACATACTCAATTCCAGTACATACCTGATTCACTCCAGTTGCAACATAATGGGTTTTCATACAGAGTAACTGCACCATTTGGCTCTGTAAAAACATCCTGATTCCTGCATAGTCTGGAATTTAGCAGATTCAATCAAACTGCAAGCTTTCCAATTAAATGTTTCGGTCATGCAACTCTGTGATGTTCTACGTAGATAGAAATAATATAACAATTAAAATATATGGGGTATCTATGATTTGTACTGATAAATTTGATTATATCGTATGTTACCTGGATTCACTTAAAACTTATGCAAGGAAAATCAAGATAGGCTTTCTGATATCTAAACTTCCTGCTTAAGTTAAACTATGCCTATGAAAGTTGAAATAAATGAAGTTTTATAAGTTATTTTAAACTAAAACCATGTAAGTATGGCTGCGCGGAAAAAACCATTATAAACCCTTAAATATTTTTTTCTTTGATGAGTTCAGACTTGGATGTGATGTGTCGGTGATTATGTCGGTATACATAACTCCAGTGTTTCCTCTCAGTAATCAGATTTCATAATTGGTGCCAAAGCTTGCCAGTAACGACAGGGTTCAATCTTAGAACTTCACAATTCTGTCAATCACATAAACCACACTGAAACTTTGTATGTGAGATGGAAACGTTCCAAATTGATGGTTGCTAATGGATTTTAGTATAAACACTGGTTGCTATGTAACCTGTTCTCCACATTAACATTGTCATATAAAACACAGTAGTGGTTTGGCAAGGATACATTGATGGGAGTAACAGATCAGTGGAATTGTTAAATGAAATGCAATTTCTTATTGATGTATGGTAAACAGCTGACAGACAGAAATACTTCACCAGAATCTTTTCCTACACAGGAATCGTTTTTGTCGAAGATGTTGGCGAATAGTTGGTGCTGATTTCGTATAGAATTGTTCGTTCTTATTTCTTTTCTTAGCGTTATCTTTACAATTGCATATACATAGAGAACCCAGCCATTTTTTTTCAGTCTGGGGAAGTTTGGCAGGTCCTTTTGATAGGGGAAATTTGCATCATGAATCACCAAATTTGGGTACCGGTATTTATGAGGGAATTTTCTTTCTAAGTAGGAGAAAAATATATACTTTTTCTTTGGGGAATGGGGCCCAATATTTACCCCAAATTGCCATTAAAAGGGCTGGACCTTTCTTTGTTTAACATAATACAGCAACAGGATCTTTCCCTACATTGCTTTGAAACACGAGAGTATGGGCACACACAGTGGTTAGGTTATGGAAGGGTATATGCTGTCACCCGCCTTCTCGAGATTTTTAAGCCCCAGCCATTCGAATAAAAAACCCTTGCAAATCCAGGATTTCCAAACTTTTGTGAATAGAAACAAGTATTGTTTTATCAAATAATAGTGTAAAATTGTATAAGTCTTCTACAAATGAGGATGTTCATACATGCTGATATTTTCACTACATTCTTAAGTCTGCAAAAATCGCAATCATTTCCTCGTCGAAATTTTACAACTTACACAGTGATTGAAATGGCAATTAACGGACATTTTGGTCAATTATTTCTCGCTGTTTTACATTTATTGTATTTTCGATGACTTTACTTTAATTACCGACCCTTTCAGTGTCAGACTGTATGATTGATATAAAATGTAACAAGCGTTAATTGACACATCGAGGAATTTACATAATTACTACATTGAGCGTTTTGTTGCCAATTAACACTGGTGAATATGTAATTACTTGTAAACAAAGTTCCATTATCGAATTACTTTATTTAAGGATAGCATATATCTTAATTGGTGTAAATTGTTCAGTAACTCTTCTATATACAAATATTTAAATGTTAAATACCAGGGTTTACTTTAATAGCTATAGTAATGAGCTCTGATATTACAAGACCACACAAATGGATTATTCGGTGCCATAGTTAAACTGTTTTTGTAAGATGATAAGTATTTCAAGCTGATTGCAATATTTTAAAACCAGAATAACATGTTAAAACAGTGTTTATTAGGTATGCATCTGGCATCATTTGTATATTATAAAGTAACATACATCATGTCTTTGCCTTATTTCCAGAACCCCGTAACTCAATTTTAGGTACTTTTGAGTATTTGGTATCATAGAAAATGTCTTTCCAAGCTCCTTCTATCTGTACTCACCTATATTGTTCTGGAATGCACATAACTTAGAATAAAATGCAATTCCATAACCCCATACAAAATTTGTAACAATTATCTCAAAAGGGTAAAACTTTAAAGTTGTTTTTCTCAAAAAGACGAAAAACAAGTTATGAGGTTCTGGAAATACTGTGACGATGTGTCTGTCCAGACATGGTGTATCTGTTATGATTCAAATAATTGCATTTGATCATAATAAACTATAAAATGATGATATATGGTCAATCGTCCATCTTCATTTTTCTTCAAGTTCATTATCAGTTAACTCTTCATTCTATTTGTAAACATTGTTATTTTCGTGCCTATTTTGCTTGACTGACTTCAAAATGTGTGTTGTTTTAATACATCTATAAACATTCTAGCTTTGAGCAACATTGTTGTTGTTTTTTAGTGATAAATATTTACTGCCTCAATGGGCAGTGCTTTAGGCCAGTATTTAAATGTGTATAAATTTCACTGAAATAAACTTAAAGGTAGATTTTCTATCAATATGTGCTAAGTAATTATTTTGAGAAAATGGCATGTAAATGCCTTCACACAGATGTACTCTGAAACATTGCATTGTAACTTGTCTTAAAAGTTTCCTGGAACTACAAAACACGAGAATACAGGTATTCCTATGCTAGCGCTAACTCAGCACGTAGGTCAAGATAGGAATAATCGGACACTTGTATTTGTGGTTTTGGTAAAACATGTCAGAAAAGTGACAATGCAGTGTTGTAGAGTACATCTGTATGAAGTAAATTACCACCAATTTATAACTTAAGGATATTTTGTCCAAAAAATAAGACTATATACCTTTAATATATTTGTGACAACTTCCTTGGGCAATTTCTGATCATCTTAAATAATTGATTTTTTCCCACAAGTTGTTTTGGTAATATCCGAGGGTCTGAACGACATATCTGAAATATATCTAACCTGACATTTGTGGTATTTTACAAATGTTAGACCAATTATATATCCCTTACAGCACACAAACATTGATTTGTCATCAAGTAAATAGTATACATTGAATGTGAAAAATAATTGAATAAATTGATATGTTGATTATCATGGTTCATTACTGTTAATGTTGTAAGATACATATATATATACGTATATGTGTGATTGGTTTGAGATGTAAAAGATACATTGCATTTATGTTTGAATTTTTTTTTCAGACATATATATATATTGACACATATTTCATTCATTAAACAATTACACAATAACAAGTATCCATATCACAGTCGATTTAATATCACATCATTTTCATAACCCCCTCAAACATTGCACTATTTTGTGGGATACACTACCTCCACACTTGTAAAGGCATTTCTATGAAGCTGCACACTGGTGTTACAGTTTCCTATGAAACACTGGTATTGTTGAAGAATCTACTGCTGACAATGCTTGCTCTAGTTATGTTCCTTACTCATCAAACATCTAATGTTTAGTGTATGTAGCTGATACTGGTCTGAAGCTAATGTCTACACTTGTATTGTATGTACTCATCAAACATCTACTGTTTAGTGTATGTAGCTGATACTGGTCTGAAGCTAATGTCTACACTTGTATTGTATGTTGTCTTGTAAATTTTTATTGACTCAAGTGCAAAACTATACTTGCCATTGGCCATAAGAACATTGCATACTTATCTTTATGTTTTATTCCTGTTTTTCTTCAGTATGATGAGTAAATACAGTAAAACCTCTATAACATGACCACCATTGGGACTTTTGAAAATTGGTCTTCTTATTGAGGTGGTCTTAATATTGAGGTTGAATAATGAGCAAAATAATGAAAATGGAGTTGAAAATTGTGGTCTTAATTTTGAGGTGGTCTCGATATTGTGGTGGTCTTTAGGTGAGGTTTTAATGTAACAATATTTTGAACATTTGTTTAGGTCTAGACTATCAAAACAATATGATATTTGTGGTTGCCAATGTTTCTCGATGATAAATTATTGATTTATTTTACTTTCAGAATATATCAAACATGTCATGATCACGCCTCATTGTTCATTATGTTACTTGCCAAGCCAGGGACCAACTATCTAGAAGATGATGATTTGGTTCCCCTCATTCAAGTGAGTACTGAATGTGATTATATATGTATTATGAATACTGATACTAGTTTATGTAAGTTAAGGGCAACAGCGTTGTAGTGGACATAGTACTCCAGTACTGTCAGCTTTAGGTTCCAGTATCTTCGTAGGCATGTCGAAATGAACTGGGCTTTACGAAACCATGCATTATTCGAAATAAAATTTCAGACCTGATGAATTCAAATGATCGAGGTCCGACCGTAATTTCAACCTTTATTCATTACAACATGTAATGCTGTAAAACTATTGAATCAGGGCGTTCTGATGGTACTTTTTGATGAAGTACACTATACTGCGAGAGGAACACACTTATTTACATTAAATCAGATTTTGTGTCTGAAATGACAGCATTATCTCTGCTTCAAGTTTATATGTGTAGGATAAACATCCTGTGAATGTTTAGTCTAGGTATCAATATAAGAATATACCTTTGTTTCTTTGGTATACACTTCAATATACGTATTCAAGTACTTTCTGATAATAATTATACATACAGAATGGTCCAGAAAGCGGGGTTTTATCCACATCAGAATACTGGCTTTTAGTCCTTGTAAAAATGCTGGATTTTATCCCCTCCTAGAAATGGTGGTTTTCAATCATTCCAGATATGTCATCCTTTAGCACTTCAAGATTTGGTCACCCCAATTGTTGGAAATTTAAGGAGAAAATTAAGTTAATGATCTCTCAGGCCTTGTAAATCTGTATGATAATATGTTTATGATATTTTTGCTATTTACTTGTCTGTTTCCTTATGTCGTACAATTGAATTCTCCTGAACGATCTAATTATCTGGATCCATTTACTGTTTTGAAAACAGGTTGTGGGGGGTACGGACATTGATTCTTGTTTCTAGGTAACTGTTGCTATGGCAATGCTTTGACTACTCCTTAATTACTGAAGGTAATACATGTTTATTTTATGAAAAGTCGGGCAAAGATAACAACACTTATCTGAATTTCACTATTATAATATCTTCAATTAACGCCATTACTACACAGCAACAAAACAACAACATGTTAAAACCTTATTTAATGTTTGGATACTTGTGGCCGCAATATTCTCCCTTCGTACACAATGTTGCCATTGCCAAGTAGAGAATCAGTAAAACCCTGGCCAGCCGAAGGCCATGTATATATTTATTTATAGTATATATCTGAAAATAACTCATTTACTAATTTCACTGTTATGCCAACTTCTGCTATGCAACAAAAACCACTTGCCAGAGAAACTATTCTGCTATGCAACAATAACACACGCTATTAGTGTTATACATTATTCTGTTACGCGAGAAAAACCGTGCACGATTTAAGACATTATTCTGCTATGCAACAAACCACACGCAATTAGCCATTAGACTGCTATGCAACAAAACCACACACTGTTAGATTACTGTGCTATGCAACAAAAAACCACAAACTCTTCGCCATTTGACTTTGCTATGCTAATTGGCTCTAACAGTATATTCCGCTATAACATTATTTACCGCTCTACATGAAGATGCCAAAAAATTAGAGGTGTACATGGGACTACCTAGCATATAAGCGCTGTTTGGGCTGTACCCTCACCTCTAATTGTTACAGTTTAAATTTAGAATATTAGATGTGTCCCTTGCCTCGTTATTTCATGAAGCATGAACCAGATCAAGGGACAACTATGAAAATGTAACTTGATTGAGTAGTCTCCCTTGGTTAATCGAGTCTACCCGACACAAGTAGAGACCCTAGAATTAATGTGACCAACGGCTGACCAGAATTTTACAATTTGCGACAAAATTAGATTTCAAGAGGATTAAAAATAAACAAGCAATATACTATGTACATGGTCACTACATATAAATCATCACACGATAAGAATAACTCTTATTGTCATTGTCCACATGATTCATTCTCTTTCCTGCTTATCAGGGTTTCCGACAGAGTTCAACTGTTCACAAGATAGTTAATAAAATCAGATCACAATGTTCACAATAGTTATATATTCATCACTGCTTAACACAAAATAATGACGACTGTATCTTGCGTACTGTTATTGTCCAATCAACACATCTACTTCGACTTATGCCGCTTGGAGTTGAAATTCTTCGTCGGATGCTGCTTCAAATGAACGTTAAGTTATTCGTCGACTCCAATGACTTCTTTGAATGTTTCTTAACTCAATGCAGCGACCATGTACTTCGTATAAACAATTCTGGATGGTAGCAACTGAAATAATTAAAAAACTTGGCAGTAACACGTTCACCAACTAGATTGACATTCATAATATATATACAATGTGAACCAATTCAATTATTACTGGGAGGTGGGTGGGTAAAATTGTTGTGCTGTTTGCTCAGCAGACGTCAGAAGACAAGGGAAGATAATTGGTGTATGCAAAGGGAGCTAACAAAGACAACTTTCTGTACTCAATATTATTCAACCCATTTTTTATTTTATTTTTTCTCAATTTAATTTGAACCAATTAAGTACATTGAGAATATTTAACTGCCCTTTAGCAAAAATAAATTAGTATTATCGCCAAAGCTATAATCCCTATTATTTTATGAAAAGTCGGGCAAAGATAACAACACTTATCTGAATTTCACTATTATAATATCTTCAATTAACGCCATTACTACACAGCAACAAAACAACAACATGTTAAAACCTTATTTAATGTTTGGATACTTGTGGCCGCAATATTCTCCCTTCGTACACAATGTTGCCATTGCCAAGTAGAGAATCAGTAAAACCCTGGCCAGCCGAAGGCCATGTATATATTTATTTATAGTATATATCTGAAAATAACTCATTTACTAATTTCACTGTTATGCCAACTTCTGCTATGCAACAAAAACCACTTGCCAGAGAAACTATTCTGCTATGCAACAATAACACACGCTATTAGTGTTATACATTATTCTGTTACGCGAGAAAAACCGTGCACGATTTAAGACATTATTCTGCTATGCAACAAACCACACGCAATTAGCCATTAGACTGCTATGCAACAAAACCACACACTGTTAGATTACTGTGCTATGCAACAAAAAACCACAAACTCTTCGCCATTTGACTTTGCTATGCTAATTGGCTCTAACAGTATATTCCGCTATAACATTATTTACCGCTCTACATGAAGATGCCAAAAAATTAGAGGTGTACATGGGACTACCTAGCATATAAGCGCTGTTTGGGCTGTACCCTCACCTCTAATTGTTACAGTTTAAATTTAGAATATTAGATGTGTCCCTTGCCTCGTTATTTCATGAAGCATGAACCAGATCAAGGGACAACTATGAAAATGTAACTTGATTGAGTAGTCTCCCTTGGTTAATCGAGTCTACCCGACACAAGTAGAGACCCTAGAATTAATGTGACCAACGGCTGACCAGAATTTTACGCCACAGCAAATATTTAATTGAAATTACATATTTGTCCTCCAAAATTCTAACTTTGACCAATTATCCTACTAGTGTCATTTGACAAAAAAGTATTTATAGCTTCACTTATTGTTAGCAAGTACATATCGTTTCCAACATCAGACAAGTGTACTCCATCAGGTCTATAGAAACCTGGGGTTGTCCTGTCAATATCATGCACTATTATTCTTCCACGGGGGTCATTTAATATAATTTGTTTTACCTTTCGATTAATTCTCTTACGTTTTAAGTCAAGGACCTTGGCAGATTCTGGAGTGTTAGACGAATTTCGCCACTTTAATCTAGGGAGGATATAAGTCCAGGCAATTGTTGCTTCTGGAAAACTACCTTTTAGATAAGCTATTGATTTTTCCAAGTAATTTACAATTTGACAGGTGTGAGATGATGTCATATTATTCCCCCCTAAATTAATAATTATAATATTTGGCCTTATACCACATAAAATTCCATGTTGTATTATGGAATTTAGATCTTGAGCCCTCAGTGATGGTCTACCATTCCATGTCAGCTTAACATCTTTCAACTTTAAATTTTTATCACCACGAGATTCTGCCCTCACACCAGCCCATCTTACTATTGAATCACCTAATACCCATACTTCTGAAAAATTGATATAATTCACTGTTTGTCAAATAAAATAGTATTTTGCCACCAATATAACCAGCATTAAACTGGTGCATTAACAAGCCAAAACAAAAAAAAAAAAAAAAATCATATTAACTTCGACCCATTCTAAAGCAATGACTGTTACTGGGAATTCAGTTATAATCGTAAATATCTTTTGTAAGCATCAGATGACCACCGGCCCATTTGCTTAATTGCCAACTCAGAAACTCCCTGGACTGCCAGCTCACTGGCACGTCCAATACGAAAACTATGTGAGCGATACTTTTGATTTGTTATCCCAATAGATGTCAGGACTTTAGATAACACTGCAGAAAATTGCGATCTCATCAACGGACTTCCATTAGCATGGCAAAACAGAAACACAGATGACTGATTTCTTACCCTTAGAAATTTGATCATTGCATTAACACAGCATGAACTACTGTCTTGAGTTTTTGGCAGTCTTATTTTAATTGGCAGGCCATTTTGATTGGTTTTTGTTTCTCGTAATTTAAGTATTATCGCCTCATTATTATTTTCTATTCCAAGATCATCAAACCTTAGAGCTCTCTGCTGCATATCTTGTTTTGTTACTATTATTTCACCAACCCGAAGTAAACCAAAGTAAGCCAGTGTAAAGACTGCTGTGAATAGTTTAGATTCATAAATGGAATAACAGACCTCAGGGAGTTTTTTACAAATGGATTTTAATATATTTAACGTAATAGGCAATCTGCTATCCTTGCTTTGTTTCAGCCTCCTACAACCTTCGAGCATTTTTTTAACCACAAAAAACTGAGTAGGGTCTGGCCAATTGTGCAATTTGTGCTGGAATCTTATGCCAGCAATGTACAATGAAATAGTAGCTGGTGCATAACCAGTTTCAAAGCAGAATGAAATGAAAAGTACAATATGTTCATCAGGTACGGGCCATAATTGTGATAAATGATAATAATAGCGGAACGACTCAAAGGAATTTAATGCAGTCTTGTAAGCTGAACGAGTGTTCTTTGCCATGCTGCATTCTAACAAAGTGCTAACTCTCTGTCTAATACATTCCAAAGAAGGTCGGGCACCTCTGTTGGCTCTGAGTCTGCCTTTGGTGCGAGTTGTTTGAATCGCTGCAACTGTAAACGAGATAAAGCGTCACAAATTGAATTTTTTACCCCGCTAACATGCTGTGACTTGATCACCAAATTAAACTGCAGGCATTGGATAGTTAAATTACGTACTAACATCATAACAGCATTTGACTTTGAAGTCATTGAATTCACTATGTGTACCACAGACATATTATCGCTTCTAAAACAGATCTTTTTATTTCTTAATTCATTTCCCCAGATATACACGGCAGCCACTATTGGAAATAACTCTAACACTGTTATGTCCTTTGTAAAGCCTTTTGAGTGCCACCTCTGAGGCCAAGCTGAATATGCCCATTTTCCTGCAAAATAAATGCCAAAACCTAATCCTGCACCCCCAGCACTGTCAGTATACAAATCAACATCATTGTTTGACACCCAAAACCTATCGTGGAAAATTGTGACCCCATTGAAATTTTTAAAAAAATGTTTCCACATTAGCAAGTCTTGTCTTATCTCCGTCTTAATGCGGACATGATGATGTGATTTTGTCAAACCACAAATTGAATTTATCAAGCGTCTGCAAAAGGGTCTGCCTGGGACAATGGCTTGGCAAGCAAAATTCAAAACCCCAATTAGGTGTTGCATTTCACGCAATTTTGCTTTTTCTTTACCCAACATTTGATTAATTGTACGCACAATCTCATCTACTTTAACCTGTGGTAGCCTTACAGTCATCTGTTCAGAATCCAACTCCAAACCTAAGAAGCAAATTACTGTTACTGGGCCAGCAGTTTTGTCTTCTGCTAATGGGACTCCTAAAATCTGCATACAATCTTTAAATGTGTGCATAAGATGTAAGCACTCATTAGTTTTACTTTTACCACCTCCCAAAAAATCATCTAGATAGTGAATAAGGTGCTGCGTTAGTGCTTTTCTTTTAACATAAAATTCTAAAAAGGTTGCAAATTTCTCAAATGTACTACAACTTATTGAACAGCCAAATGGCATACACTTATCAAAATAGTACTTGCTTTGGAATTTAAAACCTAAAAGATCAAAATCGAGTGGATGGACAGGTAACAATCTAAAAGCTGCTTTAATATCCATTTTAAACAATGAACAATTTTTTCCTAAATCCTGCACCATATGTATAGCCTTATCAAATTTTGTATACTGAACAGAGGAATATTGCGGATCAATGTAGTCATTCACAGAACTGCCTTCTGGATAAGACAAATGATGTATGAGTCTATACTCATTGGGAACTTTTTTGGGAACTAAACCTATTGGGGATACCCTCAATGTTAGCATTGGACAACTGTCGTAGGGGCCTGCTACTCGACCCTTTATAACTTCATGCTCAATTTTTTGTAAAACAATATCTGGCCTAACAATTGCAGATTGCAAATTTTTGGACTCAAACTTTAAATGTGGACCGTCATAATGCAAGGGAAAACCGTTTATAAAACCTTTTGACAAGTACTCGGCATCAGAATGGTTATAAAATTGTAGTTCCTGCAATAAGTTGTTTACCTTTACAGGTGAAGTAGCCAAAGAAAAATAATGAGTTTTATTGTACGTTTCCACCGGTTCTACCCCGATAATTCCTGTTGAAGGGCCTGTTACTATGAGGTCTCCGAAAGGAACTGTTAAAAGGTCTACTTTGGGGAAATGACAATTGCCGGTTGTCGCTGTATTTTGGGCATGCTCCTGCTCCGTGTAAAACCGAGGCACATTTTGAACATGTGTGGGCAAAACGACAATTTGGCCAGTTACAAGATCCTTTATAGTTAAAATCATTACAGGAGTACGATTTTGATTTATTTTGGTTCTGATTCCATGATGTCATTTGAGCCTGGCCAGAGAAACAGCGCAGCCATAAGTCCCCGTTAAGAACGCTCCACGGACTTACTTTTATACTTTGTCTTAAACGAAACTGCTCATCATAAGTCCTCCATCCAAAGCCAGTGTACTTATTAGCAGCCTCACGAATAATTGAAATATATTGGATTAATTCCTGTACAAATGATGGATGTTCAGTTACATAGATTGACATGAAAATAAGAAACGCATCCGACCACTGCTCAATATTCTTGACCTTGTCCGCAGAATGTTTAGGGCCAGTCTCAATCTGACCATCCTCGTTCAAACGCAAGAGGCCACCTCTATGCGATGATTCAGCTAATTCTACTGCCCCTTTAAGCAGTACTGCTAAATTAATATATGTATTCTTTTTAATTTTGTCTTTAATTTGACTTGGGACATGGACAGTTATGTCATCCCCACCACACCTCAAAATTTCAGGAGATTCCTCCTGCAAATTATTTAAATTCAAATTATTACTAAAGGAATCATTACAGCTATTAACAGTAGCAGAGCATAAATTCTGCTGCATCATAATATGTTCAAAATCAACAAAACGATTTTGGGCTATACCTCTCCTTGATTTTGCCATGGTGGCGCCATCATTTTCTGCCTGCTCATTATCTTCATTTAAGACGTCAACAAGCTCAACATCCTCACTTGAAACTGCAGCTGTGCTTGACCTAAGCCTCTTTGTTCCTCTGCCTCTTCCTGGCATGTTATATTAGTACAGAATTGCAAGGATTGCACCAGATTTATTTAACTAAAATTGTTGTGCTGTTTGCTCAGCAGACGTCAGAAGACAAGGGAAGATAATTGGTGTATGCAAAGGGAGCTAACAAAGACAACTTTCTGTACTCAATATTATTCAACCCATTTTTTATTTTATTTTTTCTCAATTTAATTTGAACCAATTAAGTACATTGAGAATATTTAACTGCCCTTTAGCAAAAATAAATTAGTATTATCGCCAAAGCTATAATCCCTATTGTTTTCAACGCTTGGAATGTGAGTTGCAAAGATTTAATGTTAGTAACATAAAATAAATTAGGTTAATTTTTGATGCTGCAGTATTACTTCTTATTTCTTATTTTTCTTTATATTTATTTATGTTCATATTTCAGGGAAGTCGAGAAAATCTTATGAGCACGGTGGTAAGTAAATTATTTGAAATAATTATAATGAAACTTCTAGTGGGTTTAAGAAGATGTCAGTCTTTTGAAATATAAATGTTAGAAGTAATAGTAAAATGCTAAGAATACCAAGTTAAAAACTACTTATTTGAATATTAACACTAGCACACACTTGATATTTTGAGTATATATTGATTTATGTGTGAAGAAAAGTTTCCAGTAATTTTGAGACATCAGGTTATCAAAGTTTTGAGCTGACTGCTAAAAAGTTCAAGAGCCTTGTAAAGGGGAACTCGTATATCCTTTCAGCCTGGTGTACATCAAATAATATATGCAAGCTTTTAACAATGAAATTACTTTATTTTTATTTTCAGTATTGTAAATACATATATACTGAATGATAGTGTCGAAATAATATTTCAAGCCAAAAACCTGACATGAAGGAGTGTTTTCAGGATGGTAGGCAGTTGCATCAGATTATGTAACTATTGGATAAATAATAAATTTTGATTTCTTCAGGCTGGAAACCAGACAATACAGACAGTGTTGGAAATGTTAGAGTGTATTCTACCCTCACTAACAGAAAACTACCAAACAATGTCACCAATGGGCAGTTTACAGAGGGCCCAGTCTGCTTTAAGTGAACTTCATACACATGTAAAGACAACTGAAACAACTGATCAGCTAATGGTATGTGTATTTACTGATAAAATAAGTGTATAATTCTACAATATTGCATAACAATATTGAAAATGAACAAAAATAAAATGCTTTATTGCAGTAACTACTGTTGCATGTAATGAATGTGCAAAATAGTATAAAGTGGAAGTGGTTATAATAAAGTTTCCAATGTGCAGTGCTCAGGATGTTAAATAAGGGGTTTTCATCTGTTTTTATTGCTGTTGGTCCTACATTTTCTCAATGACATACATTTCTCAACACAAATTATTATCATTGTCGTCTTTCCCCAGATTTTAAGTAGATTTTCCAGAAGTCGCTGTTAAAAGAGCAAAAGTCTGTTAGGAAATAGAAATTGTAAAAAAAATTCATTCAAAGACAACTGCCATAATTTCAATGGATAACAAATAGTGTTTTTGTTTATAGTATGTTTGCATCAAGTGGCCACTTTGTTGTGTTTGAAAGAACAGTTTGATAGTAAATCATTTGTCTGTTCTTGTACTATTTCAGGCAGTCACGCTAGGCTCACAGGAGGGAGCATTTGAAAATGTTAGAATGAATTATGTCGGGGATCAAGGTCTACAGATTCGGCAGTTGATTACATCACACATGTTACGTCGTGTCGCTATGTGCGTACTGGCATCGCCACATGGCAAGAGACAGCACCTGGCAGTGAGCCATGAAAAAGGAAAAATAACAATCCTACAACTGTCGGCTCTGCTTAAACAAGCAGACTCTAGCAAGAAGAAACTAACATTGACTGTAAGAATTAGTTTTTTGGAGGTCATTTTTGCTGCTTTTTACCATATATTACTGAACCATTATTCTACATATAGTCACATGTAATTATATACAACTATTATCATAGGGGATATTTTGACTCATGTTCTGCTGGATTTTGAAGTGAAATATAGTCTGTGAAAGAATTTAGCTACATTGTGTTTTATTTTGTGTTTTTCAGAGGCTTGCATCTGCACCTATACCCTTCACTGTTCTGTCAATCAATGGTAACCCATGTAACGAGGATTACTTGGCTGTCTGTGGTCTAAAGGTAAAAGGCCATTGTTTATATTGTCTTCAGTTATCTACAATTATTTAAATTCTTTTTTGGGATATTTTTAAATTAACAGAATTTGCCAGGCTTCACTAGTCTTCAATAAATAGAAAATATAATAAAGTTCTAACCTTTGTGTTACACAAATTTCTTTAACATGGGAATTGATTTTCTACCAGACATGTTAGTATTATCAAACATTAGTGGTGAACTCTGCTTATGTTTATTTTTTTCTGCATTTATATATTTGTTCTGAATTAACACCTTATTTCAAATGTAAAATTGAGGAAAGTGTTTTTTTCGCCTTTTCCTGAACAGATATTAACATATTTTTTCTTCATTTAAAAATGGACTTCTTGGGCCCAGCCCTTTGAAATAAATGTTATTTATATATAACTTATATATTTACAGGATTGTCATGTGCTCACATTCACCAGTTCAGGGTCAGTCTCGGACCATCTTGTGTTGCATCCAACATTAGCATCCAGTAACTATATCATCAAGGCCCTGTGGTTGCCGGGCACTCAGACAGAGCTAGCTATAGTCACAGCTGACTTTGTGAAGGTATCATGGCTATTTTAGAAACATACTTAACAAATGCTGTTCATTTTACTGATTATGCGTAACGTCAAATTTCGAGCCTAGTTGCACATATGTCTGTGTAAATGTTTCTCTGTGAATTACCTTTATTTAGACTGGAGAGAAGGAATATTTAAAGCATAAAACTAAGTACTCAAGTGGTACAAATATGTTCCAATTTATTTATATCCTGCAGAATAATTTATGGGTATTGTTTGTGATATATTTTTCTGCCCCAAAATGTAGGCATACAGTAACGGCACCACTGTTCTAATCGTTTGTTAGTGGATTTGTCTGTTTTGTCACACTGTATCAGTCTGAGGTGTTGTTTTTAAATTATTCAAGAGATTCCTATGAAACTCAACACAAAATATGTTGAGCATTAGTTCTGGTGCATCACATACAAGAGTCTGGTCTATATGTGTAAGGTCACAGACAAGGTCATTCCAGTTTATAAGCATTTGTCACTTACTGTTTATAGCATCTCTTCTTTATTGTTGAAACTTATATAAATGTCTATAAATGACATATTTTGATACTATGATATATTTTTAGATCTACAACTTGTCAGCTGATGCCATCAGTCCTCAGTATTTCTTCCTGTTGCCCAGTGGTAAGATACGTGATGCAACATTTGTCTTCACCGAGGAAGGTCGGTACATTGTGATTATGTCATCATCGGGATACATCTATTACGAGGTGATGGGAGACAGTAGCAGTGCCAAACATGGGCCGTTTTATATTACCAATGTAGTGGATGTCAAACACAATGATCTTAAGGTGAGAGTTATTTTCACAGAAAGAATGTCCCAATCTCCAGTGCAGAGATCTTCTTTTACAAAATATAGAATATTCTTCCTACTCAATTGCCCCCTAATTTTAATAAAGTCCTGTGTGATTATAATTGTACTTTCCTTGAACAATTTAAACTTAATCTCAACTATTTTGAAAAGGGATGCCAATTATCACAATATTCACAATTGAACCTAAATTCCATAATTTTCAATGTTGATCACGTTTGCATGCATTGACATTAGCTAATAAAAACGAAAATAAACAGTATACTTGTTGGCCATTTGGTATTTGGTTGGTTTTTACAAAATTAGTCCATGAAAATTTCTCAGTTTTTTTACAGCTAGTATAGATACCAAACAGCTCATCATCGTGGTAGTCTCAGAAATATAAGCATGTATTCATGAAACAATGGAAACACAAAACAGGCAATAATGATTCTCTTGTGAACATAACTAGTTAATCATTTGGTTAACGTACTGGTATATAAAATACATACTGGTATGATTTCAGGATGTGAATGGACAAGTAGCTGGAGGTGGTGTGTCCATATACTACTCCCATGCTCTACAACTGCTGTTCTTTAGCTATACACAGGGTAGGTTCAAAGCCATTTTACTGATACAAGTGGTCTGTGAAAAGATACCTAAAACAATTTGTCTCAAGATTATAAATGTAATTGAATCACTCTTCAGTTTGCTTCCTAGAAAAAAACAATTTTGAGAGGTATGGTAGTGATCCTTACAGCGGTAGACCCCACAACATGAATTTGAGTGGCCGACATGCTTATACTCTGATGCTTACATGTTGAATGGTGTCTTAAGTTAATATAATATATTAATGAATTTGCATCCTTCAGATGCTACAAAGTGTTGATACCACCGCTGCAACAATGTTCAATGATATTTTTATTGCTTAGGTAAGAGTATGTGTGCACCTTTGGAGAAGGACCTGTCTGCAACACCTGTGGTATTCCCGATCACCTTTAAAAGGTAAGGTCTCAAACTCCAGCATTTATCAAGTGATGTTTATTTTTTAAGTTAGTCAATCTCTCCATTTTGGTCTCTCTATTCTTTACCATGCAGAGCTTATGTTTACCATTTCTTATAAATAGGTTTTTCCATGACACTCGATTTTATTTGGATAGTAAAGAAACAAGTTTGGGTTGCTCACCAAGCCACAGTATGCCAGCCTTGGTGTTGACAGCATTTATCTGTACATTTATTTTGTTAGGCTAAAAGTATTGTAATTTTGGTTAATGTTGAATGAATGTTGTATAAAGAACTGCAATTTACGTAATAAATGAAATACTGCATTCATGTCAATGAATTATTGAATTCATTAAATCAAAAGGTTTGTTTTTATTGTTTTCAGAAAAACCCATGTAATGAATTTAATAATGTATGACCACTTATGTGATATTCTATGTTTATATCCTAAATGTGTTCTGATATTCACAGTTCCAATGGTAGTGGGAAGGGTAACGCTGCTCACCAACCACTAGTACAGTGGTCAGAAGTTGCCGGTCATACTGGTTTACTTTATTGTATGACACAAACTACAAACAATCCTGTAGTTCTAATGATCAAGCCTGATGCTTTACTTATTCAAGAAATAAAAGTTGTACCTGCTAAAGCCAAGATTCAGGATGTGGTGGCTATAAGACATAGTGCTTCAAATTCGGACCAGGTAAATAAAGTCCCCTTTCATTTCGATTTCAGCTTGAGAAGAATGAGGTATTGGGATAATTTGGTGTCTAATTGGTTGTCAACATTTCCTACGACAACTTTTGTGGAACTCATATAATTTAAATTCAACAAAAATTTAGTGGATGCATCCTCTTGTGATAGGAATTCAAAGTTATTTTAAAAGTGACCCCAGTCTCCACTGTGGGCCTGGGGGCAGAGCCTCTTAATGTGATAAAAAATCATTTTCTTCAAATATCTTCTTGACAGAACTACTCAATTGAATTCTCGGAGAACCAGAGATGGGATATCTAAGGTCAATATAGTCTTATGTTTAAACAATCTTTTCTTCAAATCCATATGTTTAATTCAACCAAATTTGTCTGGAAACATTCTCTAGTGGAAGGGATGCAAATGATTGCCCTGAACCCGACATGGTGACCTAGGACAGAGTTACATAACTGAAATCTGTATGATCTTGTTTATCAATGATATATATCCTGTATAATCTTGTCTATCAATGATATATATCCTGTATGATCTTGTCTATCAATGATATATAGACTGTATGATCTTGTCTATCAATGATATATATCTGGTATGATCTTGTCTATCAATGATATATATTCTGTATGATCTTGTCTATCAATGATATATATCCTGTATAATCTTGTCTATCAATGATATATATCCTGTATGATCTTGTCTATCAATGATATATAGACTGTATGATCTTGTCTATCAATGATATATAGACTGTATGATCTTGTCTATCAATGATATATATCTTTACAGCAAAGAACAACAATGATACTGTTATGTGAAGATGGCAGTTTAAGGATCTACATGGCCAATGTGGACAATACCAACTATTGGTTGTCCCCTACCTTACAGCCACAGAGTCCTATCTCAGTACTCAAACCAACCAAGAAGAAAAAATTAACAAAATCTGGTATGTACTTCATTATGACTCATTGTGTTATGCCCACTTAAACCTGTTCCGCTATGTGTCATTATCAATACATGTATTGGGTCATTTGAATAGCAAAATTTGGTATTTGTGTTTTGTTAAAGTTGTGAAGACTGTATGGAAAGTTTTGACCAATGAAATGGTGTGTTGTATTGCCATGCTCAAAGTCATCTTGTGTTTCTGACTTCATTTGAAGAGTATCATATTGTTATATGTAATTTCATTTCAGGTTATCCATTAATATTTATGAATTGGAAACTTTGACTGCCAGTTCATCTGGGGTACATAATTTAGTGTGCTTTGTGGGTTCAGTACTTGTTTTTGTTGTACATGTAAACATCACATACTTTCCATGAATTACCTGAGCTACATTTAAGGGACTAGAGTTCAAATGCGGTCCTTATGGAAAAGTTTGTATGTATACTAGAAATTTTAGCTTCAAAATCTCTGATCATTTGACTGGATCTGAGAATTTAGATGTGTCATAGTTATGTTTAAACTTAAACTTAGCAATAAGTTGTCTGTTCTAAAACTTGCATTTCTTTCTACTTTCAGGTCGTCCAACCGGATCTGTTAATTTCCCCATAGATTTCTTCGAGAACTGTCAACAGTCGAATGACATAGACTATGGGGGGAACGATGTATTACAGATATATAATGTTCAACAAATCAAGCATAGGCTTAACACAACAGGAATGTACATTGCTAGTACAAAGGTATGTATATTTTTGCTGCCATATAGCTACCATCTGTACATCTCCACTATCTTCATTTCATTTGAATGGCGGTAATATGTTTATCTACATTTATATTGATTTGGCAGCTTTAACCCTTCTTCTTACTGTGGTATATCAAAATTTACATCTTTAATTGAGCTATTTTTATTGTTTTCATGGAATAATTTTAACTCAGATATAACTTATAAACCATTCAAGTGGTATGCATTTAAATGTACACAAATATTTAGCATGGTGAGAGGGTGTGTCACGTTCTAGACTCTGGTCTGTAGCTCTATAGTTACAGGCAAGGTGATTCCACTTTGGGGGCATTGTCACGTACTGGTGATAGTGCTTATTACTGAGGCTACATATTTTATGTCTTCTCACAGTATGACTACGAGATGATACTGAATTTAGTACATCATGTCATCAAATTGAAATAAGCAGTTTGGGTGGAGATATGAAAACATTTTTGTGAAAAAGCAACCATCTAGTTTCTGTCATATGTTGATTGCAGCCGGCTGGCTTCACAATAGAATTGACCAACACTAACGGTACAACTGTGATGGTTGGGGTACGTGTGTTTGTGGGTAGCCAGTCCGTTGAGAGAGCTCCAACCTATCTAGAGGTGTTTGGTCGCACCGTACAAGTGCAGTGTACCAAACCAAGATGGCTGGATCTGCCATTTACCAGAGAGGAATCACTCAATGCTGACAAGAAGTTTTCACTATTCAGTAAGTACATATTGGTTTACACACATATTTTGATAGCAATGTCACAGTGTTCTTTATTTTTTGTTTTCTCCAAGTACCAAGACAAAAGCCTTATTGTTTTGTGAGTTAATATTGTTAACATACACTGTTGATCAATTTGCCAATTTTCATCTTCTCAATTATTTTGCTGAATCATAATTCCATACTGCAAATAATTGTACAGGTTGTAGATATTACAAAGCTGATATTCTGTCTTAAGAAAAATTGCTGCTAATATGGCATTTAATTTGCCTTCGAAATACCTTTGTCAACAAAACTTAGTCCTAGTGTTTGAAGAAATGAAAGCTCACTGTAATATATGGAGACTGACTTGGGGTAGAACTAAGTAAGCCGTAGAGATATTGCTATGTTTAATAAAAATCTGTAAAGAAATATAAAAGTTCAGTCAAGATAAAGTTTCGAAAGCAGTCAAATTCAGCTGTCTGCAGTAGCAAAAATGAAGTCACAAAATATGTGGTTTCTCCACACTGATGTTTATCCTAGGTTTAACTGTATCATACAATTTATTTACAGTTGGACCTAGCACCGACCCAGCTGGTGTAACAATGATTGATTCTATCAAAGTATTCACTAAGACAAAAGAAGCATTTGGCTGGCCAGAAGAGCCAGAAGAATTCAATGAACAAGCAGCAAGCAAACCGACGCCGTCTACGGCTTCCTCTGCAGGCAATGGCATCGAGTCTGACACCCATCCTGTCACCCTGACCTGTATGCCACTCACATCAGCTGATAGGTAAGTTTAGAAGTCATTAGTAAGCTTTCAATACACTGAGATTGCCAAAGCTGGGTATACTGCTATAGCATATTGAGGCCATTGTACCTGAGTTTTGGTGAATAAGCTGTTGCAAAGTTTTGTGTGAAACTGGATGGGTTCCTAAATTATTTGTCTTGAAGAAGGCAGGGTGTCAAAACGTTGACTAATAAGATCATTTAAGTCGCTTTATCACATTGGTGTTGGCTTCTAATACTTTTGATAGTTTTGTGCTATCACCTTTAACTTAAAATAACTATTAACTTCTGGATATTAATATATTGCAAAACATCAATAAATATCATGTTTTGTCTCCTGTGTATTTGTCTTATTAACTTTTAATTTGAAAACTAAAATTTCACTTAATTTATATTTCAGGTTGCTAAGTAGCGCTCTGGAAGTATTGGATGGCGCATTTTCAGCTTCACCATCTGATGAGAAGGTAGTTGTTCTTATTGTACATACAATTTTCTCAAAACTACCGAAAATACTTTGTTCTGTAGATTAAAATGGCATAAAAAACAGATTTTTTTTTTCGACTCTTATTTGAAAAGTTACACTTCTCTATTAATTGGTGAAATTCTGTATTTGAACATGGAGACCAATTTCAGAACTAAGCCATTTCATTGGTCAATTTTAAGACTGTGCTCAGAATCTATTAACTAGAGGCTATATGTTGGTACTTCAAACCCTGGGTTGTCACCATACAAACTGTGTCACAGTGGCTTAAAATGTTACGCATTTCAATTCAGTGCCAAAGAAAATGGATTTATAATTCGGTAGTTTTAGGGTGAGACTTTGCTTATATTAATGTTTCTTCATATCTCCAGGACCCATTAAGAGAGAAGGCATTGGAAACTGCAACAAATTTACTGACTTTACCAACACCATCCAGTGTTCAACAACACACAAAGGCTTTGTTGGCTTCTTTGTTCTCAAACAAGACTATCTACCATGGTCACAAGGTATGTGTAGGGATTAAATACAACTGTTCTAATTATAAAAATGCTTTTCCATGACTCGGTGTTCTCCACAATATTAATGATTGAGTAGACAGTTCTTGTGATACTTCTGAATGAACACTGTCTGTATAAAAAATCAGGTATCTGTTGGTAGATACCTTGTTGGTCTCACACACGCTATGTTGCTCATGTTACTTGTTGATCATATACGATGTTAATTCAAGCTTCTTTATCTTTAAGAGTTTATTCCGTTAAGTAGTTAGTTCTTCAGATTTTTCGTTTGTCCATCCATCTGAAACCTTCCGTGTCAGTTATAACTTAATGCTTAATGTTTCAAGGGATGCCAGTCAAACTTTAAACAAATGTCAAGCATTATTATAAGGTGTGTTGGCTGCAAGAGTTTTGTCTGAACCTTCACGGTCATGGGTGATGTCATTCCTGTGAGGTCATTGGTCACTTTGTAGTGACTGCTCTTGTTAAGTGAATGGTCAAATGACAAATATTTATTCTGAATGAATAGATGAAGTATTAATGTGGATTATACCAGATACCTCAAGAATTAGCAATATTGCCTTGATGGACTGCATAATTACCATTGTTACTTGTGACATCTGTTAAAGATTATCATCATAGTAGAGTTTTTACCTTGCAATTCAGGATGAAACTGAACTACAACATGTGATGCACTGTCTCCGTGGCGACAAGGAAGGTCACGTGATGGATGTTGAAGCATTCCAGAGACTGCTGGTTACTGCTAGATCTGTGGCTGTCTCCCGGCCCCATAACCTTGTCAAGTTTGCGGCTGGATCCTCTGAGGAGAAGGAAGGTATGTTAAGTATGAATGAAGATCTTTTGCATTCATAAGAAAGTAAGGCTTTCAGTGTTTTTTTTACACTTCACTTTTTGGAGCCTGCGCAAAACAAAGGAGAGCAGCTATATTGTTTCTATAGGCATCTGTTATGACTGAAACACACTCAAATGCACACTGAACAGATAGTTGACAGTGGCAACAATATATATTTAGCATAAAGATCCAGTAGCTACCTTACGTAAAAATCTCTTTTTTCAATTTTATTGATATTTCAAAATTTATATCAATATCGAATCAAGTCATTGGTATTGATAATGTATCAATTGATATCATTTATATCGATTGCACCCCAAAATATTATTATTTTATCTCTGCAGTGTTGGAAGTGACAGATTTAGAGAAGGTAGATGAAGTCATGGTTACTGTTGGAGAGTTAGAACCTCAAGAAGGTTGCCATTTCGTGTCACAGTTGATGAAATCATTCTGGAGACTGCTAGCATCTAGACCCTGTAACCCCATGCTGGCCCCTGTTTGCTTACCTGGTAAGTATATACATGAACTATCTACAAATTGGATCTGTCGCTTGCAGAAATACAGACGATATACTCCAAAATTACATCAATTCTTTATGTATTAATGACTAAATATTAGGCTTGTTAATGGTTAAATGGTTAAAACTAATTAACTATAGGAGTGTCTAATTATGGCTTAGTAGAAGCTGTAATCTGATTAGCTTAATTTTATACAGTTTGTAAAATTTACTAAACCAAAAGATCTGAAATACTACACCTCCATATTGGATTGCCAGAGTTTGTCCGCCTTCATAAATGTGGCTGCTATGGTAGCATTTATCTGAACACTTACGATATGGAAAAAAATTAAGTTATTTTTACATTTTATTGTTTCTGCTATGTGTTGCCTTACGCTGCTGTATTTTCACTTTCAGGTCTAAGCCATGTAGATGCTAATGTCGGTGCCCTGGTTGAGATAATCCATGCTTTCACTGTGTCAGACTTAGACAATATACAACTAGCAAGCAAACTATATGCTAAACTACTTCTCAACCCAGACAGTACAGTAAGCTTTGCATGTAAGCAAGCTATGATTAGATCACTTAGAACGAAAACCAGAAGAAAGAGGGTGTTCATACCGTCCCCTCCTAGATGTTGTTCCCCTGGTGAGTAGGAGTTTAATTTTCAGCTCTCCTAAGCAAAAGTCTTCTGTGAGATAATGTGATGGATTTGTGTATATTGTCTTTTGTATGTCAATATTTGCTTTAAGGGAAATATCGTCTATAAAGCATAACAGCTTCTCATCTGAAACCACAGGGCTTATTTCATCCAAATCTCACAGAAATGTCCCTGCTGTAGGGTCTTCCTCGAAAGTTGTTTAAAATATCTTAATCCATTTGAATGCGTTGCTACCAAAACATTGTGGGGCATTGTCTTATCTAGAACAATATAAAAATAGTAAAAAGGAAAAAAAAATTAACAAATTGAGAATCCAGATTTCATGCAATTTACATATTATAACATAGATGTTTCATGTACAATTAACAACTACATTATTTATGTCTTGCTTACAAATACTTTCTGCTTCCATATTGAAAACTGGTTTGAAGTAGTTATTTGTAAATTTTGTTAATGTTAACATTTATCTATTGAAGAATGTTGTGCACTTATGTAAGATTTCTGTACTTTTTTACCTTCACTAGGTGAAGAAGATGAAGAGTCAGCTGCCAAGGGAGTTAAACCTGAATCTACAATGATTCAATCTCTAACTATCAGTGAAGCCCAAGATGCAGATGACATTGAACAATTTGAACTTGTAGTAAGTAATTTTACCCATTGGCTCTGAAAAAATTCATATTTCCTTTCTATAAAATTAACAAGAAAGTGCATAACAGCTGATCTAGAGGGGTTAGTTAGGTATTTGGGTGAAGCATAAATTCTCTGTGGTGATTTTAGAGTTGATAATGCATCTAACATCATTTTTCACCCTTCTTTAAATGGGATGTTGCTTGCATAAGAATGAATCATTATGAACAGGAATCCAATGAAAAGCTTGTTTGGTTAATCGAAGCCAAATAAAGCTGAAACATTGTCAAGATTTCATGATAAATCTAACACTACCAGAATATTTAAAAGCAGTTTAAGTAGATGTTTGACCTTTTACCTGATGTATCTCATGGTGACTTATTCACACTAATATAGTTGTGGCAAATATTTGGAATATCTATTGATTTTGGATTGTAGATGAAAATGAATATTTTTTCTAGGGTAATGAACCTATGGTTTTGGAGCCATCGGAAGGTGGTGGCCATCCACTAGAAGCCTTGTTACAGAGAGGAGGAGGCTTTAACCCAGTGGTGGATATACCCCCTGATGCTGATGATGAAACAATGGTGGAGTTGGCCATAGCGCTAAGTTTGCAGGACCAGGTAAACATTTTTCTCATTATTGCGTAGACTAGAAAATCTATTATTCATAGACGTTTGAGTTATGAAAATCTGAACTTCAAAAAATATGGCATGGGCTCCTTCATTTTACCAACCCTTTTTACATCGATTTAAGAACAAAACAATGCACTTGCAAAAGTCTTTGAAAGGATTATGAGATATCACACTTTGCCAAAGTTGTGTATTTAATGTGAGTTTAATGTACTTCGTGTCTGCAACTGAATTTGATTCACTTAAAATTTCCTCTTACATTGCGAGGTAAGTAATTTTACATATCGCTAATCCAATTTTAAGAAAGTACACACAATGTATATATATTTCAGAATGGTGGTGGAATTGGTTTGCAGGGCCTACGATTGGCCGGCCAGCAACAGGTAAGCACTTTACCTGTGTACGTGTGGACTGGTTTACAATCCCTGATGGGTACAGGAGTGTTAGTTCTTCATATCTTGGCCCAAATCTTCCACTTCTTCAGCTGATTTTCTTTTTCTCTTGGACATAATAATTGTACAATAAAAGTTGTCGGATTTGGTCCGATCTGGGCAAATAGTAATTTATTATGGTGTATATGATGTTTCCTATAATTTTTGAAGTTTCCTTTTTTTTCTTATGATCATTGTAACCTTTATTTCAGAATGTTGGTAACTATGAGGATAGTCAAATGTCTGATACAACGGCATCCGCTCCTGGAAGTGATGATGAAATAGGCAGTAACGCTGCCACTGATGGTTCCACACTGAGAACTTCCCCGGCAGATCATGGAGGCAGTGGTGGGTCTGAGAGTGGTGGAAGTGCTGAGGAATCCATTTCTGGTGAACATTATGGTATTTTTGTCTAAATTAAATGGAAATAGAATATATAGTTTAATGTAAATACATTTATATGAATCATCTAAAGTGGTTTGCAAGAAAAGACATTCAATGTGGTCACAGAAGTTCTATTCAAGTTCAGAATCGTTCTTGATATTTCTCCTAAAACATACAATTTATAAAACTCAGTAGGACATTTAAAATGCCTTGTTACTTGATAAAATATTTTAGATCTTTTTATGTAAGTATGGCAAAAATTCTTAAATCCTTTTTGTTGGCAAAATAAGATATGTAGATATAGGTCACTTGAAATAAACTCATCTTTAAGTTTAACACGGCTTATGATCACTGGTATTGGAAAAAATATGTTTTGTCAGGTTTCTGTTGGAGTTTATGTCATGTTTATGATCTATATTATAGCAAGTGGACGTAGCAGCATGTATGGGGACCGTGATAGAGGACCTAGAAGCGAGACCAGTAGTCTAGGGGCCCCTAGCGCTACCCTGCCACAGGATGTACATGATATAGAGGCAGATCGGTATACATCATCAAAGTATGGCTAACAAAGGACTTTCTCATAATATGTTAAACAGGGCTTTTTCTAGATTTTTTTGGAAAAGGGTCCCTGGTTTTATTATGGTTAAATTATCGATAAATTGTCCAAATGAGGAAACTTTTAAATCCCACGATTGTATGTAAATGAATACAGCTTCACATTGCTGTCTTATTATCTCTAAACATGTGGATATTTCATGAAATGCTAAATTTCACACACAACATAAAGTTTTAACTTAACTTTACATCAATTGTGAAACAAGTTTACTACTTAAATTCATCACTCTCATTGACTGCTTTCTTGTTTACTAACAGATAGGGCTTGTGAAGTTCAAGGTTCTATCTTGCCAAGGGGGATTTGAACTCGGCAGCTTCAGATCTGGAGTGGAGGCCTACCCCTCGACCACTATGCCTTCAAAGGACACACATTGTTTTTGGTCTGCCTATCCATCTCAGAATTGTATCTGTCCCATATCTGTTTACTTTGTTGAGTGATTTTCCAATTTAGTAGCCCAATAACCTTACTTAGACAAAGATGTGTTTTATTTGATTGTAGGTTACACAGTTTGAGACTAAATTTGTTGGAGAAACTTTTACAATATTTACCCCAGGTGTCAGCACAGGGTGGTGTGGCTGCCATCCCATTCATGCAGGTAAAACAACTTAGCTCTCTTACTATTTTATATTTATAAACCAATTATATCGAAACTTGATTGTAATGAAAGCACTGCATATTTGAATCACCCTCGAACTAGTTCTTGGTAAAACAGAACATGGAGTCTGGTCAATCATGCTGTACATACAAATTGAATTGAAGTGAAATTGGTTCATTTTTTTCTGACTGGAAAATTGATGTAGTGTTAGTGTATAGAGATTGTTGCTTAAGAGAGGGCCACTCTAGAGAGGTTACACTGTGCATAATAATAGAATTGAGATTAAATGTGTAGATTTTTGGTATGGGAAATTTTATTATGTTATTGCAGACAGGTCATTGCTGAAGAGATGGGCTCTCTGGACATGTACTGTATGTGCTTATGATTCTCATTACTATATTGTATGCTACTAAAAATGTTTCCCTCGCATGCAAAAAGAGGTACCACTCCTACTATTATATTTGATATATTTCACGATATATTTCCACTACCTAGGTATTATTGATGTTGACCTCTGACCTTGACATTGAGGAAGAAAAGGATCAAGCAGCAGTGGACAGTTTATTGTTAGCTTTGTTGAAGGAGTTGGATGTTACTGGTGATGGACTTGATTCTGTGTCGTGTAGAAGCAAAGAAATGGAAGTGAAACTTGTTTATATGAGACTTCTTAGTGTTCTTTTATCTAGAACCAAAGCTGGAACTAAGCCATCCACTGAGGTAAGAGAGAATTACCACAAATCCAGTCGAAAAAGTGACTCATTATTTTCTCAATGAATCATATAATCAAAATGAAACTATATTTATTACATGATACACAAAATCCAATTGAAAAAGTGAAATCTAGTTAACTCCATGATCCACAAAATCCAATTGAAAAAGTGAAATCTAGTTAACTACACGATCCACAAAATCCAATAGAATAAGTGAAATCTAGTTAACTCGATGATTTTACAAAATCCAATTGAAAAAGTGAAATCTAGTTAACTCCACGATCCACAAAATCCAATACAATAAGTGAAATCTAGTTAACTCCATGATTTTAAAAAATCCAATTGAAAAGTTAAATCTAGTTGACTCCACGATCCACAAAATCCAATTGAAAAAGAGAAATCTAGTTAACTCCATGATCCACAAAATCCAATTGAAAAAGTGAAATCTAGGTAACTCCACGATCCACAAATTTCAATTGAAAAAGTGACATTTAATTTAGTCAGTGATCCACAAAATCCAGTAAGTGGAGGGACACCATATTTTCTTCATGAATCATGACATCCAGATGGGAAGTAGACACATTACCCCCATACTGTGCATACAAAGTCCTACAGATGGTGAATAGTTGAAAGTTGACCTATTACTAGAAAACACAACCTTGCTATGAGAATATTCTGACATGTAAAGCAGCAACTACAATCTGCCACTCTTTTGGCAAAAAACGACTAATTTTGTTATAATGTATTTGAAACTTTTCAAAAAGTATGCATTACATTATTGTCATGTGAAGTGGTAAAGTTTTCATACCTGTTTTATATTTCAGTCCTCATCATTTGTGAGCAATACCACAGCTAATGCATTACTCTCCAACGGAATGATTACTTTCTGTTTGACAATTTTACAAAATCTTCTGCCATATTGGAGGAACTACAATCCTGCAGAGGTATGACAGTTGATATGTACATTTATCCACTGACATCGTTTGCTTTAATGTAACATGCGTTTTTATACCGTGTAAACCAAGTTTGAATGGCATATGTAGGAGTCATCTTAATAGTTAAGCTATTGGTACAAACATCACATAGTTATGCACCTTTGGATTTAGACAAAATATCAACATTGGCATTTGAAGTTTTTAAAAGATTTAAATAAAACTTAAAATAAAATAATACATAATCACTTTGAAGTGTAGATGAAGATGCTATGGTTATATGTGTTTATCACCGATATTATGTATATCTGAGTAAATTATGTCTCTAATGTGTTTCAAAGTAACAAAAGTGGTAACATATTTTTTATGAATTAATAAGGACGAGACTCCATTGTTACCAGGCCAACTGTTAAAGCCACGCCCAACTGCCCCACCCCCTGACATGAGTCCATTTTTCCTGAGGGAGTATGTGAAAGGGCATGCTAATGACGTGTTTGAAGATTATCCTCAGCTGTTGACAGAAATGGCGCTCAGATTGCCACATCAGGTAATGTTCTCTTTCATGCACTGCTTAGAATGACCATCATTACTGTGAATAACATTAAATACTGCACAAACATAAAAGCACTCAAACTCTGTATTACAATTGATAATGTTTTTAAGGATGTTTATTGTGAGCTTGTCTGTTTTGAAGCAACTGAAGTTATTCTCTTACCTTGATTGTCAGGTCTGCATGCACAACAAAGTTAAATATTATGTTCAGCTCAGTTTCTTAGAAAGCAAAAGTTCCTGTGATAAAGTCACCCACAGATCCTCATCTGTCTGCATTTTGGCGCTTTTGTTATATTTCTGTTCGCATTTGTGTTTGACATTGCATATAAAATTCAAGTTCTGCTTTCAGAGCATGGGATCTGTTCCAGTGTTCTTGTTTTCTAATGGCTATATATTGTATTACAGTTGAAGAAGATTGGAGATAATGTACAGACTGTTACTACAGCTGTGTTTGATTCGGCTTGGAATACAACTCTAGCAGAGTACATGATGACTCAGAGAACACCGTTTGTGAAGAAACAAGCTAGAAAGGTAAGTTTAATATTTGTGAACTTTGCAATATTATCGACATAGATGATGAATATCATTTTATACTAATTTTTGTTGCTTGTAGACAACCAAATATGCAAATTTATTTAGTTAATGTGTAAATTATTACACTATTGAAAGGCCAATATCCTTAACCTTACCATGGACAAATGGGGTCTTTGCCTTCATCTAAGTTACTGATAATTGGGACTTTGACATCCACTTTTGACTACCATAAGAGAAGCTTTTGTCTTGCTTCTATCTACCCATCCTTTGCTTTGGCTTCCCTCCATTAGGCAAGGTTTTTAGACCTTGATAATCATTTTCTGTGTATTTGCTACTTCATTCCTTTTATTAAATCTTTGTTACCCTGCATGTATATTTACAGCTGCTCATGTTTATCAGTGGATCTCGTGAAAGATATCGTGAGATTCGAGATCTGTACTCAATAGAGAAGAATTTGAACGCTGTTACAGAGCAATGTAAGAAGAGTGGTTTGTCTACAACAGGGGACGCTACTCCGCATGGTGTTATCTTGCCATATGACTCTCTACTGGTTTTGGTGAGTTTTTATAATATTTATTTTTACCCTTTTATACTGCATATAGATAAAAGTTATATCATAGTTCTGAATTAAAAAATATTCTGTATTTTCAAATCTACCAACAACATCAGTGTCTTATAAATACTATTAAAACATGCCTTAAAGTCAAGATGAAAATCTCTTCTATTCTACTAAGTGAAGGAAAAAAGTTTTAAATTGTGTTACAACAGTTATGCAGTTGAACACTCCTTTCTTTTCATTTTCACGGTGGCTGCTGTAAGCTAACGTCTAAATCTTCATGGTGAATTATCCTACTTAAATTATATTTGTATGCTGTTTTTTTTCTCAGATTGAGCATCTGAAAGCTTGTTCAGATATCGCTTCAAGTCGACCAATCAACTGGCAAAAATATTGCTATGCTAATCAAGGTAAGAAAAATTTGGAAGAAGTTAGGCTTACATGTATTTTTTTCATCACATATTTATTCTTATGAGATATGATCATTATTACATCCTCCCACCTTGATTGCAAGATGTGTCACCATTGGCTTCTTTCTAGTCCTGTCATCTCCTGTAGGTGCATCATAAAATACTCCCCATTTTATGCAATTATTAGGGATAAAATTATTTATTTTACATTTGTTGTAAAAGAAGTGCTTACAGCTGATACTAATCCCTCTCGCTGACTGTTTCCTGGGTTACTTACCTTATTGTGAAGATTGTCATCCAAAACTACTCTGGGGGGGGAGCTCATGACCTTATAATCAGAAGTCAGGTGTCTCGTTGACCCCTAAATAAAGATTTCAGAATATTATATGTTTCAATTTGCGTTTCTATGTGTAGTTTATGTGTAGTTATTTAAGCTGGATTTATCATGAAATAACCATGTTTATTTGAAGACCTCTTGAATCCACTTCCTGTGCACTAGTGTCTCTTGATGGGGAGGGCATGGTTGTGACCCTGGCCAGGTAAGAACCTGCAACCTCCAGGTCAAGTGTCAGACACCATATCTGGTACACGTCCACCCTCATATTTGTTTGTTACAAGAAAAATGTCATGATAATATTTTTCTTACAGCTATGCTACCATTCCTTGTGAAAGCAAGTATTTCATTAGATGAGGGAGTGGCAACGACGTTGCTACAACTTCTGCAATGCGCAATATGTGGAACCGCTGTCGTCAAGACAGCTCAACCGGACCAAGCTGCTCTCACATCACCAAATAAACAGAGAAAGGATAAAGACAAGGATAAGGACAAAAATGAAGGTTAGATTGAATAAGTTTCTGTTTTTTTGCCATTATAAGCTCTATAAACTATATGCTAATCCCACTGTCCGTCTGTGTGTTAGTAGGTAACTCCATCTGAAACATTTCATTTCTCTGCTACATTTTTTAACAGGTTAAGGGATTCCCATGACATTTCTCAAAAATGTTTAGGATGATGAGAATGTTTGTTAAGTGCCTGAGCTGTCAGATCTGCGCCTAAAAGGGGACAGATAAGGGCTCTTGAATAAAGAGCAAAACAGTGAAAATGGACTTGAAAATTGTGTTCTTATTTTTAGTTGGTCTGATTATTGAGGTGGTCTTTCAGTAAGGTTTTACTGTACATTAATTTTTGATTGCTAAATCACATTCTATATCTATAAATTGATTGTTGAATGTGTCTAAAAAAAAACGTATTAGTCGATTTTCAGAATTATGATAATTGTTACCTTGTATATTGTATTATTTACAGATTCTGATGATGGTCAGAAACATGACGAGTCACTGTGTGTAAGTCTGATCCAGTTGTTGAATAGAACGCTCGATCAAACTCTCATGATGCATTTTGTGAGAACATTCTTACTGGAATCTAACTCTACATCAATCAGATGGCAAGCACACTCCCTGGTACATCAGATATACAAGTAAGATGTCTTATATTTCACTCATTATCTGTTTTATCCATATTGATTACTGAAACATTTTCAATTGTTGTAACCATGCATTGGGCTGAAAATAATAACATTGCAGAGTCCAAACATTATATCTGCTGTGAACCCTCTGGACAGGTTCCCATTAACAAGTTTAAATTATGTGTTAAAACGATTATTGAGAAGAATTGAATAATTCTCAATAACAGTTTCAGGTTGGCAACAGTTAGAACAGTTTTTATTTTACAGTCTTTATATGATATAAATAAGGTTGTTCTTCTAAGGAGGTTTCATTATGATTGTTTTAGGACACGTTTTACTGTAATTGTTCTAAATTGTGCTTGTCATTTATAGAAACTCCAACAGCCAGGAGCAAGAGAGACTGTTAGATCAGCTATGGGCCCTCTGGAAGGAACTGCCTCTCTATGGACGTAAAGCCTCTCAATTTGTGGACCTACTTGGATATTTTGTCCTAGTTACACCACAGACATCAGAAAAACAGGTAAAGTCTGGATTGGAACTGTTACATTAATATTACTCGTGAAATAGTTACCCTATCATTTTACAATCAGTATTGGTAAGTAAAAGAACATGAATATCATCCACACCTGACCCATTTTCATGCAACCCCAATCAACGTTTTGTATTATATATATAAAAAAAGGACTTTGCTAGTCTTGTGTCTGGTTTCAAAATTTAACCAGCAACTAAATGTATGCTTTGATGTTACAGACAAAGGAATATCTGGACAGAGCAATTGAATTAATGAAGGACGAAAACCAGATATTGGCAAACCATCCAAATGCACAGATCTACAAGTAAGTAAAGATTAACTTGTAAACTTTTTCATTCTAAACATTAGGCCGAATTTCCTCCCAGGCATTCTCGTTTTAAGGCTGACCAGACTAATCTTGAGATTTGTGGAAATCAAAAGAGAAAGTATACCAGATGGGGGAGGGTAAGTGGGGTGGCCCCTATACCCATGATGACCCCTATACTTCAGGTAGCTCATGTACCCATGATATAGCCTATACACCTATGATGACCCCTGTATACCTGGTGGCCCAGAGGGATTATTGTACAAAACTTGGACTGAGAATTGTAATGTAAGTTGCAAAAGCATTGTGAGTCTGGGTTCACTTTCATTCACTTCCATTGGAAGAATGGCCGTATCCCAGACATTAGATACATTCACCTAATCACTGTGTGGGTGTGAGCCTTGCCACTCTTCCAGCTGACTTACAGAAAGTCCAAGGTTCTTACATTGCTGCCTGTGACTTAGATGATATCCTTAGGACCACATTGAGGCACCATACATCATGTTGCGTCTGTTTGACTTGCAACTCCCAACAAGGTAATGTATTAAATATGAGACATATTTATGAGACATTGTACTATTACATCTATAATTCACTGACATGTGTCTTATTACAGCATGTTACAAGGATTGGTAGATTTTGATGGCTACTACTTGGAGAGTGATCCATGCCTTGTATGTAACAACCCTGAGGTACCTTACACGGTATGTGTTTTAAATTTTCACAAAGACATCCAGTTAAATGGTCTATTTACAGTGGTTCCGTTTTACCCTGGAGTTTACCCTTTGATCCCTGGAATTTCTAAAAGGCCACATTTTGACCCTTAGGACTCTGGCTGAAGGGTCAAATTTTCTCTGAATTGTAGGTACTTTGGCTATAAAATGGTAAAATTCAGTCAAAAATTATCAAAATGACCCTTGAGATTCAGCACTTAGTGGAACCCCTATATTGACTTGTATCGTTATCAAGGTTTGTCCTGAGAAACACAGTTGCCCGTTATGTATAGATGATTACATGCTGGTTGGAAACCCAGAAAGTGGCCATCTGACTACCACATGTACATGAAATACTGGTCAGAAAGAGTGTTCTGAAAACAAACAGATGAAATCAAGGGGTGACAGCAAAACAAGACTACATGCTTCTTTATAAATGTGTGGCTTATTGTAGAAAAAAATTAAACAAAACGAAAAGTCAATACTTATCTATTGTGTATAATTTTTAGAGTTTGAAGTTATCCAACATCAAAGTTGACTCCAAGTTTACAACTACAACACAGATAGTGAAGCTGGTCGGCAGTTACACCATCTCCAAGATTTCGCTAAGAATTACAGAACTCAAAAGGACAAAGATGGTATGTACATTTACCTGGCATGAGTAATGTTAGATTTTGAAGATCAGTCAGATTTATCTTGATAAGTGAGACCATTTTTTCAAACTCCTTAAAATATGGTATAGATATAGTTTCCTCTGTCTGTTGGCAGGTACGGAAGTCAGTCTGTCTGCTAGGAAGGTTTATTTTGTTTGAGCAGAAATCGTAAGACTTTATCCTTTGCTTGTATACATTTTCACTGCTAGTCAAAGATGTGAATTGAATCAGTGTAACAAAATTCATTGGTTCTAACTAAAATATTTTTTTGTAATAATTAAAAGCTGCTTTTTGAGCTTATTCCACTTTTAAAGACTTTATTACAACTGCCTGTGTCTGTATTGTAGGTTAGAGTGATGAATATCTATTACAACAACAGAACTGTACAAGCCGTTGTGGAACTCAAAAACAAGTAAGCGTTTAGTTTGCATCAGTTTGTGTATTTTCCTTCATTTTATGATTTCGTGGTGATGAAATATTTATCTCATATATTTATATATCATGATTCAACCACTATAAATATGTTGCCATCATTTTCCAACAGTTGCCCTGAACATTCATCTTGATATGTTGTGCAGTTACATTAGAACCAGTCCACAGTTTTATAAGATTTTTAATGCAACATTCAGATTTGAAATAATAAATACAATGAGAATGTTTTATATAAACTTGTCAGGGTACGACTTCAGATATTGAACTATTCTACTGTTTTATTGCCTTGTTTCAGACCTGGACTGTGGCACAAAGCCAGAAAAATGACTTTAACAGCTGGCCAGACTGATGTCAAGGTAACAATCTACTTAATAGAAATATTTTTAGTGAATTTTAAGTTAAAACTTCAAATATGACTGGAACTCTTGAGTCAGCTTTATAGTTTGACCAATAGTTTTCATCAGGGGAGAGGATTATCAAAATCTTTTGTAGAGATGTGGTCCAGGGTATGAACTCTGGACTCTACATTTGAGGGGTTCATGTAGAATCCCACCATGGGTGACATACTGATGACATTCTATCAGGGTCTTCACAGTCCCTGAGTTATGTTCGAAACCCACAATGCAGTTATAAGAATGATTAATGTAAAATACACAAGTACACTATAAATCTGTCCTGTAGGTATCTGAGCAATTTGGTGTTCTGACAAACAGACATGTAACTTAATGAATTGAATACTCTTCTTTCAGTAAAGGCTATTGGGATGATGTTTGGGGTTTTAAATTATATATAATTATATATAGAAATGCTGGAAATACTAACAATATTTGTAAGGTGTAAGTTTTCATTTGCCTCAATTATGTAGCTTGTGACTTTGAAATATAAATTTACCATGTTACTTTCAGGTGGAATTTCCAATACCCATTGTTGCATGTAACCTAATGATACAGTACGCTGATTTCTACGACAATCTTCAAGCGACCAGTGAAACTCTTCAGTGTCCAAGATGTAGCGCGTCTGTTCCCGCTAATCCTGGTGTGTGTGGGAACTGTGGAGAAAATGTATTCCAGTGCCACAAATGCAGGTAATGCTGATACAAACTTGCATTGGAACAAGTTGGTATCAAAACAGAAATTGATGGCATGATTAATATATATTATATTACCCATAATTCTTTTGACTTGTTTGATAACAAAAAGCTGTGCTTTAGTGGCAATTATCTTTGCGCAGATGGTAGCTGCCATATATTAGGCTAAGGAATTCTGCCCCGGCAGTTGTAAGTTGAATCATGGGCCTGTGAGTCAAGGATATTGCATATATTACAGAATTAAGAAAAAAACTTGTTTTAAAAAATATGGTGGAAAATTTGCCAAAGTCTCATTTTTGTTGTAAGTTTATGAATTGATCATTTATGAACATGAATGTCAAAGTTAAATTTTGTCATAAAATGTGAATACACATGTATCATGTTTACTTATTAGGGCCATCAACTATGATGAGAAAGACCCGTTTTTGTGTAATGCTTGTGGTTTCTGCAAATATGCCAAGTTTGACTTCACACTGACAGCTAAGCCATGTTGTGCTGTTGATCCAATCGAGAATGAAGATGATAGAAAGAAGGTCAGTAATCCTAAGTTTTAAAAGGATGCCAGTACAGAATACTGTTTCTAATTTGTTTCTGTCTATATCTGTAGGAATGGAATGGAATTGTACATAAAATGCTTGAAGTTAAATTTGTCTGTTTTACACAATGCACAAAACAATATGGCGTTATGTCAAAATATACTGCACAAAACAATCTTTTTTACGCCATATTGTTTTGTGCATTGTGTAAAGAGAGTAGTTTGTTCAAAAGTTTCATAATTTTGATAAAGCCCTTTTTGGGGAAATATTGATAAAAAAATAGTTTGTCTTCATAATTGTTCTACCACTGTATACTTGCAGAACCAACTTCCAAACATCAAGTTCAAGCTTAGCCACTATTTCAGTCTATTTATTACAGCTATTGCTTACAGGTTTGAAACAATTATCAGATTTTTTCTACAGTGACCTTGGTGAGCTACAAACCACCAACCTCAGGGTTGAGTGACTGGCATCAACTTCACAGTTGCCTCCACTCCCTTTAAAGAACATTCCATGATGCAACATAATTATGTTCAAAAACTCAAATTTCAGGCTATTTCAACCATCAACACGTTACTGGAGAAAGCTGATCGTATTTACAAACAGTTACAACTACATAGACCTGCTCTTGAAAATTTGATGATTCAAGTCGCTGAGCACGGTACGGACAGACCTGATGAGGGCGGGGTATCTTCTGGTGGAGTGCCTGGCTCGGCAGTAAACAAAGCTATACAACACTTAGCATTGAAATATTGTGGTGAGAGTAAATCTTCATTTGATGAGCTCAGCAAGATTATTCAGGTTAGTAAATATGTAATCATCCTTACAGGTTTCAAACTTTTGTGGGGTGGAAATGTTTATCCTTTCAACTAATTTCCTTGGTTTTAGTCTCTTATATTATGGGATTACACTTGCCCAATTTGGTCAAATATGTGCAAAACTTCTAATTTTGTTATAGGCTGTGGGATATTCCCTTGATGTTTGATGATAATTTCTCTTTTTGTCATCAAGATTTTTCACCTTTGCTATTTTATAATTCGCCTTGCTCAAAACATACAAATGGTACAAAATTCCTGTAAGATTGGTTGGAGTTGATCCACATTTCTCTGAACAGATTACACGTTTGCCTGAAAATATGGTGGATTTGCCATAATTGATAAAAACTGTATAAAAGATGATAAAAATTGATCATGTGAGCTTGGTTCATAATTTCCCTTTTGTGTTTTTAAGATTCGAAATCTCCCATTTTCTGGTATTAATATCAGTCCCCAAAAACTGCTTAGCACCCTGGTTTGTGTGTCTTATAGTCAATAATATTATTTTGTTTCAACAGAAAGTGTTAGCTTGTAGAAGAGAATTGGTAGATTATGATAGACAACAAAGACAGGCTGTGGCTGCAATCGGCTCCCCTGTCACCAGTCCCAGAGAACCTACATCGAGTGTGCCAGTAAAGAAATTGGCCAAAGTTAGGTAGGTATTTACATTTTTAAGGAGCTGTTGATGTTTATTATTTACAACTATATTTATGAAAATCTTATTTGGAACGAATGGTTTAGTTGAAAAATATTTATTTGACATTAATTTAGAAACAATTTCTTACAGCTTACATTAATTACTCTTAATGACTGCTTCCTTGATTACAAACCTGTTTTTGCACCTTATTCAGAAATTGGTAAGACAGCAGTATTATTTTGACCATGACTGGATTTCAACCCATGACCAGTGGATAAGATTATGAGCTTTACCCTGAGACATCTATGCCTCTCTTATTGTAAACCAATGCTTTGACGTATATAGTCGCAAACCTATATATTAGATTATATCAATACCAATATTTGATAGGTACAGTCATCTGTCCTGAGCAGTTATGAAGTCTTGCATTTAATTACATGTTCAAATCTACAGAGTCCCTTAAAATTGCATTTTCAAATCCCCGGGATATACCTTACTCATAGATTTTACTGGCATTGTATTTGTTACTTATGTTGTTTTTCAGTGGAAAACCAAGTAACTGCTTTGGTTGTGCCAGCGCTGCTGTAGAACATTGTATAACTCTTCTGCGAGCACTGGTTACCAACACCAACCTGAGAAATATTCTCTGTAGCCAGGTTAGTGGTTTTTGCTACTCAAAACTTGGGGCCTTTTTATAATCTGACTTGTTGATTAGTTTTGGAAGAGCCTGGTTAACCAGAATATACTGTTCCCTGTAAGTGTAAATAGGCACATACCAGGTCTTGAGTCCATCTATAAAATTGTGTTTGTTTACTGTTAAAGTTGTATTGTAAAATCAAAGGTAAGGACTCGAAGATGACCAGGTTGACCACAGTTGCTTATACTTATCCAAAATTGATTGTCACTTCTTGTTGACACTTGTGACTAATTCAGTGACTCTGTGAGAATGTACTCCAGGGTAGACAAAGTGGCATCTGATCATGCTGACAGTTAAGCAAACTCAGATCTGTTTAAGTACTCTAATATAAATTAAAAGCAATACATATACACACTGTTTTGAAGACTGTTTCATTTTTCATGTTGCTGTATAATATTTCAATACATTCGAGCCAAAAGATGAATACTTTCTGTGCTAATCCCCATCATTGGAGGTATCGATCTGTTCAAACTTCTTAGGTTCATTTACAAATCTGCAATATACATCCAAGTGTTTGACTATTAAGTCATTAATCAAAACAGGGTGTCCAATTATCTCTACTTATTTATTATAAATAAGAAATGATTACTTTATCCTAATTGTATGTCAATTAGACTGTACAAAAAAACATTTGTGTGTATAAATTAACGATCTTGTTGAATATTTCTACCATCATTCAGGGTATGATTCAAGAGCTGATAGATTTCAACCTAAGACGTGGTACCCTACATGTTAGGTCAGATGTCAGACTGTTACTATGCCTACTGGCGAAGGACAATAGACGTGGAACAGAGGAAATGAACAACATTATTATGACTCGTATAGCTGCTGCTGTGAAGGGACATTTATCTAACCCAGACTTGGTATGCCAACTTTTTTACTTGAATTATGTCCCCTTTTGGACTTGAAAAACCTTGGTTAGCCTTCATGTTAAAGTTCACTTTATTTTGTAAATTTACGACCAAGCGCCTTCTTAGTACTCATCTTAATATTTGCTAGAGAAGTATGAAGGACAAAAGGGATAAATGTGTAATGAATATTGGCTGAATTATGTCCCTTTTATGTCCAATATTAAATCAGATGAGCATTGGCGCCTGCAAGTAGTGCTCTTTGGGTGAGAAGTATTTCAACATAGACTAATTATGTTTTATTTAATGCCTTTTTGGTACATATTATAAGAATGAAATGTTTATAGTTTAAATTTGAATGTCCATTTGTGGTAAAAATTGTGCTTTATTAATTGTATGTATCTACGTTTAGGGATCATCTGTGAGACATGAGATCCTTCTTTTAGCCAGCTCCCTAAAACAGGAAGACACCTGCTGGGAATTTAGGGTCCGTTGTGGTAAGTGAAGTAATATTGCTTTTGATTAATGTTTACTATTAAAAACCTATATATGTCATTAAATGTATGTCAAAGGCAGAGCGAACAAATCTCATTGTTGTAGAAGTGCATTACTGTTAATACAATATGCTAATGTCTTACATGGTGATGATAGTGCCTGGGCATGGACTTGAACTTATGACCTAAAAACAACTAGGTTGGCTTCGTATACTTGCAATTGCTTGCACTACAATTACTTGTCATTCACCATCTTATGATCTATAGCAGGTGACTGGCCCCTTTGTTGATAATGTTACCTGTACTATACCTGATCTTCATATTACTATCATATTTCTTTATTATATTTATATATGAAATATACTTTATTTCAGTGATGAGATTATTCTTGATGGGAATGCAGTTAAAACAGCCAGTGATTATGGAGAGTGTGACATTACCATGTCTACGTATTCTACAACATTTGATACGACCTGACAAATCTCAGGTAGCGAAAGTAGGTCAAAATACCTTATTCTCCTCTTTATATTTATTTAAAAGATAATCCGTTTTATATTGTATACTGATAAACAGTTAAATTTGTATTTCTGTTGATTCAAGTTTTGTTATTTAGAAAGTGCTTAAGAAAGATTTCTTCAGAGAGACTTGCCCCCCTCCCTCAAAGTATTGATTTTTTTGAAAAAGAGAAAATAGATTTGTATGTTGCTCAATTTGCATAAAATTTGAAAAATGATGAAATTCATTGAGTTTTAGATGAACATTATTTAACAGAGACTCATACATGGCATATTTCAGGACCCAAGTGTAGAAGATGCTGCACCTAGTCCTGTGCTAGCCCTGCCATCAGAGTTACATGTAAACAGTACTGAATGGCTCACTGGTAATCCCAAATATGCTTATCAGACTTGGAGAAAATCTGTTATTGATCAACAAGGTAAGATTATTAATTTTCGTCATAGAACTTTATATAAATATGTCATGAAAAATTCTTGTGAGCTTAAATCAATGTGTTATATTTGCCTGCAGCTTTATACAACTTCCACCAATGAGTTGTTATATTCTAGGGGTTAATATATTTACTATTACCCTCTTGGGAATGCAATATTATATGCCAGTCACTTGATAGGAGATATTATAGATTCACCTGTAGCAGTAAGGTTGCATCCGCCCAAGATTACCTGCTCTAATTTTAATAATCTGTACCAAATCTTCTCTTCACTGGGTCTCAATGTTTATTGGATTAATATCTCGGCTAGGCAACATCTTGTGATAATATAAATATTTTCTTATATTTTCAGGTCCACAGCAGACAACACCTACAGCAGAGACGAAAGGTGAACCAGTGGAGGTATTGCCAGTTCCTGTTAAGGTCACAGTGGTAGAGAAGACGATTGTCCGAGCAAGATATTTGATGGAAAAGTATGCCACTAGGTGGCGTCACAAGATGTGGAAAGTTCCTGGAATACCATTGAAACTGACGCAGACCACTTGGCTACAACAAGCAATGTTCTCACCATCTTCTCAGTCTGCTAGACAGACGGCTACCAGAGTGATAGAATACATGGCCCAAGTTCCTTCTAGGAAGAAAGAAATTGTTGATATGCTTACTGGGTAATGCTTGATACTCTTCTAGAACTTCATTCATAATTATGTTTAGTTGCAGGATTCATGTATACATACAATCGTAGTATATCATGAAATTTGTCTGTTGGCCTTGTTTTCACTCGGCATTCTGTATTGAATACTAGGTGAAAAAATAATTTAAAATGATGCCAGTATGCACTGAGTCCTATTGTTTCCACCAGCTCTTTTGATAGGCTAGATTGTAACTAGAACTGAAGTACTTGATGTAGTCTCAAATCATTTTATCCCTGATTGGTTGGTTTTAGTGCAGTGTTCAAATTGACCAATTTATACCTTGGATGTATATGTTTGATAAGCTGCAACCAATCTGAAATACTTTTGGCTTTGTATAATTTGTTGTAACAAATAACATGTTCATGTGTAACGCTGGATCTTACCAAACTCCTCATTCATTGTTCCTGTTAAACATGGTGATTGTGTTTTCAGATGTCTAGATCAGGTTGGTAAGGCTGGAGAATGTTCGCAAGAATTCCTGACCCTGTATGGACGTATAATACAAGCAACATGCTGGAAACATTACCTGGCAATCAAAGGTGTACTCCTTCATCTTGGTGATCTAATCACTAAGGTAAGCTTTACATTCTCATCTAGTTACAGTGAATCAAATTCAAAATAGTGAGAGATATTGCTGAAATTTTTCCAACACATTTGGTAGACAGAAGCTGGGAGCTTACATGTTGACTGCAGACAACAGGTGGTTGCTATTCTTGGTATTTTAATGAAGGATTTGTTTGATGAATTGTACAGTGGCTGCTATCGACAGGTGGCCACTATAAACAATTGGAACAGACAAACTTGTATTAAATTTCATATTGAAATGATCTGAAAATCAATGATATTCCTGTCATGGAAATTCAAAATTAAACATTTGCTCGCCTATAATTTTGTATCGACATTAATCAGCTGATAACCGTCTAAAATGACTTTCACGCCTAATATTCCCAACTGTTCTCAGAATTTCAGGGACTGTTAATCAACACTATTATAAATTTGCTGCTAAATTATCATCCACTTAATCTTAAAAAGGAGCCGAAATTACAGATTAAACAGATATTTTACTTGAATTGTTCTGAAAGTTGCTACGCTTGTGATGCCCTTTTTCTTTCATGAAAAATGAATTGATTGGGGCAGCATATAAAAAAGGGGATTGGAAAGGGATGCTTATTGAACTGTTGATGTTTATTAAATCCTAAAGGATGCTGGTTTGAAATTTTGTGTTTTGTGTTTGTAGGAAGTTGAGAAACTACAATACTTGGAGGAGACCACATTGAGCTCAGACTTGGCTCAAGGCTTTGCATTGAAATCTCTCACTGGTGAGTTGTTCTGTGTTATTATTGTGTTCTCTGGGGTTTATAATACTATGTTTGATAAGCATTGGCTCAGCTGAGACTAATATTGAATACTTTTATCAACAACATTTAACCAGAATTTTCAAAGCTTGTAAATAGTTAGGCTAATGTTGACTGTTGAAGGGATAGATGAATTCATAACAAGTTTTGACTGGTATATTGAAATGAAACTTTGTCTATTTTAAACTAAATGTAGGACCAAGGCTTCAATTGCATAGTGGACCAGTGGGATTAGGTCAAGTTCTTTTGGTCAAAGTCAAGGTTACTGTTATTAAAAATAAGATGAGTTAATTAGAATAACACAAATCTTAAACTGTTTGAGCTGATTTGTGTATCATGAAAATGCATTTAGCTTGATGGAAATTCAAGAGTCCTGACTGCAAACTGGTGGAAGTATCAAATATCAAGCCCAATGTTTTGATTCTGGTCATTTCGTTGATTTAATTATTCTTTTCTATTACTTTTCAGAGTTATTATCCCTATTTATACAACAGAAAGAGATTAAACAACATTACAAGAATAGACTTGTGGGATACGTCCTAAACGGATACTTAGCTCTGAAGAAACTTCTAGTCCAGAGAACTAAGCTGATCGATGAGACCCAAGATAAACTGTTGGAGCTACTGGAGGAATTAACAACAGGTTGGTGAACAGTTGTCTCCCTTACTGCATGTTTAGGCGTGTTGAGCGTTTTTTTGTGCAGATTTAATTGAAAATAATACTTCATTAGTTCAAGTCCTTGACCCTCCACCTCTGATTCTTTTAGAAAAGTTGTCACTTGCTTGCAAGAAGATCAGGTTAGTATTGGCTGGTAACCCAGGAACACTGGTCAAGTCAATTAAGGGTTGTCAGCTCCATCGTGACACCATGTGTTGCTCATATCTCAGAAAGTATTTGACCTAGAGTAAGGAAACTTCACAAAAACATGCACACCTGGGGTTTTTTATTGGATTTATGTGGTAAGAGCAGAGTTATGACCCTTGATTGAGTGAAGTGACTTGCATAGATAATCCAACCTGCCAGCTTACAGTCAAACTATAACATCGTATGTATTGGAAATCTATGAATTCTAATTTGGTCAATGAAAAGTCATATACACGTACTGTAAGACTGCTTCAAAATGATTATATAACTTGATACTATGTGCAATGTATGATGTTTGTATTGTAGGGACAGAGTCAGAGACAAAGGAATTCATGCAGGTGTGTGTAGACACTATACAGAGATATCCTCTTGATGACCAGGTTTCTCCTGTGTTCATATTTGAACGACTTTGCAGTATCATTTTCCCAGTAAGTTTTAATATTATTTCTAAATGTTAGTCAGTTAATCAGTAGCGTATTTGAATACTAACATAATCAGGCAATCCTTAAACAATTGTTTGTTTGTGGTTGACCTGCCGAAATTGATTGTTTAGGATGGCCTCACTTTCAGCTTAATGATTGTTTTGAGATTGTTGTTTCTGTTTTTAAAATCCTTGAGAAAAAGAAGCCCTATAAACCTACTTGAATGATATATACATGTATATAGATGTTTTTGGTGTGTCTTTCTCAACAATTTGAGCAAAATTTTAGTTTGGAAACATATAAGTGGCTGACGTATGTGTGGCAAAACTGCAATGTTTGTACAAGTTTCTTAAAGATTTTACTATTTTTAATATGCTAAAACATGCTGAAATAAACAGATCACTTGAAATCAATATCTTTGCATTTAAGGGTTTTTAGCACTAAAACCCTGTAACTGTTTCTTTACCAAAACTTGTAATAGTTTTGTACCAAACCCTCGATAAAGCCTTTATCTTGAATTGAAATTTCAAATCGCTTTTTTTTAAATTCTAGTATTTATTAACAATTATCTTTGAAATTATCTGTTCTCTTTGTCATTCATTTTTGTCATTCGCTTGTAGGAAGAAAATGATGTTGGCGATTTCTTCCTGATTCTGGAAAAAGACCCGCAGCAAGAGGACTTCCTGCAAGGTAGAATGCTGGGTAATCCATACAGTTCTAGTGAAGTGGGGCTCGGGCCGTTGATGCGAGATGTTAAGAACAAGATCTGTCAGGATTGTGAACTTGTAGCTTTACTAGAAGATGATACAGGAATGGAGGTAAGATTTTTATCAACTGGAATATGATATTGATGTTTGTTCAAAGCTTCACTGCATAGGAATATGACTTTTCCACCTGTAAAATTTCCATCAGGCCACATTTAAAACATTCTTTGTTTACTGACTTATGAACCTACTTAGTGAAGGAAGATAGGTGAGCAATTTTTTCTAGATATAGTTTTGTTAGTAATAATTGAACAATACTTCTCTTGAGAAAGACTTTGTCTTTGGGCCTATTAAAGAATATTTGAGCCCAGCATATTTTGCAGGTACATATAGGTTGTGAAACGGCAAACAAACACTTTTTTTAATTTGGCCTCACCAATTCTTCTATTTGTGTATTTGGGCTCTTTATTTGAGAAAAAAACTGTATGCAAAGACGAAAGTAGAGTGGTAATGTAGTGGTGTAGTGGGCAAGGTTTCACTGCTCAACCCGGAGGTTGTGGGTTGAAGAGGTTGTGGGTTTCAACCCACAATAGTCATGATCACCCCTCATAATACACCTGTACTAGTTCAGAAAGGGGACTCAATAATGAATCAGATAAGCATATACCAAGTTGGGTCTTGCTATAAACTGATGACTGCCAATGCATGTTTGATTCTATGTTTTTACAATGATATAAACATGTAGATAATGATGTCTATTACAGTTACTTGTGAATAAGAAGATAATTAGTCTAGATCTACCTGTGAAAGATGTATTCAAGAAGGTCTGGTCTCCGGAACATTGTGAGGTGAGTGATTGTAACATTTTATAAAACAAAAGATATTATGTTATTATTTTCATCTTGCACATTGGAAATTAATGTGTATGAACAGACATGATATCTAAAGAAAACCTCTTGTGATATTTTCAGGGTGAGCCAATGCAGATTATTTATCGTATGAGAGGACTGTTAGGTGATGCTACAGAAGACATGGTTAACTCTCTAGATACCAACACACAGGAGGATATTGACAAAGAAGAAGTGTATCGTATGGCTAACGTGCTTGCATCTGGTGGAGGTCTGAAGGTTATGTTAGATAGGTAAATGTAGTTTTCTATTCTTAGATAGCTATGCTCAAAAGTGTATGCCTTCTTTAATTGTTCAGGTGAATATTAGTGAAAGAAGTCATGCCAAACAGTACATACCTGTATTGAGATAGGTGACATTCTCACTCCCAGGGGAGGCTTGTATGTTAGGAGGTTAGTTTGTCTGTCTGTTCAAAACTTGTTGAGGGTTTGAGGATTCGAGACCTTTTCGAAATCAGGCCGTGGAGGCTTCAACACACTGTTGGAGGTATACTGGTCAAGGGGAGAGCACTGCACTCATTATTCGAAGGTCAAATTCCTTTTTTGGTGTGGTTGAACTGCCGACTTCACAATCCCGCACAATAGGCGTGAGTACTGGTAGCAGTGATAGATAGGGATGAATATAAGTTATTATAAAACTTGTTTCACAATTTATATGAAATAAATATGTTTAAACTTACAGACTGAAGTCCTTTTGATGAAAAGTGTTTAACCAGAAAATAACCTGTAGGGATATTAACAGATTGAACATTGATATTACAGGTTGGGATCAATCAAGGATCTTGTACTTGGGAAACCTTTGATGTTGGTTCTTCTGAAATTGTTCTCATTTGCTGTGAATGTGAAAGCTAACAGACAGGAATTGATTAAACCAGAACTTAATGCCATCACTGTAATGTTGGGTGCTCTAAACTTGGCCCTGTGGGCGGAGCAAGAGAGTGGTTCCACTGCAAACAAAGGGCAGACAATCACAGAGCAGATTTTACAAATCATGGAGACCATACTACTGGAGGCTAGTTCACAATCCCCTGAAAAATACACTGTAAGTTAACACAGGAATATAATTCAAATGATCTTATTATAGTTACATAAATCATCATATTTAATGTTACAGGATGTACTAATTAGAATTTTACTCTAGGAATATATTGACAGGTTACTGATTATGCCCCAATTAATTAGCAGGGGATGTGTTGGAATCTCTCTGTTTGATATTGTCTGTCTGTCAATAGCTTCATCACCATCCATTTTCTTACACATTTTAGCAAATACTCTATATACTTACTTGACTTGTTTTGTTTCATGTATATCGCAACCTTTCCAGAGCAACAAAGTTTGGGAGATTTTGGCCTTTGTTAAGAGGTTGTTGCTCTTGAGAGGTTAGATTGATGGTAAAGACATACTACAGAAAAAATTGATACTGTTGTTGAAGAGTTGTTGTTGCTCTAGAGAGGGCTGCTGTGGAGAGGTTGCTTTGTGTTAGTCATGAAACAGTAGCCAGACAATTTTCTCGAGCTGTTTTGTCGAGCCTATTTGTGGTGAGCTCGACTTGGTCACCACAATGGTGATTCAATGTATGCGTGCTTGCGTGAGTGCATGTGTGCTTCAAATCTTGTTTGATACAGTGCTTTTTATCCAATAGGAGTTCTCCCAACTTTGTGGAGACAAAGGTCAGGTGATGCTGCTTCTTGAGAGAATAAACTCAACATTTGTGAGATCCAATACCAGTATACTGCAAGCCTTAATGAGACTGATACCTTTCCTGGCTTTCGGTGAAGAAGATAAAATGTTGGCATTGATTAACCACTTCAAACCATATTTGGATTTCAACAAGTAAGTTTCGGATGTTGATAAGCATGTTTGCATTATGACGATGAATCTAAACAGCAGAATTAAGACCAAAAGCTGTGCTCCAAATTTTATACTGGTCCTTAGTAGAATGGTCTTAATCGAGAGATGTAGTGAAACAATTACCAACAAAAAGTGTTGTTCTCTTTTTAAAAAATGTTTACCTATCTAGCAAATTTCATGGAGAAGGGCTGGAGACTGCTGACAAAGACTTTACATGTGATATGATGATGTGATTTTTTTGATATTTTCTCCTAAAATTGTCCTATGTCCTTGCAATGATTGTGGTGTTTGGAACATGATGCCAGTTATAAAAGTAATTAAGTGAACAAATAGAAAAGCTGGTATGTTATATTCGTAACATTGTACTTGTAATAAATAATAATAACTGCTGTCCAGGTAATTTCCTGGCAAAAGGTATGAAATCAATCTTGTAGTAATTTCAAAGTGTTTGAAAATTATTTTTATTAAAAGAGAAAATGTAGATATTTTCTGTATTTTGACTGGTCTGCAGTATTCAAGTTCATATATAAATGTGAGGAATTTAAAATTGTAAAATCTTGGTATGCCAAAAAAATAAAGCAAGTCAGATTAGTTTAGAGCAGTAAGATATATTTTTGCAAAAAAAGATACATTCACCTCGTTTATTTGACATCCTTCTATCCAAATACTCATCCGGTATCATCCGAAATAAATGTCAGGTCCCAGTGTATCTTCTTGTGCACTTCGAATTAAATGGGCTATTTGAAAACATGTATTATTCGAAATAAAATTTTGGACCTGATGAATTCGAATGAACGAGGTCCGACTGTAGTTTCTTTTATATTCTTTCTACTGATAACCTTACGGTGTATTGGAATATTCTGTAATCCACTCTGTTTTATTATTGTAGATTTGATGCTGAGCACTCGCAGGATGAGAAAGTTCATCTGGATTGTTTCTGTAAGATAGCTGCTGCTATACAGGTAATTGCAACATGTTTACTTCAAGCAATGGTAGGTCAGCAATTGCTGTTGAAGGGTTAGGTTTTGGAGATTGTAACCATTTTGGTCAAGTCTTGATGGTCTGTACAAAGAATGTGTGGAAGTAATACAGGGGAGGGAGGTGGATGTGGAGACCATATACCATGCCTATATTCAATGTATGAAGCCCATAAGTAATTTTGGTCTACTCAACTGATTGTTGGGTATGAAAAATGACAATATACTTGTCAATAACATTAATGATAGTGATCATGGCTGTAAACCAGCCAGATGGCTTAGGTTGATTGTGTTGATGGCCTCATGTATTGGCTTATATAGGTGGCAATTACAAATCAATGTCATTGAAAGCGGTTTAAGTGGTTGCCTTTCCTGTGCTGTGTAGTGCAAAGTTAGTGCTTGTACTGGTTGTCAGGTTAATGTTACTGGGTATGGTATCATGTCACATGTCTGTGTCTTGGTATTACAGTGTGGCTTTGTTGTATCTGCAAGTACAGACTATTTCAATATGACTGAACAATTGTTGTTTGGAAGTAAGACAAACACACACATACACACTCAGCAGTATATACATGTATATGTTTTCATTTCAGAATAATGATAATGGTGTTCGATTGAAGGATATGATTGTAGAACAAGGTGTGGTGAAGATGGCCCTGGATTATATATTGTTACACGCTCCAGAAGTCAAAACTCTGCTTGCGTAAGTAATATTACAGAAAAATGTCTTAATGCCTTGCAGCTTACACTCTATTTCATACAAAACATTTATGTTGATCTCTGAATGGGGCATCATTGCCGATACAAAACATGTAGTTATTTAGAGGTATTAGAAAAGTACTGGGATTGATAATCAATTAATTGAAATGTGCCTTTGTCTTGTCAGTGGGTCAGAACATTACTATATATTTTTGACTCACTGGGTGAAAACGACTTACTAGCTAATAGTTTTGTAACAAAGCAATACAGTATATATAGCAGTTTAGGTTTCACCTGCAAGGTTTCAGTCTTCAAAATGTGTTTAATTGTTGCTTTATACTCTCCCTTTAGATGGAGTAGGCTGGTAGTTGGTGCAGTATCTCGCTATGCTCCAACACAGATATACTGTAAACCAACTAGCAACATGGTTAGTTTTGTTTATGACAATACTGCGAGGCTGATTTAAGTGTAATTAATATTATGTCTATATTATACAGGACTGATTCGGATATCTGGAAGGACTTTTTGTCTCGACCTTCGCTTAGTTACATCTTGAGATTGTTGACTGGTATTTGTGATGGTCACGAGTCTACACAGGTAAGCAAACATAGTTTTAAGATCTTCTTTGTTTGGTCAGAATTTGAAATCTTCCTCAGTTGTTTAGAAACAATCCATCAACCTGTTTTGATTGGAATGGTGATTTCCAAAAAAATGGAGACAAAAATTAAATCAAGAGCTGAAATTGACTTAAAATCGCTTTTTATCGGATGATATTATGCTTCTTTGCCGTTAGGGCACCAGACCTCTAAATCTGCTAAAATATAATCAACTGCTTCTCTTCGCTGGCCTAACTTTTTACTGAATGATGTACTTGATGTTTCAGTTGCAATTAGGAAATCATCTTATTCCTATACTGCACAAGTTGGAGCAGGTTTCCTCTGACAAACATATAGGAACAATGGCGGAAAACTTTATGGAAACTTTGAAGAAAAATCCTACAGTCGCAGATAAGGTAAACCAACAAATGTGGATATAGCATTGACTTATGAAATATGTGATCAACAGAAATATGTACTTGCTTGACCAAATAATCCATGATTGATAAATATTTATATAGTCACTTAAATCAGATGCCAATGATTTTGGTTGCTTGATTCCAAAATCCATGGTTAATATTCCTAGGACAAAAGTCTGTGATGTATAAATATTCGTTTGGTCACTTGACCAAAAATATCTATTCTTTGTAATTGAACCTACAGCCTCTGTGTTTAACCAATTGAACTGAGTGGGCTGACTGCAAATTGAGTTAAAAATCATAAAATGGATGTAAATATGTATATTTTTATGCAAGCTGACATATTTGTATGGAAAAAAAACATTTAGTTTTATGTACGATATGTTTTATTATTTTGAGCTCATTTTGTCAGATTGAAGAAGTTCGACAACAGACCAAGACTGAGAAGAAACGTTTGGCGATGGCTGTTCGAAAGAAACATCTTGGTGCCCTTGGCATGACGGTATGGAGAGTTTTTTATATCAAATTTAATGTTTCTTTGATGATCAAAGTTCTGTAAAAACATTGCAAAGTCATTGACCATCTAAGGCCATTGTTAAAATGACAGTACACCAACAACTAACCCTATGAATTTAGCTTTGCCTTGCAGTATTTTTGTTTCTGAAAATATTTAAAAATCGAATGTAGAATTTTACCTGAAATGCAGTCAACAGATGGTAGTTTGTTTTTTGGAATCATTTTTGCTCTGTTGTGAACAAATCAGATGACTAAGATGACAGTGATACACAGTGCAACACCCTATGGAAGACGCAACTTTCAGCTGTAGTTGAGAGATGGTTGCTTCAGAGTGGTTAGATTTGTTGTAAAATGTTATATTGATAATGTTGTTGAAGATAGTTTGTTGCTTGAGAGTGGTTTGTTCTGTAGAGGTTTCACTATACAATTACTACTCCTACTTGCAGACAAATGCTAAAGGCCAGGTGACAGTGAAGGCTTCTGTGTTAAAACAGATGGAAGATATAAAAGAAGAGACTGGTCTGACGTGTTGTATATGTAGAGAAGGTTATAGATATCAGCCACAAAAGGTAACTATATCCTCTTTTAGTAATAAAGTAAAACCTCACTTAAAGACCATCTCAATGATAATACCACTTTGAAATTGAGTACATAATTTTCAAGTCTATTTTCACTGTTTTGCTCTATTTATTCAACCTAAATATTAAGACCACCTCAATAATAAGACCATTTTTCAAGGTTCCCAAGGGTGGTCTTATTATTGAGGTTATGCTGTATTACTTGTTGTTTGTTAGTTTGTCCATCTGTTTGTCCATTTGGTGTCTCAGCTATATAACTTGTTCACAATTCAAGGGATTGCAATGAAACAATACACAAATATTTAACACAATGAGATGGTGTGTCACATGTAAGAGTCAGGTCTGTACCTGCAAGGTTACAGGCAGTGTATTCGTTTGATACTGTAGTTGACAAGCTGTTAGGGCTGTTATAAATTTGTTGCAAGTAATTTTACAGACAGCTGAAGTAAGCGATAACAAATGCTCAGAAATACTTGTACTGTACCCTGTGATAGAGGCATACCATTATATACCTTATTCAAGGAAAGGATAGTTTAAAATAATCCCCAGGAAGGTATGAATTGACAAAAAGTTTGCATTTTATCCTATGTTGACAATATTTGCAGGTTCTAGCCATCTATACTTTTACCAAGAGGAATAACTTGGATGATTACGAGAACAAACAAAGAAAGAGCATTGGTTACACCACAGTTTCTCATTTCAATGTGATACATGTCGACTGCCATACTGCAGCTGTCAGGTATGTGGAATTTTTTATGCCCCCCCCCCTACCATGTTTGATTTTTAGTCAAATCCTGTTTGATTTATAGACTGGTTCCCTGATTAATAGAAATAATTCAATTCATCATACTGATTAATTTATGGCTGCCTAATATGGTGAGTTTGTTCACTGACCTAAAACAATTCATTTGATAGACAAGACAGGGAAGTTGAAAAACGTAGACTATTTTTAAACATTTGTATTGTCATTTGAAAGCTGTTCAATATTTTATAATCTTATATATCAGACACGCTAGAGGAAGAGAAGAGTGGGAGAGTGCAGCTCTACAGAACGCCAACACCAAGTGTAATGGACTGTTACCTCTGTGGGGACCTCAGGTCCAGGAGTCGGCTTTCGCTACATGTCTAGCCAGGTAATTAGGGGTACTAGTATAGTGGATAAGGTTGAGCGTGTTCGGCCTGCAGGTTTTGGGTTCAAATCCTGCAAAGGACACAATGACACCTCCTCACAGGACGCCAGTTCTGGTTTTTCTAGGATGTGGACTCAAGAGCGATTCAGATACAGTCAGATATTTTTCAGATGATACCGAGTATTTGGATAGAAGGTTTTCGAATAAACGAGATCTGAGTGGAATCTCAATGCTTTCATTACACTTGATTTTAAATGAAATGGTATATGTATACAGCTAGGTGTGCAGCCATTGTGAGGCTCAAATCTGGGATATCCTGCTTTCAAGCTTATGCCAACTTCATAAATAATATTGTCATCAAAGAGAATGTCGTTGTTGCACTGTATTATTGGTTTTCAGCATCTGTCTCATGTCCGGTGTCACTTATTTAATTGTCTGTATAATTTTTCAGACATAACACCTATCTACAAGAGTGTACAGGCATCCGGGATCCAAGTTACCCGTTTAATATTCATGATATAAAATTGTTACTTCTGAAATTTGCTGAGGAGAAGTCTTTCAGTGGAGACAGTGGCGGTGGTGGTCGTCAGAGCAATATGCATCTACTACCATATGTGATGCATATGTCTTTATATGTCATTAACACGTAAGTAATTGTAGTTTTTCTATCAATAATAAAATAAATGCTGGAATATGTAGGTGTTAGATCAATCAGGTAATGAAGTTGGATCCGTTATTTTTTCAAAATAACATTTGCACTTAAGTTTCATTCTTTGTCCAAGATTAAAAAACAGGTTTTTGAGACCTGTCTCTTGAATATTTGTGAACAGAGTTTTATAAATTAAGGAACATATTGTTATACACATCCCACCTTCCCCCTTGGATTGTTCCTCACAACTCCTATCGTAAGACTGAGTCTCAATTTTTTTCTGGCTTTTAGTCGTTCCAGATCAGTCTTTATATTTATGAAACTCAATAAAATGTGAGGACAGGAATGTCAGACAAAATGGCCCTTCGTTGTCAATCAGAAATAGAATATCATGAAATTTTAGGGTTAGAGCTGACCTGTTTATAATCTGTTTAAAGCATAAATCATGAATGTACAGTGCAACATATCCTGTGCAGCGCCCTTTGAGAAGTTGTTGCTCTATAGAGGTTAAATGCATAGTATATTTTTATTATTGGAAAAATTGATAATGTTGTGAAAGAGAGGCTGTTCCTCGACAGAGGTATATGTTATACTTTGTGGGTATGTTTTTATGTGATTAATTATTTTATTTTTTCCAGAACTAGGTCTGGAAATAGGGAGGACAAAAACCTCAATAACTTTTTGGAGTCACCTAAAGATAAATGGCTGGAGAACAGTTTTGAGGTGAGAATTGTGATTGGGTATAAATTAACCAGATATTTTTAGTCATTAATACAGCCATAGTTGGGTTAATTGGTTGGATTATTGAAAATTGTAGATTTTCACCAAATATCCTTCACATACTGAAAGCCTGCATTGGTTACCAAGTAAACAATTAAATTGTGGAGAAGATTTTTACCAAATACTCCATTGAATACTGCTTAAGGATGGAGTAGACTTTTACCAAATATTCTATCATGTACATGGATGTATGCCAAATATATCCATTATTTATTTATCTTTAATATTTCCCACAGACTGAAAGCCCCATGTATTGGTGTGTCATGGCGACCCATTTATATACGCCAGAAAAATGGAAAACAGCTCGAAAGAAGTTCCTGGAACGATTGATATTGGTGGCTCACATACGTAACACTGTCACCATTGGCGCTAAGACGTAAGTTTCTGGCATTTTACGATAAATTCATTTCTGATAAGATTGATGAATACAGTTTTCACTCTATAATAAGATCACCATTAGTTCTGACAACATTTGGTGTTAGTTGAGAGATGCTTTGCTTATTGAAAATAAAAATTGGTCCATGAGAAATATGATCTTACTAATGAGATGGTCGTGGTTTTGATGTGGTTTTAAAGTGAGCGTCTACTGTAAATAATTGCTTGATCATTTTCATGTGCTCCTGTTTTTCATTGTTGCTTTGACATTTTCTTAATCTTTCTATATCAAAAAGGACCCTTTCCAGCAAAACGTGAGTCATAATTTGTGTTGCACTTGTCAAAAAGGGTCAAAAGGGACCTTTATTTAAAGCTCTATAATACAGTATTTAGTTCTAAGATGAAATGAATGTCATTCAGTAGAATTGATAATAGAATGTCTTCGGTATTTTACTTCAAATGAGGCAATTTTGGAGTCTCAAAGTTTTATTGTGAGTTTAAATTCAGGTCGGATCCTGGTTCACTTCTCTAATTCAGATTTTTTTATATATAAAAATGTGCAGAACACTAGTTTGCCAATGATAATGTTGCAAGCATGTATGAACATAGTTGTACAGCATCTCTTTTGATTTGCTTTGCATTCTATTTTCAAAATATTTCTTCTTAAAAATTTGTGTTTGAGAATAATCTCAATTGTGATCTTGTGAAATTAGGGCCTGTTCATTACCAAATTTGGTGATGTTAATATGTCCAATTGTTTTGCTTACAGTGTTCCAGACAAGACTGTAAAGGAATACTCGGTGTATAAGCCATATTTTATATTCTTCGGTCTTGTGGATGGCTTATATCAGCATGTCTTCAAGGTAAGGCTGGTTGTGTTTAAATCTCTAGGTCAACCTCGAATCTTATGGAAAGTGGATTACAAAAAATACTCGGCACTCGGTGAGCATTTGAAATCCACTTCCCATACGCAAATCACCACATATAAACCCAGCCGAGAAAATTACGTGTGCTGTATGGTGAATACTGGTTATAGTCCATTGCCCTGCTGCTGTTTTCAGAGAAACCTCAATAATAAGACCACCATTGTTCTTGGGAAAAAATGGTCTTGTGACATGAGAAAAAAATTAGTCCATGACTTGGTCTTATTTTTTCGGGTGATTTTTTCTAAAAGTCAGGTTTAACTTTATTTGGTTTATAGCTGAGAACAGTGGGTGTAAGCAACACAATGCCTTGTGTATACAGGTTCATGTTGTATATCAATAGAAAAATACAGGTTCATGTTGTATATCAATAGAAAAATATAACTGAATAGCTTACCTGTCTTAAGTATTGAAGTGTCGATATTCTATGTACAAGCTATTCCAGTTGTTAGCTGGCTTGTTATCTTATAAATTTTCAGACAAATCAAATCCCATCTCTTATTGATACATGTAGTATCCCTTACCTTGTATTTGATTCCCATTTACAGAAAGTGACTGTGAAGGATGATGACTGGACAAGAAGTTTGGCCGACTACATTCGGAACAGTGATAAAATTTTGATTGAGTCCTGTGACAAAATGCTGACTGCTTACCAGGACGAGATGTTGCCATGTGAATCTTTTGGTGAACTAGCCGATGTTTTAGGTGAGTATAAATATTGTGGATACCATGAAAAGCATTGTTTTCCTGGTTGTTTATTTATTGGAGTGAAGTACTGAATGATTTAACTTGGTTAACTGTCTCGGGTCTCATAACATTTCTGAATCTAATATTTTTCTCAAGTCTTTTTTTTATTTCTTGTGTACTGTAAATGATATATTCAACTGCCTTACCATTGATTTCAATTTTATTATGCCTCAGTCTAATACACATGCTATCTTCATTGACTAGAATATATTAAAATGCAGATGGGCAGATGTTTCAGGATATGACAAATATATTATTTTGAGATTGATCTCAATTTTTATGATCATCCATGAAAACCTCGGCCAAAGCCCTTAACCATGTGAAGCAGTTGGTACCAATATACATACTACCATGTAAAGTTGCTGGCAATTTTACTGTATGAATCTAAGGTAGAGAAATATTTGCCTCAGACAATATGTTATCTGTCTGCATAATCTTACCACTGTATTAGAACACTTCAGCAAAACTAGTACTGTTTTTTACCTCAATACATAATCAAATCATTCCGAACTTTATCCTCATCTTTTTATCCAACACAAGCCATTTGGAATAACTGACCTGGCAATACATTCTGATTGTTTCATTATTTTGTAGATCTGCTTGATGAGATACCAGATGCAGACAAGTTTGTGACAGAATTAATCGAGTCAATTCCTTAGACATTCTGTGCTGGAACTCTTACTGGATTTAATGTTGTGAACAAACTTCAGCTTTCGAAATTTCTTCAAGTGAATTATATTTTCCTTCACAGCTTTGTTTTGTATTCACGGACAATGTGGTCTACAATTTTATTTAAAATACTGAAAAGTACTGCTTTTGAATCGTTGAAAAAACTTGGACATTTAGTTTGTATTTGCTTATATGTGTTTTTGCCAGTGTGTTGTAGTGTTGCTGCTAATTCCTTTTGTTGTTTTCTTGCTAACAGTGATTCCATGGATTTTTGCGTTGTATTCTAAACTTATATAACAGAAACATTTTTAATAGCTTCGTATTGGGTCAAATTCAATGTAATAAACTTATGATTGGTATAGTTTTTGTAGGCCTGTTTCCATGGATGATTTTATCCACCCAGCTTGATTGCTGTTGACGAAGGCGCTTGAACATATACAACATTGTTTATTGTTCATGATGTATTATTATGTGAAACATTTTTGTGTAATGATAAAAAAATAAATGTCAATATTGGAACTTATTGAATTTATTCTGACAATATTTTTGAATTTTTCTTTGAAATTTTAATATTGACTTTGGAAACGAAACTTTGTTACTCAATTAATACCCTGTAACCTTTGATTCACTCCAATCGTGCTTTCCTGATTCAATTGTGATCCAATGCTAAATAAATTATCTACTCACACCCTACATAGTCTTGAGTTATTTTATTGTACTCAGAGTGTGAATGCATTTAACATGTTAGAATGTCAATGAAATGAATAAATATGGCTGTCAATGCAGCGAAATGTCAGCGGACTGTTTAGAATGTCAATAAGGAAATAGTTACCGTGAGACTGTGGTAAATGATGACATTACCTGATTTATGCCAACATTTCAAGGAATTGGTGCAAAAAAGTTGTTGCTGCATTTTTTACCATAACAGATTTGCTGAACCATGAATTTATTCTAGAAGTTTGTTATAATAAAACGTGTAAAATGCATCTTTTGCCAGTGTTTCACACTCAAAAACTATATAATTTAATTTAGCCCCAATGGCATGATTTTTGCAAAGGGAGGTAACTTACCTTTCTTTTGTTCACAAAAAACAAGGAACAATTGTCAATGAAGTTTTTATGATAAATAGTGACTGTTATAACATAAACATTTCATTTGTTGTACAAGATTAGTTTTCAAACATAGACAATGAATTTGGGGATTGACAATGTGAATTGGTAGTTTGGAGATGCTAAAAATAATGTGACGATTACATATACAAACTATTCAGAAACAACAGAAAAACAACACTTTAAGATATTTAAATTGAAAATACGATTAGAATAGATAAGTAACACACAGTAACCATATGATACTGTTGCTTCAGTACCTTGTATGGTTGTTTGTGTCGAAAAATCAAAATGCACGAAACTGTTCGACCATTGAATTTACATGCTCCATTATTTTGAATATAAAATGTTATGGTCACCTGGGCGAGTATTTAGTTTATTGTAAGATACATGTATATCAGGAATCATTTCTTAATCTCTGATATTATGAGTCTAAAATATTCTTAGCTTAACTCCAGTGGTTTTGAACTAACAGTTTTATTGCTGATTATTTTCAAAACTTGCTTATTGGCATCAAAACTGATGCTTATTATTGTCAAACATTTGTAATATAGATTAGCCAATCTGTCAGAAGCTTTTTACTTTTAAAGTAATGTTTGCATGTTGACTATTTTGACTAGAAAAGCTTTGAGTAATAAGGCGAAAATCTTGTTATGAGATTTCAACCACATGAAATAACTCATGTTTTTTAGTATGTGTGCATTTAAAGATGTATCTGGCTCATCTGAACCTAACATGTTTTAATGGGCTTCATCCAGTTTTGTTGTCACCTAGTCTAAAACATCATTAATAAGAACCATTGCCATGTATATCCGTTTAAATCAATCTTGTTTAATCATAACAGACAAAACTAGTAAAAAACACCCACTTGTTAAAAAACTAGAAGTTTTTTAATTTTATGTTAATGCAAACGTCTTTTTTTCGATAAATACAGATAAATACATAATAAATGTATTCTATGATAATGCATATTTATTGAAGTTTTAACTAGATAAAGTATATTTTCCATGTTTGTTTAGGTAAACAAATGAACAAAAAAATGAGCATAATATATCTTTAAATGTTTTTATTCAATATAGATCTATATCTGTTATTATGTTTCATGGCCATAGTGACTGTTCTGTCTGTATAACATTCACACAACAAATACATGTTATCTCAACACAAACATGCAATGGCGTGAATTATCGCCAAGTCGTAAGGCTTAAAACATAGTCGAATCAACATGATAACAAAATATAAAATTTCATGCATGAAGCATTATACCACATTTATTATTAAATACAACATGAATTATGATAACGCCTTTTCAAGGGTTTGGCTCAATACGACTGTAATCGATTCTTCACCAAAACTGATTTTTAAAGTTGTATTGTGCCAAACCTTTGATTTATTTTACGGTTATTTTATAACAAACTCCACAAATTACATTATTAGAATAATAGCTCAAGAATAAGTTCAATGGCAACAGGTTTGCCCTGTATAGACAATTATCGTCTTTTTAATCACATCTGTTCATTTTGTAAAATCCATATCACTAAAAATGTCATTGTCTTCTGTATTTATAGATCCACTGTACACGTAGGTCAATTCATCTGAAGAAAAGAAAATGTCAAAATTTTAATACACGAAGTTTTGCAATGCAGCCCCATTTCTTGCTGACAATAACATTCTCTCATAGCTTTCCTAATAATATTATACAATTTCTTAAGTTTTAATTCAATGCAAAATCACTGGTCTGGTACATAACATCAATGCAAATATAAAAATGTTCATTTAATTATTGCTATATACATGTAAGAATATTGACTCGGTAAAAACTTGTAATGTCAAATGGAACATGATAAGCGTGCATGTGTAAAATATCTGGGGCCATATTTACACTTAGACCTTTTAAGACAGAAACTCGGACTTTGACTTTAAAATGGTAATTGTTCTTTTTAGCTCCTGCGTTGTTATTACCATATAGATTTTAATAAAACTTGGCAAAAGTGTAGAGTGGGTAACTATAACAACAATTTTTCAGACCAAATTTCATTCGTTTAGATGTAATGAAAACGAAAGGCTGGTAAATATAACTTCGGCAAATTTAAAGTCTGAATCTGAGTTTCAGTCCTAAAATGTTTGTGACTAAGGCCCCTGGATTTCAAATCTAGACAACTGAATGTGACAAAAAACAGTACTTGGGAAGACAGAACAGGATCAAGGATGGGAAGAATATGGAAGGATTGAGGGAGTTAAATATAAAGAAAAAAGGGGAGAGGAGCATGGAATAGAAAACCATAAGCTGAAAAGTAATGAAATAAAACTCGGCGAAAATAATGAATTTGGTTCATTATCTTAATTGCAATGGAAAAAATTCAACATTTGTGTTAATAAAACTGAATTATATTAACTTCATGCCATGAATATATCCATTTATAAGAATTACAATGTCATAGACCTAACCACAGTTTCTAAGCATTTAAAAAAAGCAGTGATGTGTTACAAAGGTCTTTAACAGATGTAACCACTAATGTGTTATAAAGGTCTTTTAACAGATGTAACCACTAATGTGTTATAAAGGTCTTTAACAGATGTAACCACTAATGTGTTATAAAGGTCTGTAACAGATGTAACCACTAATGTGTTATAAAGGCCTTTAACAGATGTAACCACTAATGTGTTATAAAGGTCTGTAACAGATGTAACCACTAATGTGTTATAAAGGCCTTTAACAGATGTAACCAGTTATGTGTTATAAAGGTCTTTAACAGATGTAACCACTAATGTGTTATAAAGGTCTTTAACAGATGCAACCAGTAATGTGTTATAAAGGTCTTTAACAGATGTAACCACCAATGTGTTATAAAGGTCTTTAACAGATGTAACTACTAATGTGTTATGAAGGAACTTCACAGCAACTGACTGCGATGTGTTATATAAAATATATAGAATACATACTACATACAGCATACTATAAAGGACTTTCAGAGCCACAGTCTGTTATGTACTATAAAGGACTTTCAGAGACACAGTCTGTTATGTACTATAAAGGACTTTCAGAGCCACAGTCTGTTATGTACTATAAAGGACTTTCAGAGACACAGTCTGTTATGTACTATAAAGGACTTTCAGAGACACAGTCTGTTATGTACTATAAAGGACTTTCAGAGACACAGTCTGTTATGTACTATAAAGGACTTTCAGAGCCACAGTCTGTTATGTACTATAAAGGACTTTCAGAGCCACAGTCTGTTATGTACTATAAAGGACTTTCAGAGACACAGTCTGTTATGTACTATAAAGGACTTTCAGAGCCACAGTCTGTTATGTACTATAAAGGACTTTCAGAGCCACAGTCTGTTATGCACTATAAAGGACTTTCAGAGCCACAGTCTGTTATGCACTATAAAGGACTTCCAGAGATAAAAAAATACTTGCAATGATATCTTCCTTCACAAATGTTTCATTATAAAACCGTTAAAACAATTAAAGATCATGCGGTATTTATATGTATTACATATCATGCTCTTGGACGCAACAAGGTACCTATCACAAGTCGTAGTAAAAGTCATCATCATCCATCAACAATGCTGCTTCTAGATCAAGTTGAAATTGATCACGATTTCTCTGATCTTTTGGCTCTGAATAATCATCTTTGTAATCATCTTCATCGGGATTAAGGTTGCTTTCAAGTTCGTCTAGTGTAGTTGAAGATTGGTAAAACATTATTCATTAGCATGTTTCTGGATTATTGATATATCGAGGAAATTTGCCTTTATTCGGCCTTACAGAAGGTATTATCATGAACAGACTATCCTAAATGACTTTGTGCAAAACTTTAAGTGGCGCGTAAATTTTGATACTTGGCCATAGTTATTTTAACACTTGTTCTTGGCATAAAAGTTCAACACCAACATTCATAGCAAGAAACATCTTCTGTTTTGTCCAAGTTCTTAAAAATGTTATGTATCGGATAAGAGATGTTTCATTGAAAAAATTGTTTTGGATACGAGATTAATTGATAAAGGGTGGTTTAACAATGGCTTGTACAGGACGAAGGTATTGATAATGGTTCTATAAGGGATCTTTATGTGGAGGGGGTGAAGTACTGAGCCAAAGGTTAAAATACTGAGTTCGGAATCACTATCAGAATGCAGCATTTTCATTGATAAATTTTATGACATTCAGAAGCAACCAATCAGATGGTTGCTTTCTGTGATTGATTTCCAAACTCATATTTTTTCCCACTGGCCTAGGTTAGGTTGCTTATACTTACTCTCAGCAACATAATCTTCTAATTTTGAGAGACAGACGTCTGAAAGTATCAATATCAAACAACTCTTAGTTAATTATTTGAAATACATACATTTATGAAATAGTTGATATGTGGAAATATTTCAATTTATATAATTATAGAACTTATGAGACAGATTCTATTTAGCCGTGAAGAAGTCGATTTAAAATTCACCATTCCTGTTCGAAATACCTAATAACGTTCGATGATTACCCGTTTTGGAAAAAATGAAGCTACGTTTCATTAATTTTCATCACCGGGACACCACAATAATGGACAGAATAGAAGTACAATTTGAGTTGTTTCAAGTTGTCTGTCTGGATATTTTAAAATGACCTCAGCAAGTAAAATGGCTTACTGTTTTCCGTTTGTGTTTTTTGGAAATAGCCGTCTTTGTCAGGATCAATACATGCCCACAAGCACATTCCGTAGGCATATGACAAAGTATCTTCATCCAGTGTACTGTTTCTGCCCCAGATCCTTACGTGGGTACCGCTGTCACTACAAACGCCTGCTTCAGTTATATCTTGGCATGTATAGGTCACCAAAACGGAAGTGTAGTCGGTGTAAATTATTTTAAAGGGCACTGAAAATAAACAGACAAAAATATATTACTTCAACTATATATAAGTTTGTTTGTGAAATGCTGAACTCGCTTTCTTAAACTTTGTCTCTTTGCAGTTTTTAACATGTGTTTGCACATCAATAAAAGTATTAAAGGATGCATCACTGCATCAGTAAAAATACAATACAAGCAGACGTCTTCACAACCGTAAAACTCAAGCAAACGTCATTGCACGCCTCCCCAAAATTATAAACATTATTTACAGCAAGTTCCATGACGTCAATAAAAAAAATCAGAAATCGCCTGCACACCAATAGTTCTATTGAACACGCACATCCACATTAATAACATATTTTAGCAAAAGCTGCAAAATATTAAATAATATTTTCAAACAAACGTGTAGGCAAACACCTTGACATCAATAAACACTCGTCGTCTAAGCAAACGCCTTTGCATCAATATGTTTAAAAAACTTTTTTCAAACAAACGTCTCTGCAGCGATAAAATATTGTCGGCGATTAATAGATATTTTAAGCAAACGACTATGTACGATGTATATTTTCAACAAACAGGTTTACATCATACCATAAGATGAGAAGTTTTCAGTCACATTGAATCTGGCAAGATAGTCTCCGCTGTAGTCCGTTAGGCATCTTGCTAGCAAAGATGTGTGATTGACGTCAGAACATTCGGTCTCATCTCTGAAAACAGAAATGTTTTGGTGTTCATGCATGGAATTGAAATATGACTTACATCCGCCCAGAAATCTGACGTGTTTCCTGCAGTCATGGCCAACTTCCCAGCACTATTGCCATGCTTAACGATATACTTATCTCCCTTATTAATAGGTTATATGTCGACTCGACAGTAGCTATGAATCATATATTATTTTACTGTATAAAGTATAGGTAACTTTTTTGATCAGTCAAAACGCAAGTAATTCTAAAGTGGTGATTACTGACTATACTTTTGTCAGTGTACCTTGTTTTGCACTTTGATTCCGTCAGCGTTTAGAGAAAGTGTCTTAGTTCCTTTATTAAGAAGTCTATACAAATGTATAACAAAGAAATGATGACTCATATCTGGTGCCTTTTACAGCGCTGTAAGTCGGTTTGATAAAAATATCAAATTCTGTAAGTTCGTTAATTAGTGATACGGAAGTATTTTTGTTTTGTTAGTAACTCAATTGCAACGGATAAGGGTCGTTTTCATACACATGAATAATTGGAAAAGTTGTATTCAATAATTGTTCTCCTCTTATAATATATAAAAGAAAGTTAATGATATGTTGTGTTACAATACCAAAATTATTTTACTGACCAAAATGACAACAAGTTAATAAATAGTTCTAATGCATTTGCACAGTAATCTTATAAAAATGACCAATCATTTTCTGTTGTGCCAGTAATTAGTTGTCAGATTTGCCTGAGAAAATTACCCTTAAAAATGATATTTGGGATAAAGAGTCAGATTCTTTCATTTGGATTGTCTCCCTTACACAATAGCCATTGATTCAAAGTCTAAGGGAGACAATAAAAAAAAATATATCTGACTCTTGAGTTAAAAAAAAATAATTCCCACGGCCACAAACGTTTCTTTTTTCCTACTTTATCTATTACAGTACTATGAAATCCATTTGATTTTTAGGAACAAAATAAAGTACTAAGCAATTCGATAAAGTCTGAAGGAACAATTACCCTTCTCCTGCTAATCCAGTGTAATAAACGTTGAGTGTTTCGTTGTTAGCTGAAGTAAAATATGCGACAACGGCTTGACCGTTTGTTAAATGCGCATTTCCAGTCGATCTACCAATCTCATACCAATACCCATATACCTGGAAATAAATTTCAAAAAATTAATTATTTTCATTATAAATACGGCATGTGCCCATCTCATCTCATCGTACAATAAACATTCAAGTTTTAATGCATTTTGGAACTCCAACGACTCGTCGCTAAATACGCCTTAATGTATATGTGTCTTAGCGTTAATTATGTATTATTTAAAACACAGTTCTTTATTCTGCTGGCATTAAATGAAGGTAATCTCGATGTTTTCCCCAAAATATTCATAATCGTTAATATGAATAAATCGTTGGTAAATGGCTTCGTACAAGTGTATGGTATATAAAGACGTCTGTAAGAAGGCATTACCATGACCTTTTTCTAAACATATTAGTTAGCATATTTTGATAAACACTTGTGTTGTGTTGCGTTGCGTTGCGTTGCGTTGCGTTGCGTTGTGTTGCGTTGCGTTGCGTTGCGTTGCGTTGCGTTGTATCAACTCGTACTGTATTGTATTGATAAACACTTGTGTTGTGTTGTGTTTGTTGCGTTGCGTTGTATCATCTCGTATTGTATTGTATTGATAAGCAATAAGTCTATCTACCTTTAATAAAACACATTGTCATCCTACATTATAATTTCTGTTTGAAAGAGAATCATGTATTTTGAATTCAGACAGATAGCATGGTGCAAGTACTGAATCCATTTTGCATTTTGATGGCAATATTTCCGTGATCTAACTTAAGATTAGAAGTTCTATTTATATGGTAATACATGCGATATTATTGATTATCGTAGAATACCTCTTCCTGTATATATTCATCGATATCTGCAACTGTACCGATTCTATCAATATCACAATCCTCATTGTATGGCTCGCTTTCTTCTTCAGATGTCACGTCTTCTGCTAGTGATGGGTCGTCCTCTGTATGTATTGTCGAGTCTTCTATTTGTTGCGATGATTCCTCTGTTTTTGATGATGACTTTTTATCCTTTTCCACAGGTACACACCAATCTGAAATAGATCATTCACGAGCTTTGCAGTCGAGTATTCTGTGACCAAAGCATAGTCGCTGACTTGGAATATTTGTCATGCTACTCTATGTGTTTGAGCGATAACATGGACAGAATGACGACTCGTATTTATCGTGTGGAGCTCATCCAAATTTAATTTAAAAAAAAAAAAAGAATTTTATCAGCTTTAGTTGGTAAATAGAAAACAAGAGAATTGCGCAGGTTAATTTTGTAACAAAAGACAATGTAGAGGTTAATTTCAGCTTAAAGACAATACAAATTACATATGTATATAATTCAATGCATGTAATGTCTTAATCCATAGAAAAAGCAACAGCAAGTCCATCTATTGTTAAACATACTACATACTTTATGGATTATGTACTTAAACTATGATTACAAAAGTTTTAGTTGATAGATCTTAGAAAAGTATCATCAAACACACTTGTTGTCCTTATAAGATCATTATCATCCAGACAGACGGATTTGGCTAGTTTGCTAATCAAGTCTGTAGATATGTCATCAACATCATCTTCAAAGTCTGCAGTTTTGTCATCAACATCATCTTCATTAGCGGCAAAGTTTTTCGTGTAGACATTTAACTGTATTCCACGTTTATCACACGTGCCTTCAGGTGTGCGCATAGTGCACGTGTACTCAACAAGTGAGCAGTTGTCCAAATATAGGACTTTATTGAATACTGAAAGAAGACAGTGGTATTTTTTATTCCATTGTCAATGAATTGAAAATTAACTGTGTTAACTTTTGTTGCGTTTATTTCAGTTATTGGATCGTCAAAACGAAATGACGCCAATTTAGAATTTAAAACAACGTGTTCACTTTTCATTTGTAGTATTGAACTATACAGTTATAATCATTGTTAACTACACAACATTTATATCAAGAAAGTTGAGTCATTCATAACATTTCGTCGTAATGAAATATTAATTCGTAATAATGAAACATTAATACGAAATAATGAAGAATTCATTCTTTATATTATAAATGAAATATAAATTCGTTATTATGAAATATTAATTATAATATGGCTTGTGTCTGCTGACATAAATCTCAGGTCGCTGATTGGCTGGTCCCCATTGTAGTCTAACTATTGGCCAATGAAAATGCTTTGTAACCATGGAAAATTGTTTGTTGAGGCAACGTCCTGAAATCTACAACCGACTGGTAACACCAGTGAAAAAACTATCAAGTGCTTACCAAATTTGCCGTCCCCTCCCTTGGGCAGTATGGTGATCTGATCGGAGGAGTCAACACACATATCTCGTGTGGAAGTTTGATACTTAACGCACGTGCTGAAATTTAAACCAATATGATAGTCCATTCTCCTAACTCACCGATTTTGTCTGTAGATACGTGTAGATATGACTTTCAGAATTTCAAAGCGAGGCTGAACGTGATACATATACTGACACAAAACAGAAACTCGATTTTACTTTCTTTTTCATGCAGCTCTTTCAAAAAGATAGTCAAATTTGGTATCAACATTTGGGATATTTATCTGCCTACACGATGCAGGGTAATCCGTCATAATCAAAGACAAAAACGTTTGTTTATTCCACGTTAAATGACTTAGGGGTCGAAACTGAATTCGAAATTTTAGAAGGGTCAATTGTCTGTGTTATTTTATTGATTTATTTACTGTAAATATATTTGTACATTCCTGTAATTTGTTCATTACCGATTGTGTCCACCACTCCTATGAAACCAAGCAACGATTCTCGACCGCATCGATAGAATTTATTGTCGAATGACGTAATTTGGAATGGCATTCCATCTCGGACAAGGGCAGCCGTAATGTCACGAATGTTGTCAATAACATCATAATTTTTCCTTGCCCTCCGTCCAAGAAAGTGCTCGATTGGATTTATGTCCAGTGAGCAAGCCGGTCGTTGTAGCACATTGACGGTATGCTTGCGTCATCCGAGCGGTATGTGAGGTTGCATTATCGAACATCAGCACACCGGGATACTGATGAAGAAACTGAACCACCACTTGACGGAAAACATCGTCAATAGAACACTGGACATTTAGATTGTAAGGAATGACGACACGATCTGTTTTTCGATCCTTGATTATACATGTATCACCATAAACAATAAGGCTGCTCCCTCCAAAACAATGCCGTTACAACAAGTAATTGTCAGCAAAGCGTTCATCTCGAAGGTGGAAAACGCGTACCCTGCCGTCGGCAAGGCTAATATTGAAACGGAACTCCTCACTAAACAACACGGTACGTAGATGCGTTAACGTCATGTACCAGTCTTGACGCGTTGTCGTTACCTTTGGCCTACTTAAACGATTGTCATCGCTGACGCTTACAGATTGATAATTGTGTTGCGAAGACAGTTAAACTGTCACTGACACACCCGACGTATGAAGCACCAGAGTTTGGACGGCGAATATGATTTTTGAGAGCATAAAGGTTCAGTAAATCGGTCAGTGACATACAAAACGTGTAAACATGTCGCTCGATGTGCACATGCAAAAAGGTTGCGTAACACCATTGTGTCAGTTTGGAGGACAACCTTTTATACCCGATAAAACTAAAGACAACTGCTTATAGTGCAGTATGCGTGTACTTATATTGAAAAAAAATCACTCAGTTATTCCGAGTAGTAATGAAAAAAGCAAATATAAAAGTGCACGGTTTCTTTATTGCGTCAGTACATGTATATGCATGTATTAAACTTTTATATTTTGTTTGTTTGTTTGTTTTCATCGGGTTTTACGCCATTTTCAACAATTTTTCGATCTTAGACGGTGGCCAGTTGACCTAACCAATGTTCCTGGAATTATGTATCAACTAGCACTAACTTGCTCCACCGCAAGCAACAGACAACTTCTCCACGTGTGGAGGACATGACTGTAGCCAAATGTAACGGAAGAACATAACCTGTCCAAGCTGGAAATCAAACCCGGATCTGCCAGGTACCAGTCTAGCGCTCTACCAACTGAGCTAGCCTGGCGGGCTTCTTTTAATTCGTACATTCGGACAAGACTGAATATGTTCTTCTTTTCAATCGTTTTCTTTTTTGATACATTTATGTGAAAATTTGTGTGGTTTGGTCATGCATAAGAACTAACGGAAATTTGGTTTCAATGTGTGAATGAGTATCATACTATAGCAAATCAGGATAAGAGTTTCTCAAATATTTCAAACAGAAATTACCCGTCTTCTGCAAATGCTCTTATTTTCGATTGAATCCTTTCTACATCCCCAAACACCTTTTTGTCCATGACAACACCTTGAAGTGATGTTGCATTGTTGTAACTTATTGTTCCATACTGAAACCATCGTCCTGTGATCTAAAAATAGAAAACTAAATATATATCCAATGATTAAGAAACTAATTAAAACGTAAGGCAGGACTCATCAGTAAGCTAACGTTTTACATTGTTTAAATAATTATTATCACATATTGCCATGATTTTCCTTCTGCTTAGTACACAATTGTTATATCACTTTAACAATAATTTAATAATGTAATCAGAAAAAAGTTCGATAATTCCATGAGTTGTCGTACCTGACTTTTGTCATAGTCTTCAAACGTCGGCATATCATCTAACTTGCAGTCTTCGGGTTTAACTTCTAAAACGATTATGATATATGTACGGTTTATAATGAATACTTTGTTGTGTGTTTAAGTATAGAAATTTTGCGTGAAATCGGAAGTAACGCCTGACATTAATAATAGTTCATAGTTTGAATATATATGCGACAGTTTAAAATGGAATTACATGCAGTCTTAAATTGAATGTAACGCCTATAATTAATAAGGGTTTATAGTAAAATTATGAATGTGACCGTTTAAAATGGATTTCGTTTTAAAATGAAAGTAACGCCTATCATTACTAAGTTTATAATACATTTGTATAACTATAAGTGTGTAATTGGGGGTTCAAAATAGAAAATTCGCCTTAAATTGGAGGTTACGCCTTAGGTCTTAATTCAAGGTTAATATCAGGGTATACATGTTGTAGTTCAACATGGACATTCGCAATTTGTTACAAAATCATTGAGTTTGGATTTTAATAAATTCATCTATTCAACAATTTGAAGAAAATATTAAATCTTACTTTCTGTTTCTATGGTTACCCAACCGCTACAGTTTGCTGAAAATATAAATACAATCCTTGTTACGATAGTGCACATCGCTAGTGTGGCTATACTGGATCATTCTCATTCAGTTAACTTTTCGCAAACTCTCGAATTAGGACTGACATCGTGAAACTTATCGAGAATTCGCGTGACTTCGTGTCCATGATAAAACCATGACAACCATACCTAAATGACATTGAGATTCGTCGTTTAACGACGTACAATCATATATATATATTGTCAGAGGTTGAAAAATACCTTATCCATTACACATTTATTCGTGATATTAAATTTAGACAAGATTTATATATAATTTTTTAAAACACGCATCGATAAAAATGCTTATATAAGCATTTTATGAATGTCTGGTCACAATAGCAAAACGATTCCCATGCATTCTGACTTCAGATATGATTGTGCGTATGTAATTTGGTATTTAAGCTCCAAGTTGATATTGATGATCCCTCAGTATAAAATAGTGAATCAACTGCCGTAAATGTTGAAAAAATATTTAGCACTTTCATGGGTGTTTAAAGTATAAGCCATCACAATTCACCCCTACCATAAAATTTAGTTTCCATAACGTCTTCAGGGTCTACACAAATTTCCTTCAGTATGGTGAAAATGAAATCTCTTTTCTCATCAGTTATATCACGTGTACGTCCGAGTAACGTGACCTCCATCATGTCCTTGGTACATTGTTTTTCAGAGGGACCAGAAAAGCAGGAATAGAACAGGATGTAGTCATCGTCAGCGTACAATACTTTCAATGGTGCTGTAATATATCCGAACATTTTGACAGTGAAAAAACAAGAACAGATAATCGTGAAAGCGGCAAACCTTTCATAACTAGTTTGGTAGTCTACTTAAGTTTAATAAAACCAAGATGTTACAATAATAAATAATTATTCATGCAGTGTTTCATAAGTTTAACAAAAACGTATCCTGATTTGCTCGAAATCATGTACGTATCAGAAAATTGACTAAGTGTATCTACTTATAATGCGGCACCGAAAGATAATGCACTATGAACTTACACCACGGGTATGTACTGTCATCCCAACCAATACGACCCATTCTGTCAGACGCGTAGTTAGCACCTTCTTGAACAATCGACATACCGTGGATGGCTGGCAGACATGGAACTTCTCTGAAAATAAATTAACTACTATTTTATTGACGAACGTACGTTAACACCGATCACACGTTACTTATTAGTTCGTTAAATTCCGTCAATGTTCGGATTAAATTGGGTTAATAACGAAAGGTGACGTCATTGCAACATGACGAGATTCAGAGATTATATGTCAGTAGTTCCCGACCTTAACCGTTAAGATTATAGCACACATCATAGAAGAATTTCGATTGTTGTTGAAAATAGTTGTGAACGAATGTTCCCGACTTTCACTCGTCTATTTTCGTTTAATATCGGCAAACTTCGTAGGCATGCGAGGATAATAGATGCATTTCAATGGCGATCGAAGATATAATTTAAAATACCGAGATAACTCCTATGAACGTAAATATAAAGAAGGAAAAAATATGAAAATAGGAAGGAAAAGGACTGATAAAGACATAAATATTTCAAATATTATCAATCTCATTGAAAATATCTCAATAAACTTTTGGATCAACCCTTTTACTTACTCGCCTTCTTCCTGCGGAGAAACGATCGTGCCTGTATAATAACTGTAGATCTTTCCCTTCGTATCATCATATCGGTGAAAATTCAAGACTGATTCCATCTTGTTGAACGTAAATCTTGTCCGAGCAATCTCATACCAAAGACCGTGTAACTAGAAAAAATATCAAAGTACTGTAAGCCCTCTAAGTTTTGAATTAGTTCGCACATTATGCTGCATTTTAGGATAAAGTTTATTTCTGAAATTTTTAAATGATTATCCACTGACTCGAAAATTGTTACTTTATTAATTAGTATTCGTCTACTTTTTTATTCATGTACGGTTACAACAGAGCATATTCAATAATAGTGACAATCACTTATATGGTACCATTGAACAACTGCATATCAATGACATAATATTGTATATAACAGTGGATTCATTTTTGTATTTAAGAAACGAAAGCTGGATATTCAAAAGTATGGACTTAAAAATATATTGCTCACTAATAGCGAAATAATATTAATCAACCATTACTTTGAGTACTTTTTTCTTCAGCGTATTCAGAAAAACACGTGCGTAGTTAGGTTGACATAAACACGCCGTTCCATAGTTTTCAAATCGGTTGAAGGATTAGGCATTTAGAAAAACCTCAATTTAGTCCTAATATTCAACCACATCGCCGTATACTATCACCATCATTATAATAGCCATAAATACCATAGCAAATATACCAAATAAAATGTAATAATATAACTAATAATACTAAATAATTATATTTGAACAAAACATTTCCTTATTTTATTGAATTTATTTCCTATATAGGTGAGCTGATTCCTGTATTACCTGGGAGCTGTCAAACTTTTCTTGCACAGGTATGTTATTCACAGCACATTTGTTCCAACCAGTTGCAGTCATGTCTGAAATTGAATTGCACTGAAATGTTGTTAAATGCATAATTTCCTCCACCCATTTCCAGTCGTCAATTCTTTCCGTCGAACATCGACAAACTTCGTAGACATGCGTAGATGATTTATCCCGAGGTCGATATGAACTTTTAATGACTCTTTATTACATAGAAGGAAAAATTAGAAATGTGTACATGTTACGTGTGGATTTCATTGAGATTTTTACGAACCTATTATAAGAATGTTTTCCATTTATTGACACCATGTTTGTCGGGAATATTTTTTTTTACATAATTCAATTTACCATGACATATCATCCAACAAACAAACAAACCCCTTTTTATTATGACACGGATTCTATAGAAAATATCTGACCAAAATATATATATATGCTCTATTTCATGAAGCAATGGCAACTTTTGTTCAATTCAACAATGAGTTGGTAATTTTGTTTTAAAGGTGTGCGTTACAAACGTATGTCGTCATGGCAATTATTTATTACACATTTCACCAATTAGCAGTTAGCAATCATGGATCAGGGTGGGCTTATTGGAAAAAGTATAGAGAAAAAAACATATAGAAAGAAAATCACACCTTCACTTGTTGGCTCTTGGTTTCTTTGTCTCGCTGCTTCCAGAATGTCTGGTATTTTACACTGTCCTAACAAAGAGAATAACATAACAGGCTTAGGTTTGTATGTCTGCAAAAATGATGGTGAACATATCGGAAGTGCGCCAATGAGTAAATGTAGGGTGCTGTGCTTAGAACCATTCTCAATCGGATCACCTCGGCAATATTTTTTTTATAAAATAGACACGTGGGGGAAAAGTAGTTCCAAAATGGCTGCCGAAAGTGAATCTTTGTAGTCTCAGTGTAAAGTATGACAGAGATCTTTTAAATATTAAGAATACGATGCACACGAAAACAGTTTAGATAATGTTGAATTGTGTTTCCCTGGTCCGATGTCTCATAGTTAAAATTGTAGGAAAGTCACATCACGCACCGAGAATTTTAGGTTTATTCATACACGTACCTCGGAGGTCCGGACTGCATGGAAATTGCCGAGATGTTGCGATTGCGTCATTCTCTCATTGAATCAAGTAAGTGCGCATGCGCACATTTTCGATATAAAATTTAGTCTATAGATAGATCTGCTTTTCTAAACGGAAGATCAGCATAGACATCCATACGTACTTTTTAGATTTAGTTTGATTGCTCTTACACAATACAGTACAAAAGCGATTTCAAACAATGCCCAATTTATAAGTTTGTTTAAGACGTACCAGGATCGGTTGCTTTAAGTTGTTTTGACGGAGCACAAAGTCGCTTGTTCGCCCTCTTGATGTATCCATTCATGCCAGCCTTGGCGGGGCTCTCTGATCTAGATGTAATTTCAACTTGCATTCCGTTATTAGTGCACTGACCCTGTGATCCTGGTCGGTACTTGTAACAGTAATAAACCAACGCCATGTCTTTGTAGTCCGTGAAGGACACGATTAATGTTGCTGAAAGTATTGGACGACAAACCATTACATTACATGACTTTTAAAGAAATACAATGTACATAGATCACAACAGAAGTACTTATGCTGAACATTTGAGGCGAGTTTCGCGTCGTTTGAAATACAATTACTGTAGAAGATCTTTTTTTTGATTGATTGGTTGAATAAGCTTCGTGTTTCTACATTGGTGTCAGTTTTCTTGCATTATTTGTTTATGTGAATAATTGGACTTCAGTCTCCAAAATAATCGTCATAATATCTATTTTTTGTCAATATCTGGACACCAACTTTTCAATAATACTTTTTCTCATTTCGTTGTCTCATGCCTTACCTCATGTGATTGGCGGGACAGGTTGATTGTCTGTTTTGATGTTCTGGGTCGATTGGGTACCTGCCGTTACCTGCGCGACCTATTGCTTATCTTTTGTGCCTACCATGATCTACGGGATCGAGTGGTTACGGATTGTGATTGATAGGTTACCTACCGTGGTCTACGGGGGAACGGTTAGGTAAGTTACCAAATGTGATCTACAGGATCTGCTGGTTGACTACCGTCGTCTACGGGATCGATTGGTTGACTACCGTCGTCTACGGTATTGATTGGTTACCTACCGTGACCTATGGGATCGTATTTGTATTACTGGTTTATGAGGTCGCCCGTCGCCGCGCACATTTGATAATGCACTTTATGGTATTTTGGTCGACCCGGTATGTCCCCCGCACACCATAAATAGACTTTTTGAAACCGAAGGGGGAAATTTACCTGCCAGTATAGCAGTATAGATCAAACAGACAATTTTTGAAGCCAAAGACGGCCACTGCACAGTGCCAATGAGACCTATCGCACAGTTATCATTTTCCTGGCACCTAACCAGTACTTTCCTGGAATCTACCCAGTACTTTCCTGGTTACATGCATGTACTATGTTAGGTGGGAAACACTGAAAAGCATTTCTGTTTTATCCGGCGAGACGAGGGATCGAACCCACGATCTTCGGATTCGTAGTCAGCAGCGTTAACCACTGAGCCACAGGGCCACCTACCTATGGGATCGATTGGTTGATCACCGTTATATACGGGATCGATTAGGTGACTACTGTCATCTACGTGTTTGATTGGTTACCTACCGTGATCATCTTTGGAACCAGAACCGCGCAGAAAGTACGATCCGGCGCGTGATCTTTGTTCTAAAACTCCAGACTCCACGGGCAGACATGTGTCACCCCTGAAACATAAGGTGCATTTGGTGATGTAGGAATAAGAAAAAACATTAATTTCCAACTTGTAAAGATCAGACGCGACTTCGATTTGTTTGGTTTGATGAGGGCGGACATTTTACTAGGGGGAGTTAAACCCATTTTTGTAGTAGTTGCGGGACGGCCACATACATGTACAACTTGATTTCGCGTATGAATGATTAGTTGTACGATTGATTTACAATACAGTGCCACACCTCCACAGCAAACCCCTTTGAACTTTTAAATCGTACTTTTTAACTCTAAAACAAATAGATAAAGTTCATTTTTGTATAATGTTAAGCATTTCTAACATTTGAATTATCACACACTCATACAATGCACTTATAACTCAAGGACGTCCAGATGTTGAATTTATACACATACATGTATACAAATTATTTCAATTGTCGACCTATTTCGATAATATTAACAGAAAAAAGCGGACGACTTCTTTAAGTTGAGACGTCAATTTTCCTGGAATGTTTGATAGTTTCGTAAATGGCTAATCTTTGAAGATCAGAGGCAGAAGGCAGACCTGTGTTCAGCTGTATACATTTATTATGATATGAATATGAATGTCACGCATTACGTTTGTGTAAAACTTCAATGTATAAGTCACTTTCGTGATACCATGCAGTGTCTTGATAGAGTGATAGAGAGAGTTAGTGAGAGAGAACCGGAATGAGAGGAGAGAGGGGAGAAATGGTGACCAGGTGGGTAGAGAGGGCGAGAGAGGAGACAAATGGTGGCCAGGTGGATAGAGAGGGCGAGAGAGGGGAGAAATGGTGGCCAGGTGGGTAGAGAGGGCGAGAGAGGAGACAAATGATGGCCAGGTGGGTAGAGAGGGCGAGAGAGGGAATAAATGGTGACCAGGTGGGTAGAGAGGGCGAGAGAGGGGAGAAATGGTGGCCAGGTGGGTAGAGAGGGCGAGAGAGGAGACAAATGATGGCCAGGTGGGTAGAGAGGGCGAGAGAGGAGACAAATGGTGGCCATGTGGGTAGAGAGGGCGAGAGAGGAGAGAGGGGACAAATGATGGCCAGGTGGGTAGAGAGGGAGAGAGAGGAGACAAATGGTGGCCAGGTGGGTAGAGAGGGCGAGAGAGGAGAGAGGGGACAAATGATGGCCAGGTGGGTAGAGAGGGCGAGAGAGGAGACAAATGGTGGCCAGGTCGGTAGAGAGGGCGAGAGAGGAGACAAATGGTGGCCAGGTGGGTAGAGAGGGCGAGAGAGGAGACAAATGGTGGCCAGGTGGGTAGAGAGGGCGAGAGAGGAGAGAGGGGACAAATGATGGCCAGGTGGGTAGAGAGGGCGAGAGAGGAGAGAGGGGACAAATGGTGGCCAGGTGGGTAGAGAGGGCGAGAGAGGAGAGAGGGGACAAATGGTGGCCAGGTGGGTAGAGAGGGCGAGAGAGGAGAGAGGGGACAAATGATGGCCAGGTGGGTAGAGAGGGAGAGAGAGGAGAGAGGGGACAAATGGTGGCCAGGTGGGTAGAGAGGGCGAGAGAGGAGAGAGGGGACAAATGATGGCCAGGTGGGTAGAGAGGGAGAGAGAGGAGAGAGGGGACAAATGGTGGCCAGGTGGGTAGAGAGGGCGAGAGAGGAGAGAGGGGACAAATGATGGCCAGGTGGGTAGAGAGGGAGAGAGAGGAGAGAGGGGACAAATGGTGGCCAGGTGGGTAGAGAGGGCGAGAGAGGAGAGAGGGGACAAATGATGGCCAGGTGGGTAGAGAGGGAGAGAGAGGAGAGAGGGGAGAAATTATGACCAGAGGGTAGAGAGGGGGAGAGGAGAGAGGGGGAAATGATGGCCTAGTGGGTAGAGGGAGGGAGAGGAGAGGGGGAAATGATGGCCTAGTGGGTAGAGGGAGGGAGAGGAGAGAGGGGGGAAATGATGACCAGTGGGTAGAGGGAGGGAGAGGAGAGAGGGGGAAATGATGGCCAGAGGGTAGAGAGGGGGGAAATGATGGCCTAGTGGGTAGAGGGAGGGAGAGGAGAGAGGGGGAAATGATGGCCAGTGGGTAGAGGGAGATAGAGGAGAGGGGGATGGTGGCCAGAGGGTAGAGAGGGGGAAATGATGGCCTAGTGGGTAGAGGGAGAGAGAGGAGAGAGGGGGAATTATTGCCAGTGGGTAGAGGGAGAGAGAGGAGAGAGGGGGAAATGATGGCCTAGTGGGTAGAGGGAGATAAAGGAGAGAGGGGGAAATGATGGCCTGGTGGGTAGAGAGGGAGAGAGGGTGGAAATGATGGCCAGGTGGGTAGAGAGAGGAGAGAGGGTGGAAATGATGGCCAGGTGGGTAGAGGGAGGGAGAGGAGAGAGGGTGGAAATGATGGCCAGGTGGGTAGAGGGAGACAGAGGAGAGAGGGTGGAAATGATGGCCAGGTGGGTAGAGAGAGGAGAGAGGGTGGAAATGATGGCCAGGTGGGTAGAGAGAGGAGAGAGGGTGGAAATGATGGCCAGGTGGGTAGAGAGAGGAGAGAGGGTGGAAATGATGGCCAGGTGGGTAGAGAGAGGAGAGAGGGTGGAAATGATGGCCAGGTGGGTAGAGAGGGGGAGAAAAAAAAGAAAAGGGTAATTTATAGAAGAGCGGATGGGTATCTAGGGAGTGTAAGAGCAAAAGGGGGACATGGGCTGTAGATGGGCTGCCAGCCACAGGGGAGGACGTGGGCTGTAGATGGGCTGCCAGCCATAGGGGAGGACATGGGCTGTAGATGTGATGCCAGCCACAGGGGAGGACAGAGGACGCAGAACTAGAGTATTGTTGTAGTTGTACTCACATCTTCCCACTGTATGAGTAATGGAATGTTTCATCCTCGTGTTGGGAAATTTCAATGGAAAAAGACTCGTAAGTATACTCTGCCCATGCCCACGTTGTCCGTTTTACAGTGAACCAAGTACCAACAAACTGGAATAAAGAGCATGTTGACGCTTAACACTGTAAGTTTTTTCCGGTAACATCTCCGTGTGTTTTAGTACATTTCACTGTTGTAATATAGGCCTACTAATCAAAAGACCAAACCCACCAGTAATATTGCACATAGTTTTAAAAACTATTATTTTGTTGAAAACTTGAATATAGTTTTTGGCGATTTATGCAAAGAAAATTACTCGTTCTGTTTATCAAACGTAATCACGTATATATAACCTAGACACACTTTCATTAAATCAAGTTTGTCTGAGGTTTTATAAAAATTAGGTAACCGTTCTAGTCTATCTAGTTCACAGTCTATTTTCCGCATCGTACGTTCTTATCTTCTATCTAATTTCAACAATTTTACAACCACTTTTCCTGCCTCTGAGATCGTATCAGAATCTTATCGCGAAAGACAGTATACAAACTGACATTTATCGTTCTAAGCGCCTAAAATATAAACTCGCTTATCAACAAGAAACCGCCGTAAACTAGAATTTACCAGAAATTGTTGTCTGAATTCTCAGGTCAGTGTGACCTATTTAAATCACGCGATGTTCTACGTCATATGGCGTTATTCCGTTGGGTCAATTTCCTCGCGGAATTTGACACACTTTGTTTCTAACAGTCAGACTGTTCTTTTGTCTAACAGAGGCATTGAACTCAGAAATTGTTGAACAATCCCTTTTCGGTGTGGCATTTTGCTCAAACGCGTGCTCAGACGATATGCATGAACATGTCAGTTCGGGCAAATCTCCGACCGAATTACCTGATTTCTGAATAAGTCCTTACATTCAAATTGAATCAGTTTTACAATGTCGGTGTTGTCAGTAGTAGCATAAACAGCAATGATAGCATTTATATCCCCAACTGCATACAAATGCTCAACGGTTTGTCATTGCACATTTTTTTCTATTTTTTGATAATCATGTGTACGCAACGGCGTATTTTGCGTACATGCAGCTACGCGCCTGTCCTGGATTATCACCCGGCACTAACCCGCACTTCCGTAAACAACCGGCAACGTCCCCCTTGAATCAGGTGTGGATGATACATGACTCGGTGGCTGTATTATACTCTGTCACGGAGAATGAACGTCTCATCCAAGGCTCGACCCTATGACCTGCAGACTGACAGGCGAGTGTTCTACCAAGTGAGGTCTCCGGGGCGGGGCAACGGTTCATGTTGTAGTATTGATGGTATTGTTATTCGAGAATAATATTAGTGTTTTCTATATGAGTTCAATTCGTTTTACGACGAAGTTAGAAATAAAAAAGGGTTGCGTAAGAAAGAGAACATATGTTAAATGTAAGATGAGTAAAAAGGGTTGTTTGTTTCTGCTAATCCGACAGGCCCTGTTTCTTCTCTCCCTATCCTACGCCTTTTTCGTTCAGTCAGAAATTTCCCAGCAAGTATGTTTATCAATTAAATGTTTAGACATAAAACATGGGTGGATAAAACATTTTTAAAAATGTTTTGTCAGCTGTAAGCAAAACCCAAAATTAGATCGCAATAACACTGACTAAAGCTCAAATCATCATCACTATTATAATGCACATTATAATCGTCCAAAAATATGTTGGAGAAGTCAGCGTAAACAATATGTCCCGTATATAAGGTTCAACCGTGTACATGGCGTGAGTTGGGATATATTAAGTCCCAGTCATAAGGTCAAAAGTTAAACGATAATTAATCGGACATTGAATGTTTGACTCTGGTTATCTGTGTGTCCGTACGTCTTTCCAGACGAGGTCAAATAAGGATAGGATGTCACATCATATCAAAATAAATACTTGTCTGAATCAACACGACTGCTTACATATTTCCTACAAACAAATTTTACGGGCACATACTTTTCCGGAATAACTGGTCGATACCAGTTTTACTAAACATGTGGGAAAAGCTTCTATCGGTACGAACATGTTAGTCGTTTGACATTTTGTGTAACAGAATTAGCCAAATAACACCCGTACCGAACTCATTCGAGTATTTAGTTATTAATCAAAGCAAAATATTGATCGTCCCTCTCTTGAGCAACAACCTCTCTTCAACAACCATACTGTTTTTCTTGTAATAAGAATCTTCTATCAATGTTACCTGTCTTAAGCAACAACCTCTTAACAACAGTCAAAATGTACGTCTCTCAAAGGGTGCTGCTCTGGAGAGATTGCATCATATGAATTCAAATGATCTTCTAATTGGTCAGTCGTGTACGGTAATATTTGTCATGAAGAATGATATAACTCGAACAAAATGTCCCATCTCGTACAGACCCGCATCATGATCTTATAAACGAAAATGTTTCAAATGTGCTGCAGCTTAAAGTCAAACGCTGATGACGGTTTTGATGGACGAACAATACATCTTTACCAGTATTAACATAGAATGACCATTAGATAAGTGCTTCATTGTATAACAGTTAAGATAGAGTTACTAACGCGTGTATAATGTGAACGGTTGACTAGATCAGATTTTGCAGGATTTTTCCATCCACTTATTGTCAATATTAAACGTATAGAATAACTAGGTAAATGGTGGACGTCTGAAGATGAATTATAAGTAAATCTAATTATATTTAGATCTGGATACGTCTCGTCTTTACCGTTAGATCGCATGATCATCAGTCGTGTACTTATTCAATGTCTGAACGAGTGTTGGAATGTGGAAAGTAGGTTTTTTGTCAAACATAAACTACAGTAAGACTTCAATAATAAGACCAACATTGGGACCCTTGAAAACAGGTTTTTATAGTGTAGTGGTCTTAATATTGATGTTGAATAAAGAGCAAATCAGTGAAAATGAAAATTGTGGTCTTAATTTTGAGGTGGTTTTATTATTGAGGTGGTCTTTAAGTGAGGATTTACTGTACAATCATTCTCTTCATTATGGTCGTCGTTTACATCGTCATCAGCAATATTATAATCATCACCATTTACATTATCATCATCATCCTAATCATCACCATATATATATTTATCGTGTTCATCATTTTGATCGTTCATTCTACTTCCATGTGATTGTTGCTGGTTTATGCTAACGGATATTGTAGTTGCGTGGTAATAATGACGACGACGAATAATTGCTACGAAAATGAAAACAACAGCAGCAAAGGCAGCAACAACCACATACAAATTAACATGACTAGAACAGTATCATTATTTCAACATTTTGTTTCAATTTTAATTAATATGATTTACTTTAGAGAAGAAGGAAATATTAATTTACCTTTTCCAAATCGAAATTCTTGTGAACTGGAATCCTTTTTATTGTTCGAGAACATTTTTTCTTCGCAGCATCAACGGTCAAAAAGTTCGAAAAAATCACACATAATAACATACAATAAAAACACGAAAAAATCGTATACTTCATTTTAAAGTTGAAAAATGCATGTACAAGATATGTTTTTAATCTAACTAAACTAGCACACACAACTCACACAAAAATAACTGGCCACGCTCACCCTGCTGATATTTACGCAATGTTGTATCGAAACTGTTGCCAGCTTCTAGATAAAAATCAAAATCACGTGACGTGGGGTTTTCGTATATATTTAAGATAACCGTTTTTGTGGTTACTGGGACTTCTGTTGATGCAATTTTACGAATTTGCCAGATGAAAAAAAATGGGCCACATTTCCGCAGCGTAGAAAGTTTCAGCTACACGCAGACCTGTCTGCACAGACCAACCTTGAGAAAAACACAATGTCCTTGTTATAAAGTGGTTTCTGTACACAGCGTTCAATACAATGTTGATGATTTAATAGTTGAGATAAACATTGAAATTCTAATACATGTAGTAGCATTATTCATGTATTATATAACTGTGCGGTCTTTCTGCTAGTTTGATCCGAGTTCTAATGTTGTCTTATTGCCTGGGACGGCCTTTAAGTTGAGATGGTAGTTATTTTTTAGGTGACTTACATTGAGAAGTGGTCTTTAAGTGGATATGGTCTTTATTTAGAGGTATATATTTGGATGTGATCTCCGGAGGTGGTCTACATTTTCAGGTAGTCTTTATGTTAATGTGGGCTTTACTTAAAGGTGGGCTTTATTTTGAGGTGAGCTTAATTTTGAGGTAGCTTTATTTTGAGGTGAGCATTATTTTGAGATGAGTTTCATTTTGAGGCAAGCATTATTTTTGGGGTGTACTTAAGTTGAGGTGATCTTGATTCGGTCGCTTTTCTGAAATAAATTTCATTAAGAAATGCCCTCTTTAGTTAGAAGGGATAATCAACTCAATTTGGATTGCATTTTGGAAAATGACTGTATATCTGTTCTTTACTGTCGTGGATCAGCAATGTAACTACGGCTACGCCGAACCACACTGTCAATCAAACTGCAAAGCCGGTTAGTACGGCAGCGTACGCTGTCAATCAAACTGCAAAGCCAGTTCGTACAGCTACGCTGAACAACGCTATCAATCAAACTGCAAAGCCAGTTAGTACGGCTACGCCGAACAAGACCGTCAATCAAACTACAAAGCCAGTTAGTACGGCTACGCACAACCACGCTGTCAATCAAACTGCAAAGCCAGTTCGTACAGCTACGCTGAACAACGCTGTCAATCAAACTACAAAGCCAGTTAGTACGGCTACGCTGAACAACGCTGTCAATCAAACTGCAAAGCCAGTTAGTACGGCTACGCCGAACAAGACTGTCAATCAAACTGCAAAGCCAGTTAGTACGGCTACGCACAACCACGCTGTCAATCAAACAGCAAAGACATGTTTTACGGCTGCACCGAAAACAACTGTGCTACATTCAAAACCACATTGATAAAGACTTTGTGTATGCCTAATTACACAATAACTCGCACGCAATAGCCTTGCGTTGAACGCTCGCTATGCATACGATGTTATGTTTTGAAAACTTTTGAGCAACACGATAATAACATGTGGTCAATCTAAATGTATGCACGTGTTTTAAATTGTTTATGATATACTGTTTTGTTATTTCATCATGCAGTACGCGTTGAACTTGATATCTGGATACTACACATTGGTCTCTTTATTACAGAAGGTAATTTCAGTACATTATAGCGGAAGAACGGTAATTGAATTAAATGTACCATCGCAGCAACTACACTTGCGTCTCCTCTATTTCTCTGTGACATGTTAACTGGCTCTAACAACAGGTTGTAGTTTCTAACGACAAATAAATCGTAATTGATTCTGCTTCTAAAAAACAAGAATAAGAACACACCGAAGACTTACTTCCTAGATAGTTCATTTGAAGACATGGAATTATTATATATAGAGACTACGTACCTAAAGGTTTTATTTTATTTGGGCGATTGTAGGACAAGTGTGAGGTTGGGTGCACACAGGTTGTAGGACAAGTGTGAGGTTGGGTGAACACAGGTTGTAGGACAAGTGTGAGGTTGGGTGCACACAGGTTGTAGTACAAGTGTGAGGTTGGGTGCGCACAGGTTGTAGGACAAGTGTGAGTTTGGGTGCACACAGGTTGTAGGACAAGTGTGAGGTTGGGTGCACACAGGTTGTAGGACAAGTGTGAGTTTGGGTGCACACAGGTTGTAGGACAAGTGTGAGTTTGGGTGCACACAGGTTGTAGGACAAGATGAGGTTGGGTGCACACAGGTTGTAGTACAAGTGTGAGGTTGGGTGCACACAGGTTGTAGGACAAGTGTGAGGTTGGGTGCACACAGGTTGTAGTACAAGTGTGAGGATAGGTGCACACGGGTTGTAGGACAAGATGAGGTTGGGTGCACACAGGTTCAAACTGCCAGTGGCGTTTTTGCTACAGATCGATCCAAGCCGATACTACTACGTTCATCCATGAATATACGTGTGTTTCTTGTCCCGTTTGATTTTTAACTTGTGTGCATATATTTTCATGCGAGCTGCTATTGGGTTGGTTGTGTACTTTCATGCAACCTGCTATTGGGTTGGTTGTGTGCATATATTTTCATGCGAGCTGCTATTGGGTTGGTTGTGTGCATATATTTTCATGCGAGCTGCTATTGGGTTGGTTGTGTACTTTCATGCGACCTGCTATTGGGTTGGTTGTGTGCATATATTTTCATGCGAGCTGCTATTGGGTTGGTTGTGTGCATATATTTTCATGCGACCTGCTATTGGGTTGGTTGTGTGCATATATTTTCATGCGAGCTGCTATTGGGTTGGTTGTGTGCATATATTTTCATGCGAGCTGCTATTGGGTTGGTTGTGTGCTTTCATGCGACCTGCTATTGGGTTGGTTGTGTGCTTTCATGCGAGCTGCTATTGGGTTGGTTGTGTACTTTCATGCGACCTGCTATTGGGTTGGTTGTGTGCATATATTTTCATGCGACCTGCTATTGGGTTGGTTGTGTGCATATATTTTCATGCGACCTGCTATTGGGTTGGTTGTGTGCATATATTTTCATGCGAGCTGCTATTGGGTTGGTTGTGTGCATATATTTTCATGCGACCTGCTATTGGGTTGGTTGTGTGCATATATTTTCATGCGACCTGCTGTTGGGTTGGTTGTGTGCATATATTTTCATGCGAGCTGCTATTGGGTTGGTTGTGTGCATATATTTTCATGCGAGCTGCTATTGGGTTGGTTGTGTGCTTTCATGCGACCTGCTATTGGGTTGGTTGTGTACTTTGTAAGTGGCGTTTCCTGACCAAATTATTCAGTCATTTTTATTTTAAACAAGAAATATCTTAAAAAAGATAAACGGCGTAGATGGAATGATTACGGTGGCACAGAGGTGACATCCGCAACACTTTATTTATATTGTGGCCACAACTTATTAAGTTGAGGCCACAACTTACTAACTTGTGGCCACAACTTACTAACTTGTGGCCACAACTTACTAACTTGTGGCCACAACTTATTAACTTGTGGCCACAACTTATTAAGTTGAGGCCACAACTTATTAAGTTGAGGCCACAACTTACTAAGTTGAGGCCACAACTTACTAACTTGTGGCCTCAAGTTAGTAAGTTGTGGAGAGGTTATTGCTGAGGAGAGGTTATTGTTGTAGGGAGGTTATTGCTGTTGAGAGAATATTGCACTAGAGAAGTTATTGCTGTAGGGAGTTTATTGCACTAGAGAGGTTATTGCACTAGAGAGGTTATTGTTGAGAGGTTATTACTGAAGGGAGATTATTGCTGTAGAGAGGTTATTGCTGTAGGGAGGTTATTGCTGTTGAGAGAATATTGCACTAGAGAAGTTATTGCTGTAGGGAGTCTATTGCACTAGAGAGGTTATTGCACTAGAGAGGTTATTGTTGAGAGGTTATTGCTGAAGGGAGATTATTGCTGTAGAGAGGTTATTGCTGTAGGGAGGTTATTGTGGTTGGAAGGTTATTGTTGTAGAGAGGTTATTGCTGTAGAGGTTATTGCTGAGGAGAGGTTATTGTTGTAGGGAGGTTATTGCTGTTGAGAGAATATTGCACTAGAGAAGTTATTGCTGTAGGGAGTTTATTGCACTAGAGAGGTTATTGCACTAGAGAGGTTATTGTTGAGAGGTTATTACTGAAGGGAGATTATTGCTGTAGAGAGGTTATTGCTGTAGGGAGGTTATTGCTGAAGGGAGATTATTGCTGTAGAGAGGTTATTGCTGTAGGGAGGTTATTGTGGTTGGAAGGTTATTGTTGTAGAGAGGTTATTGCTGTAGAGAGAATATTGCTGTAGGGAGTTTTAGTATCTGGGGTGCTGTGTTATTACCATAAAGCGGCAAAGATGAAACGGCCGTTTTGATTGGCTAAACTAAGTCGTGGCCTCAATTTAATAAGTTGTGGCCACAAGTTAGTAAGTTGTGGCCACAAGTTAGTAAGTTGTGGCCACAAGTTAGTAAGTTGTGGCCTCAACTTAGTAAGTTGTGGCCTCAACTTATTAAGTTGTGGCCTCAACTTAATAAGTTGTGGCCACAAGTTAATAAATTGTGGCCTCAACTTAATAAGTTGTGGCCACAAGTTAATAAGTTGTGGCCACAAGTTAGTAAGTTGTGGCCTCAACTTAATAAGTTGTGGCCACAATATAAATAAAGTGTTGCGGATGTCACCTCTGTGCCACCGTAAATGATGTCTTGCAGTATGTTAATTAGAAATTTACAGTTCTTTAACATGGACTGTCTTCAGTAATTTGACAAACGAAATGTTATTTAATTAGTGCTTTATATGGTTGTATAGAGTCAAAAGTTACACAATTTGCTATCTAACTTCATGCAAATTATCTGTTAAGAGTACTCACAAAATCACTTGTTAAACTGGAAAACTTGTACTTTATCTAAGTCATAACCAACTAACAAACGGCATTTTTGTCTGTCATAACACAATGATTCTGGTTCAGATAACATGTCTTCACTAGAAACAAGTTCACCAAGACTGTAACCATCTCTATCGAACATAACTACATTCCTAGTGTAGTAACCAGCTACTAGTACAATATCATCCTCTGTGACACATACACCGAGTGCTCCATCCAGTCTTGGATCGTGTAACTCGTTTACAGGATCTCCATTGTTGTTGAATACAACCACTCCACTTGCTGCAACATAGACATTGCTTTCATCCTTACTTACTGATACTTGACCAGGTTTGTCTTTCGGGAAGATTTTCCGACCTTGTGAATCAGTTTCCACTTTCTTCACTAAAGAGCCTGATAAGGAGTAGATATAAACAGCTTTGTCACCAGCTACCCAAAACTGATCTCCACACCACGCCATTCCACCCGCTATATTGTCTAAATGGCTTTTAGAGACGTTCCGCTCAAAAGACATCGATTGTCCAATGTGTATAAATTGTATTGTTTTGTCATTCAGTTTTACAGCTACTTCAGAAGGTGACACAGGACAAAGACTCATAGGTTGAGCTTCAAATTCGCAAAAATCCTTCAACTTCAGTTGGTCGTCAAGCCTCTTCAATCTATAGTTGCTATAGTCAATCAGTAGAATTGTTCCATCGGGAAGCTGACACATGTCATTTATACAACACTCTTTTTTGTCAGAATTTACTCTTATGTCTATCTTTGCAATAGCTTTCGCATTAAAATCACTACTGCGTTGTTTTTTACTAGTATCGCATGTGATGATTTTTCCCATACTGTCTAACTTCTCAATAACATCGTAGAGGATATCATTCGATTCAAATTGCAGTTTGGGACTCTTCGAATGTGCTCTTTTCAAGAAGTTTTGAGCATCCTTTACGACTGCTTGGCCTAACTTTTCAATGATGAACATGTGTTTATCATCGTATTCAGTCGTCAGGTCCGGCTTGCGTTCGTCTGTGGCAATAATCAAATCATCTGCAACATTAATGTCTGCGACGATTTCCTTTTCTAGTTTATTTTGCTCTTCATCAAGTTCAGCGACAATCTTTTGCTCGAGTGCATATAAATGTTCATCTACCCGTTTTCTTACTGCTTTGATTTCTTGTAGAAGATTGGTTTTCTTTTTCTTGATGAGCTCGAGGTTGTATGATTTTTCCAACTTTGTGTCATATAGTTGTTTATTGACTTTATTAATATCAGCTACAAGCGACTCTAATACAGAGAGCTGTGGTGCCTGTGCCGCTATCTCGCTCACATTCAAACAAGATCTGAAAATTACATAAACGTGATTTATTTACTGGCTGATGCGACGAAGCATGTATACAATTATTTTCGTTATCTCCAAGGGCTTTTCGCGTGGCTATGCACTCAAGTTGTTTAATGCATCTTATGCTCAACTTCGTCATTCATTTTTGTCATAAACGAATACAAAGGAGAACATTGTACGTATTTGGACAATAAATACGTATTATTATTTTCAATGCACAATTGTAATAATGTCATTTAAATCAACCAAAACTAAATCTTTATTCCTATATACATGTAAATGTAATAATCAGATAAGTTTTATCAAACCATTAGCAAAACAAGTATTACACTTATGTCGTTTTAATAAAGTAGAACCTAAAAGGATTTGCAACAAAATACGATAATTTTACCTGTGCTCTTTAGCAATACACAAACTGCAATAAACCATGTCATGATCCCCACAATACATCTCGATATCACGGTCCGGATGGTAATGGCATTTAGCAACAACAGGAACTGGACTAGCTGTTGCGGGCTTTTCTTTTAACTGCGTAAATGATGCAACGCTGTCTAAGTTATGATCTTTCATATTGCGGATGTGATATCTCCCACAAACTTCACATAGAAACTCCTTGCAGTCATGGCAAAAATGAACTGCTTCCACCTCTTCACCTTCACCAAGGCATTGTTCACACTCAAAATCAGGCAAAGAGTCTGATCCATTCTCGATTGCTCTAGAAGAACTTCCCCCCATCTGCCTTCGTTCTGCAATGCACAAAGATTAAAGTCTTAATCATTTTTCCTTTATGGAAGAAAATAAGCCAAGATCATAATTATTCTAGTCGTTCGAGAAAAGCTACTTCCAGTTTTAATGCACATATGCATGTGCTAAAAAAATGGTAATTATACGAACAATAGTTAAACAATATATAATTAACGTTTGCTAACAAATGGACGTATGCAAATTCAACATGGCATATTCATAGGCCCCCAGTTCATGATATAATACTAGCCTCTGAAAAGAGAAAATAACGGTAGATATTTGACTAAAATAATGAAGTAATATAGCAACGACCCCATGTCTAAAATTTCATAAGTAAACAGTCAGTACTGATTTAATTCCCTTGGGACAAGGGTATTTATATAGAGAGCGCATTCATTTTGAATAAAAGTTTTAAATTTGACCGTTTCACAGACGCAAATTGGTTTCATTTCCGCAGATGGTCAAGTAATCGCAAATTCTAGACACCGACAATATAAAAACGTTAACAAAAAAAACGCCAACTTTTAAAGACGGGTGAACACCTTTATTTTGTTTTAATCAAGTTCGTCACCCCGTTTGCTTGTTTTTTTTCTGTTAAAATTCCAACAAGCTTCACTGAATGTGCTTCAATGAAAACATGATCCAGTTCTTCGCAAAATCAGCTAAATGATAAAACTCGCCGCAACTACAAATAAGAATAAATTGGTCATCCTTACGTTGTTTGAAACGAGAAAAGATGCTCAGCAGGGAAGGCACATTTGCAAATCAGAACTTCCCTAAACAGATCAAGACAAAAGGGAGGATGCACGCGTATGAAGAAATGTGTAAACAAGACCGAAAGTCCTAGGACAAGGAAATAAAACAACATGAAAACAAAAACATATAGCTCGAGACAGCTGTACTGTTCTGTCAGTGCTTTGATTCGAAAGTTGGCCCAGTTTCGGTTTCGTTTTCTGAATATCGCCGCAGTCTATTATTAGATCCGTCCTAGTGTGAAGTTCAAAGTCCAAATATTGATAACAAAGGATATATGTCATAAACACATGTGCTTAATACCGACTATACACATGTAATTGCAAATTCAATATAATTGAATTACTGAATATGTGTATGAATCTGTCACGATATTGCGATTGTAATAGAACATAACTAAGTTATTAGAGTTGGAAGTTTGATGCATGATTGACAAAGTACTCAGAACTGAACATTTTTTTAAAAGTTAGAAATTTATCATGTTTGTCCTGGCTAAAGGGGGTAGATCTATGTCATGCTGATGAGCCCACTGCTGGATATCAATCATTCGCCTTCACGCTGCACGACTTGCGCTACATGTTCACCAACTAAGCTTACCCATTACTTCTTTTAGATCTAGATCTAGTAGTGTATTAATTAAAAGACAGATTTACAAATTTCTATCAAAATTAGATAGTAGATTTTAACATACCTTTATATAGATTCGTCAATTGTCATACAATCCCAAAATTTGAATTTAAAAGGTGACAAACTCTAGCTAGTTTCCAGTTTGAGCTAAGTTATCGCATAGGCCTAATTCATGGAATGTACAATACGGTAATCGCTAACGGGACACAAGTGGCGCGCGGACACCAGTGAAGAGAGGTTCCGTGAAAAGCCCGTAACTCCACCTTCGGAAAAAATGTAACTCCGCCTACGGACGCATACATTTCTGGTTGTTGTAGGCTATTAGAGATTGGTATCATAACCGAAGCCCAACTTGATTAATTAATATATGAATTTATACCTACGTTTTTTGTTGAAATAGAACCGTTTAAAGTTATTTTTTGAATAATATTTGCCTGGTAGGTACCATTTTACTGGACGTCTTGATCACTAGACATTGGACCTTGGGAAGAACAGTTGTCAGAATATTTCATCGAGACTGGTATAGTGGGTATCCGGTGTAGGTAGTTCGTGAAATGTAGTATATAATGTTGAAAGAGGCTTGTAATATGCACATCCAGTGAAGGTAGGTCTATACTGTCTATAGAGACTTGAATAGTTGGCATCTAGTATAGGTAGGTGTTTAAAATGGTATGTCTATACACCTACCTTTTTTAAACACCTACCTACACTGGGTGCCCACTATACAAGTCTCTATAGACAGTATACACACCTGACCATTTTACACAACTACCTACACTGGATGCCGTGGATATAAGCCTATTACAACACAGCATACTCCATTTCAGACAACTGCCTACACTGGATGCCCATAATATAAGACTCTTACAACACTATATACTCCATTTCAGACACCTACCTACACTGGATGCCATTAATATAAGTCTCTGACAACACTATATACTCCATTTAATACACCTACCTACGCTGGATGCCCATAATCGAAGTTCCAATCAATAGTAATCACGACGTATAGCAAAATGGTTTCAAGCTAAATTGATAAAAAAAATCTGAAAAAAACATTTCTATTTCAGTAAAAACGTATATATAAGTTGGGCTTCGGTTCCGATTCCAATCTTTAGCCTTAAGAACTAGAAAGGTAATAGTCCGTAGGCGGAGTTACGTTCATTACGAAGGCGGAGTTACGGCTTTTCACGGTCCCTCTCTTCACTAAATTATGTAGCGGATCAGTGGTCCAGTGGTAAAACGCTGGACTTGTAATCCAGGGATCGCTGGTTCGATTCCCCGCTCCATCACTGACCGTACTAACAGTCTTTCGGAAGAGACTTTAAAAACCGAGGTCCCGTGTATGATGCTTTACATCGAGCACGTAAAAGAACCAGGGGTGCTTCTGGAACTGGGGCATCTTCTGTATCATGCACTATCCTCCAAATCTAATATGACTAACATTCTTCCGGAGGCGTCGCCCATGTGGGAAACCGGTGGCGACGATAAATAAAAGCATATACAACTGGTGTCCGCGCGCTATTGGTGTCCCGTTAGTGATTTACAACACAAACCTCTCTTGCTACTTCTCAATAATCACTGTTCCCTGACCTATATATATAAACGTGACTATAAACAGATTTGACCGAGCCAATAATCTTGGGATGTGCAAGGTTTATTCAAAATAAATAATATTTAGATTCTACTATACCTAACGTTATATCAACATAAACCAATATTTATTAACATTTTATGTAGCGAATGCACAGTGGAATTGTAAAACAATGTTGCCTTTAAATATACCCGTTTTCACCGTGTTTAACACGTTTCTTGCCAAATGAAAAACGTCCAAAGGGCTGTTTTGCCATTTAACATGAAATAGACGCGTCCGAGTTTGCGCGTCGTTAGCAACGAATGTCGGATGTTTCGACCCCAAGTCGTTTTGCCCATAAAATCTGCAGGACGTTTGAAAAGAATTATTCATTCTGTTATCAATTATCAGAATATTGACTAGTAATTAACCCTACTTAGATGCCTTCATATCAGACCTGACCAGTTTTACTGGAATTACTCAAATGTACGTGAAAGAAACTATTTTAATGTTCAATATGGCTTAATCACTATACTAAGACTCTTATTATTGTAAATAGGTCATAAATTATGGAACATTAAAATATACTACTCAAAACTTGCTAAGGACCACCTGTTATTATTTTGGTTCAAATATATAAAGCTGTTAAAAGAAATTAAAACTGCTTATCATTGTCAAGAGTATGTGGCCTAGGCATTGTGAGACAATATTAGCATTTTGTCAGAAAAGTTAACATCACATAATCTGACGTCAAAATGACGTCAATATAAAGATCAACATTTCTTGATAGCACATATCAAAAAGAAACAGTTCAATTTTTATATTCCTTAGTCAGACATAAATGTGACTGTAAATCAAGCTAAATACTGGAGTTTCATACTACTCATTGGAAGTTGTTCTCGAGTTATAGCCCTTGGCATTATGCAAGGAAAATTACATTAAAGTAATTTTCTGGTACAATCCTAGTCAACATGTACAATTAATTTTTGAAATGGACAATTTAACCTTGTATCCTTATAGCAAGTGTACAATTTCGCCGAATTTGAAGGCCTATACGAGGGCATATTAGTAGTAGCCTTAGGTGACCCTTAGCAAATTTTGAGTAGTATAGTTTGTTTCAAGTACTTGTTGGAATTACAAAATGTACTAACAACCAGGACTAATTGGCCCTTCTGCAAGCAGCTGACAATTTCCTATATGCCTCGAATCACATGGTGGAGGAAAATGGTCAGAGCTAAACGTCATGGAAGTGCATGGCCTGGCCAGCCTGGGAATTGAACATTGACCTCCTGGCAAGCGCTCTAACCACTGAGCTAACTGGGCAGACTTTCAAATACTCTAGAGGCAATATTATTTGTTGATAAATGAGCAAGATTCGTGTGAAGATAGCTGCAGTAACAGCAATATGTCTACTGCTCTTACTGAAAACAGTACTGGCTGGTAGTAATACGACTGTAGATACCCTACAGCAAACATCCTGTCAGTATTATTGAACTATGCAGTCAATGCAAACGTGTGTGATCTTTGAGATAAATGTATCGTATTTGAATTTAGCAGTGGTTCACAGATATTTTTTAAGTTAAGCTGCATTTCTTGCTTTTGCAGCAATGATTAATGACTTGGTTTCTAAAATTTTGACAGATGTGATGTCCTTGATGGACATAAGTAAATCAGCACCGAGATTAAACTCACAACCTCTGAAATTGCTGTTTTGTGACATCATTTAAATACGGCATTCACTGAAAGTGGCTCGACATTTTTCCATTCTGTGATGGCTATATGCAGGTGTCAACAGAGCCAAATCCTCAATTCTGAACGACTTCAAAGAACTTATCCACGGACTTCTAATGTATGTGGAACACATTCGTTGTTATTGTGTGCTTTTTTAAATATATGCATACTCAATTCCTTTCATGCAATAGCAGATTTGCCCAAACCCCCATAAATCAGATTTATATTGATCTGAAAATCAATCTCTGGGGCTCGGAATTCGAATTTCTGGAATATTGACATCCCTGTTGTTTATGGCAGTATCAAATAATTCCAGAATTTGGAAATCACTTCACAAAAAGACCTGTTCAGTTTGATATTGACATGCTTTGTACCAAAAGTAACCTGTCTTGGACATTAAAACGAATGTAGGCCCTCTTGTTTTAAGTGTATTGTATTTTTTATCATTCAAATGCCTTCCATGCAGTGACATAATGAGTAAGCTAGATATATTTCAAATTTTTTATTCTGAAGTCATAAACATTTTAAAAACAGTCATAATGCATATCAATAACAAATAAATTTGCCAAATGATTCCGCTTCCTGGAAATAGACTTTGGTCAGATTTTTAATAGATTCCAGAAATAGGGAATTAGACATCTCCTACTGTGGGGATTAGACAAAATGCTTGGCTCTAGGGTGGGGAATTAGACCCCAAAAAAGACGAAGCATGTCCAATGCCCTTGGGTTAGCCCGCCGCTCCCCTTGGGGCAAAATTGTACACAACTTTCACTACATATTGAATCAGAGTGTTCTTTCAGCAGGTGAAATATACGGCCTTGTTCGATCCATCCCAGGTTTAACATCACTGTGACTATTTCTTTCCTTTCTTTAACCGTTTCATGTGTTTGTACGGACCCTTTCCTTGACGCTTAGCATCCTGCACTTCATTATACTTTCTCTTGTTAAATCTGAAAAACACCAAAATTTACCATCATAATATAATCATGGTAACTTTTAGATCATCTCTACTGGCTACATTGTGCACATGGACCTTTGGTAAACAATTTTCTGAACAAGAGTTTTAAACCCAGAGGCAACTTGGTACTCGGAGAAGATTTTTGAAGATTTCCCTCTACAAGTCTGTAGAAAACATGTCCATGCCCAGGGTGGGACCAATATTGACCGTAGAGGCATTATTTGACTCATCTAGGTAGAAGACTACTTAACAATGCTACATACTAAATATCAAAAGCTCTAGGCCATGCTGGTGTGGAATAAAGATTTTCCCATGTAATTCTATAAAAACCTGTGACTCCCAGAGCAGAGCCAGTTTTGACCCCAGGAGTATAATTTGACAATCTTGGTAGAGGTTCATAGACAATGCTACATACCAAATGTCAAAGATATTCCCTATCTTGGTAGAGGTTCATAGACAATGCTACATACCAAATATCAAAGATATTCCCTATCTTGGTAGAGGTTCATAGACAATGCTTCATACCAAATATCAAAGATATTCCCTATCTAAATCTTTGTAAAACATATGACCCCTGGGTCTTATGGTTCTGGACAGGAATTGTTTTTAAAGATTTCAATTTTAAAATCTCTTTTTAGCTCCAGTGACCTATTTATGCTACAGACCATAACCATTTTAACAACTTTGAAAGAGAACCACCAAAGGAATGTTCCTGTGAAGTTTAGTCAAAATTGACAAAGCGATTAAGGAGGAGATGCAAGGATACTATGTAGTAATAAGGGATACTCCAGACATTTAAGGTCACAAATTATGCACAGTAAAAGGCCTGTTAAGAAAATCATTTGACCAATTTTAGACTTGTCTTGTGGCAGTCACTGGTGAGGTTATTTTTCTAATGTAGAAAACCATGTTTCTTTAACATACCTATTGAGTGATTTATTAGAATTACATAAAATGTCACAATATTGTACCTATGTTCGAAAAATTTAATATTTCTCTTTTAAACTTGAAATGAATAGTGTCCTTAACCTTAGGAATGGGAAAATATGTTTGATTTTCATGTCTGAATATTTACCAAAAATAATTGTTACATAATTTTTAGAGGGTTCCTTAAGGTAATGTCATTACTATTTATTAATCGTAATTGGTGGATATCCGAACTTCTGTCTTCCAAGAAAAATGGATAAATTGTTAATAAAAAGCTGTTAAGAAAATCATACTTTCTAAATTCTGCATCAGCCAACAATTCCTCCACAATAGTCGACTTCCTTTGCTTCTTGGGTATTCTAGAACTGTAGAAATCTGTAGCGTCTGCCACAACTTCACCAAACTGTTGCCATGGAAATGAAAGACACATATGAACATTGAATAGCAAATGTACACAAGAGGACCATTATGGCCGTATCACCTGAGGATATGATATTTTATGTGTCTTAAAATCTGACCCCAATCCTTTTTGAATGTTTGATCACATAAAGATTGTTTCTTCCAAATCATTTTAAATGCTAACCACTGACTTCTAAGAAGCGTAAAAAGTTATGAAAAGCAGTCAACACGAATAAAACATTATGTTGGAGATCAGAATGTTTGGGTCAAACATCAATTAACATTCCTAGAGTCATTACTCTACATGTCTGAAAATGTACAAAATTTACATCATAAGTCACATATTTAAGGTAATCCAAAATCTGTGTATCAAATATTAAACAACTAGATGTGTCCATAGTTCACAGATATACACTGTATATATTATCCTATGCTTGTGTGCCCAATATGAATTGAATCCATCCATCCTTTTAAGAGTTATTGATCATAAACCAATTTTCAGACAGACGCGCAAACGAAAGAGGTAACACTTTATCATTCTTTGAAAGGCAATCTTTAGTTTATAAGTTAATATCTTTACCTGAAAGTACTTTGGAGTGGTTTTAAGATCATTAGCCTTGTAGAAACGTTTAGGATCTAGTGCTTTTCTCATCTGCAGCAATGAGAGATCGTATTTACGTTCTTCAGTAACTTCTGTAGCTGGCATATTGAACCATTTACCTCCCTTTGTTTTCTCTCTTTCAAGCTGTAATAAAAGTCAAGTAATACAAAACACTGATGAAGGAAATATAATACAAAATATTTAACAGTGAATAAAGTCTTCATTAATTTTTTATTATGGTATACATATGATAGAATTTCCTTTTTCTGATTATCTAAAACATCAAGATGTCTTCTAATTTCAAATGGAATCATCACTGTTCAGTTGATTTGGACAAGTATGTCATACTCCGCAAGTTACGCCACAACAAGCATCTGCTTTCCACATTTGCTCCCATTCACCACCAGCCCTGGTGTGAAAGTATTACATGCATGTGGTACATAAGAGTGAAGTAACGCAATAAAGCTAGCCATACTTCCATGCAGCTTCCGATGTTTAAATTCAATTTTAAACACATAAATTACATTGTCTATAAAATTTAAAGTCACAATGGATTTGTAGGGTTATAATGCAAACAACCAAGTAAAAAAAAATGAAGTTCAAAATAAACACTGATGCCTTTTTCTAAAATGTTATCAGAAATGTTGTTGATTGTCAGTTTACATACCTTTCTGTTTTTTTTCAGCTGTCTTACACTTGTATGTGTAGTGGCAATGGACTCTTGTTTTTCAAAGTCATCTGTTATAACACTCTTCTTCATTACCTAAAAATGAAATGTAATTTCACTGATCAATTTTGTATTGTATGTACATGTATATTTTGACAGTTTAACTAAATCTATCATAAAAAGTTCAACAAATACCTGGAAAAGTGCTCTCATATAACACCATAAAACTTACATCACTGACTCATTCAATCATCGTCTAATCATAATAAAATGTTTTACCTGTAAACTGAAAATTCCAAAGCACTAAGACAATTTTTTAATCCATTCCTGTCTATAGTGCAGCATGGTACGACATTTTAGAATTTTCACAGTAGTGAGTACACATGTTTAAGTCTTCTAACAGTCATGTTTAAGTAGAAAAATTTAGTCTATGTTTTTTATGTATACTTGGCATATTCTGCATACTTAGCTGATGATTGCTAAACCCATCCTCGGTACCCAGGCTATTCATAACATACATTATGATACATAATGTTATGAATAGCCTGGGTACCGAGGATGGCTAAACCATGCTTATTAAAGCATGCATTAATAGATCCAGACATAGAAACACAAATACACAACAGTAAATAAAATAAAATAATACAAACCTCTGGTTCCTTGTGGTTCTGCTTTGAAGAAGATTTCTTGTTTTGCTTATTTAATGGATCCAGATTTATATATACATCTCCCGTCTTTAAGTTAGTTTGCAATTGACTTGATAATTGACTGAAAATTCATATAATATCAATATCAGTGTACATGTATGATGAATAAACAGACTATGAAATATACCAGCATACTTACTGAATTAGAATGAGCAAAATCTACAATCATACTTTTATAATATAAGTAAAAGTAAGTAACAGGGTCTTCCTAACTGTCCCACAGTGCTGGATTTCCTTCCCATTCCAAAATAGGCTCCAGTTTTCATGGAAATTGAGAGTAAAAATTGTTCCAGTAATATCAGTATAGACAGTATAATAAGATAACAAAGTGCTGTTAAGTATTTATTGGATTTTTTCCTAATTTAAACAATTTCTCATGAAAATATTTCCCAATTTGACCAACGGCCTTCTGCCAAAAAGCTTACTCGCATGTGTACACTAAAACCTCGTAATACATGTATGAGAATTGAGATTAACAAAAAGATGGCTGAAAGTTGACTTGGTTGCAGTTCAGTGATTTTTTTTTGAAAATAATTTTACTGCCTTTGCTTTTTTAATTGGGAAAATATGCGCAATAATAAGAGCATGGTTATTTTACATATATATAATGTTTTAATTTCCTACTTTTGCTGAATGTATTATTACTTTTCCCTCTTCATCTCAAAGTGCTCTTTTCAGGATGGTAAAAAGTCAGTAAAAAATGTTTTTTATTTTTACTCTTTTGCTAGGGGAAGCAGCTGAAATTCGGCGGTAGTAGAATTGAACAAAAAAATAACTGAAGTTGATGATAACTAAAATATGGATGTCATAATAACTAACGTATCTTTTAGTAATTTTCTGTAAGTAAATCCATACAAACCCTATTTTCTTCTTCTTAATCTTTTCTTTTGGGTTGTTCCCTTTACCTTCTTCATCATCAACATCATCACTATCTGTTCCTGAGCCAATATTGGCAAGATTAATTGAAACAGTGTCAACTTCATTGTCATTAGAAACAACTTCATCATTAGCCTTCTTAGAAAGCCCCTTGTCAATGAAAAATTCTGTATTTGGCAGTTCTTCTTCATTATCACTATCATCTAAATTTTTACTGACATTATTACTATTACTAGTTGGCTTAAATGTTTCATATATCAAGCGGTGTTTGTTAGTAAATGTCTTATTCTGTTGCCTTTTAACAACTATGTCAGGCGATAGATTCTGTTTCATTACCCCAAAAGCTTTCGTTACAATAGCATTCATATTCTCATCGTCACTTATATCACTGTCTGATGAACTAAAGTCACTGGAACTCATTTTGTCCAAATATCAAATTATTTTATTTCACGTGTTTACAGAGCCGAAGGACATCCACAGGAAGTATATACGCGATGTATGCTTAAACAAAATAGAGCCAATAATTAACAGTATTTCCTTCACCAAACATTCAATGATGACAATTCAAATTGTACTTTTGAAGAAAAAATACATATCTACCAGATGGTGACACAAATCATTAACATTTTCATGAGGATCTAATTGTAAAATTAGTACGCGTACATGAACTATTTTCAAGGGAGATAAGTTTCTGATTAATTTCCGGTGTAAACAAAACTGAAAATTGGTGAATTGATGGAAACGTTACCGTGTTCGTTTATCCAAGAAGGTTCTTTAAATTATTATATTTGTGACTAATAGGAACTATGCATTTCGACGATAACATTATATTTACAAAATTAGTAACGTTTATATTGTGTGCAAATTTCGTTATGGCTCAACAATTAAAATGTTCAGGAAATTTAACAGGCACTGGTGTCCCTAAGTGTTCAGACCTTCTGATGGGTCAGTATATATGTGAAGAACCGGATATTGATTTAGATACACAACAGGTGAGAGGATGTGAAAGAAATGGAACAGTCAGGATTCCTTGCAAACCAGCTCCGCAGATAGTATGTCACCCGGATGAAGTTCTAAAATCCTCCTCTTCCGGGAATCCTTGTCAATTTGATGGGGAAACTATTGGCTTTTACACAGAAAAGTCATGCAAATGGACGAATGGGTATAATTTCGAGACAGCGCTGCTATTGTCGATATTTCTGGGAATGTTTGGAATCGATAGGTTTTATCTTGGATATCCCGCAATCGGCTTACTGAAGTTTTCCACTCTAGGATTTTTCTTTCTCGGACAACTTATTGATGTGCTGTTGATTGCGACTCAGACAGTAAAACCGTCAGATGGTTCTGAATATGTTATTGACTATTTTGGCGCTGGACTCGTAAAAATTATTATGAATGATGAAACAATTGTTAAACCAGACGACTATTAGTCTGAAATACTTTCGTTTAGAATGTTTAAAAAATAATTCACTTCAGATGATGTCATGATGGTTCTGTGTTTGTGAGTGAAGTTATGGTATTTATAGTATAACTATAAAGTCTAAGTCTATTGAGTGCTGCATGAATGAACATCTTCACAGTCACAAACACTGAAACAGTCAAAGGAATATCTAGACTGTCCATACCTCAATTAAATGCCTAGTTGGATGCTATTTTTTAACTGGTATAGATCAACTTTTAAGCATACATGTTACTTATTGTATATATACACATGTATCACAAAAGTAACCAGCTAAAGTTGGTATAAGAATGTGAATACTTTCTCAAGAAGTATTCTGGGTTGCTCAGTATATTGGTTATCTACCAGTGTATATTTTTTGCAAAAGTCAATTATGAATGCTGCCCATGTGCATACATGGAAAATAATTAACATCATTATGTGTACAATTTCTTATAATACAGTATTATATACATGTTAAAATCAATAGAGTTTTGACAGATTAATTTACACACATGAATAATGTGTTCAATTACATTCAAACAAATACAGTTTGTGTTTTACCTTGTGATACAATGTCAAATAAATTTTGGCTGTACATCAATTCATTATTACATGTACAGAGCTGATAATTTGCAAATGATGTTCCTCGCTGTTAAAGAATTTTACTATTATTTTCCTGACTTTTCTGTTTACATTTTGTAATACATGCAATCTAACATCATTCATAATTACTCAAAAACTTGTAAGAACTAAAATGCTTTTAATAGATAAAATTATTAATATAATAGTAACCTCTATGTTTTGGTTAGAGTTTTACGCATGAAGTCATTAGTAAATCAAATTTCTGGTAGAACAAAATTCACTTTTAAGATTACTTTAAACATTGTTATCAATTGTAACAATTTCAAGAATCTTTTTAATATAAAGGTCATAGATCTACTTATGATGAGGGAATATTGTTTGTATTCAAGTTGATGTTTTATTTCTTTCTTCATGACTTGTCTTCGTATTATGCTATTGTATAGAACAATGATATTATGTGTTAATGTATCTGTAATTTTGTATTATTGAGCATAATGATTCATTTTCAAATACAAAAATCGAACAAATGTATTTGATGTGTTTGTCTTATTTTGAGAAAAAAATATTCCAAGTTGTTTTGCTTGAAAGTTTTTTTCAAATGAAATACATGATGCTGTATTCATTTACTGTTATAACGATCTATGTAAATGCAAATGACTGTGTTAAAGAGGTTGACACTCGTCGCATACATTTTTCCTAATGCACATTTATGGTATTTCGGTCAACCCGGTATGTCATCACCATGAAGGGACTTTTTGAAGCCGAAGGGGGAAATTACCTGCCAGAAGAGAGTAGAGCAGTATAGGTCAAACAGAAAATTTCGAACCCAAAGATGGTAACTGCACAGTGCCAATGAGACCTATAATACAGGATCAATTTTCCTGGCATCTAACCAGTACTTTCCTGAGACCTGGTTACCAGTACTATGTTAGGTGGGAAACACTAAAAAACATGATTTACCCGGCGGGACTAGGGATCGAACCTTCAGATTTGCAAGTCAGCAGCGTTAACCTGTGCACCATTTGACCACCTTAATGATCTACACATTGACTCAATTCTGTCATGGACATATAAACCAATGATATTGTTTACAATGAAAATGCAGAACATTGTATTATGCTGAGTCATGTCCAGTGAACTCAATATAACAGTACAAATATGTACAAGTTAATTAAAGCACGCATTCTGTGGTTCAATGGGAAACTGGATGGTTGTATTATTGCCAGTCTACTAGATTAACATGAGTAGATTAAATATAGCCAGCTCACAGGCACCACAGTTTACATCCAGCTTCCATTGTTACATCGTACTCTCATTAGTAGTAGTTATAGTAATAAATAAAACTTGTAAGAACACATATACTTTGTCGTTCTGTATGTTATTTATAAGACAATAACAAAACAGTAGGGTCATTTGAAATTTGAGAAATTTCATGACAAGATATCTGTAAATATGACTGCATAGGGGAGATAATTGGTATGAGGAATTGAATCAGTCTCTGCACAGTGGTCTCCCATTACGAGATATATATTGTACTGTGATGAGGAAAATAAACTGACTGATGAAAGATGATTAAGATCATTCTGCATGCACATTGAATGCTTTTGCCATCAGATAGTGTATAAAGGAAATAACCAACAGGAAATTGCAAAAAACACCAGGACATTTTAAACAAGTGGTCTTTTACTTGTATAAAAATAAGCATTACATAAAATTGAATGTTCATGAAACTATGTCATTTATGGAATCCAATTGAACAACATAATGAATTCCATATAAGCGCATCCTAATCAAATTATTGAGCTCCTAACTAGTATATATAACAATGAAAACTACATGCGTTTAAATACTGGTGCTTGAAGAGACCCCGACATAAGTACGTTGCTTTTGTACATTGGTTAGGCAGCATACTTTTTTTTATACATATCGCATCCTTTACCATCCTCTTGACATACAGTACCATTATAAGAGTGTTTTAGAAGATAATTACTTGTTTTATATCGAACCATTCATCCGCACATGGTGTTCCGGTGTCCTCATGCCCGTCCGCACGAAACGGTTGCACACAGTGGATTGATTGGCGCGTTTACAAATACCTGCGTTCAGCAGGTACTTCCTTCAATGACGCGTTCACGCTTCGGTGCGTAGTGATGACCTGTATTTATTCATAGTGTGTATAGTGTGTGTATAGTAGTGTGTATTAGTGTAAGCTACGCGTAGTGCCCGCCTTTAGATGTGCTGAATCTAGCAAAATTGCTTGGAAAATTATCGTTTAATCGGCATCCGCGATGGCTTCACGGCCGAGACGTAGCCGGAGGGCGCGAAGTGCCGCCAGTGCACGGGATATCGAACTTAAAACGGTTGAAGAAGAGGACCAGTTTAGAAGAGATCTAGAGCGTGTGAGTAATGTTCATTATAGTTCAACAAATACGTTGAAACATATTGCAATATTATCGTTATTTTTTCGCCCACAGGTGTAGACCAGTCACTTGCTGTGTTAACTTTCATGCTCATAGGCGGGGCTTACATCGTAGGCGTATTTAACGGCCGCCCACCCGGGCTGTTGCTGCCTCCCCTCAATATTTATAGCGAGCATATATCTATTATTTATATGACATTGAACTCTAATAGCATAAACATTCCTGCACGCTAGATCTACGCGTGCTTACCACAAGTACTTGAAACAACACAAGTACTTGAAACAAACTTCAAGTATTTAATATTGATACCACAAGGGCATGGACCGAGAGTACATTTTTTACAGTTAATAGTTTTCCAATAAGTATAGCATACCAGGCCTGTAACAATGTTTGGTATACATGTGAAAATCAGAGATAATCACGCCAGTCTAAATATTTTTAAACATGATGTCATAGTTTCATTGTCGTTTCTAGATAATGTCTGAATTATTAATTTATATATCAACTTGCCTGGAAACCCAGAAGAGGCAATCAGGTTGACTGCCTGCAGTATGGGCACTTGCCGGGTGAAAACCCAGAAAAGTCAGTCATGCAGATAGACTACATGCAGTACGGGTCCGTGCTGGGTGGAAACCCAGAATAGTCAGTCATGCAGATAGACTACATGCAGTACGGATCCGTGCTGGGTGGAAACCCAGAATAGTCAGTCATACAGATAGACTACATGCAGTACGGGTCCGTGCTGGGTGGAAACCCAGAATAGTCAGTCATACAGATAGACTACATGCAGTACGGGTCCGTGCTGGGTGGAAACCCAGAATAGTCAGTCATACAGATAGACTACATGCAGTACGGATCCGTGCTGGGTGGAAACCCAGAATAGTCAGTCATGCAGATCGACTACATGCAGTACGGGTCCGTGCTGGGTGGAAACCCAGAATAGTCAGTCATGCAGATAGACTACATGCAGTACGGGTCTGTGCTGGGTGGAAACCCAGAATAGTCAGTCATGCAGATAGACTACATGCAGTACGGGTCGGTGCTGGGTGGAAACCCAGAATAGTCAGTCATACAGATAGACTACATGCAGTACAGGTCGGTGCTGGGTGGAAACCCAGAATAGTCAGTCATACAGATAGACTACATGCAGTACGGGTCCGTGCTGGGTGGAAACCCAGAATAGTCAGTCATGCAGATAGACTACATGCAGTACGGATCCGTGCTGGGTGGAAACCCAGAATAGTCAGTCATGCAGATAGACTACATGCAGTACGGGTCCGTGCTGGGTGGAAACCCAGAATAGTCAGTCATGCAGATCGACTACATGCAGTACGGATCCGTGCTGGGTGGAAACCCAGAATAGTCAGTCATGCAGATAGACTACATGCAGTACGGGTCGGTGCTGGGTGGAAACCCAGAATAGTCAGTCATACAGATAGACTACATGCAGTACAGGTCGGTGCTGGGTGGAAACCCAGAATAGTCAGTCATACAGATAGACTACATGCAGTACGGGTCCGTGCTGGGTGGAAACCCAGAATAGTCAGTCATGCAGATCGACTACATGCAGTACGGGTCCGTGCTGGGTGGAAACCCAGAATAGTCAGTCATGCAGATAGACTACATGCAGTATGGGTCGGTGCTGGGTGGAAACCCAGAATAGTCAGTCATACAGATAGACTACATGCAGTACGGGTCCGTGCTGGGTGAAAACCCAGAATAGTCAGTCATACAGATTGACTACATGCAGTACGGATCCGTGCTGGGTGGAAACCCAGAATAGTCAGTCATGCAGATTGACTACATGCAGTACGGGTCCGTGCTGGGTGGAAACCCAGAATAGTCAGTCATGCAGATAGACTACATGCAGTACGGGTCCGTGCTGGGTGGAAACTCAGAATAGTCAGTCATACAGATAGACTACCTGCAGTACGGGTCCGTGCTGGGTGGAAACCCAGAATAGTCAGTCATACAGATAGACTACCTGCAGTACGGGTCCGTGCTGGGTGGAAACCCAGAATAGTCAGTCATACAGATAGACTACATGCAGTACGGATCCGTGCTGGGTGGAAACCCAGAATAGTCAGTCATACAGATAGACTACATGCAGTACGGGTCCGTGCTGGGTGGAAACCCAGAATAGGCAGTCATGCAGATCGACTACATGCAGTACGGGTCCGTGCTGGGTGGAAACCCAGAATAGTCAGTCATGCAGATGGACTACATGCAGTACGGGTCCGTGCTGGGTGGAAACCCAGAATAGTCAGTCATGCAGATCGACTACATGCAGTACGGGTCCGTGCTGGGTGGAAACCCAGAATAGTCAGTCATACAGATAGACTACATGCAGTACGGGTCCGTGCTGGGTGGAAACCCAGAATAGTCAGTCATACAGATAGACTACATGCAGTACGGGTCCGTGCTGGGTGGAAACCCAGAATAGTCAGTCATGCAGATCGACTACATGCAGTACGGGTCCGTGCTGGGTGGAAACCCAGAATAGTCAGTCATACAGATAGACTACATGCAGTACGGATCCGTGCTGGGTGGAAACCCAGAATAGTCAGTCATACAGATAGACTACATGCAGTACGGGTCCGTGCTGGGTGGAAACCCAGAATAGTCAGTCATGCAGATAGACTACATGCAGTACGGGTCCGTGCTGGGTGGAAACCCAGAATAGTCAGTCATGCAGATAGACTACATGCAGTACGGGTCCGTGCTGGGTGGAAACCCAGAATAGGCAGTAACTAAGTTTGGTCAACTGTTGGCAATGCAGGTGACAACTACTGTGAACATTTGATGGAACCTATGTAGGATGAGGAAGTATATATTACCAACCAAAACTTTGATTTATATATAAACTGATAATTCAATGACCTTTGGGAGATGCACATTTTTTTGTGTTTGTTGAGAGGTTTTTTACTCTAAGAGAGGTTAAATTGATAGTCAATTCATACTTTACAAGAAAAAATTATAAGGTTGTTGAAGAGAGGCCACTCTGAAGAGGTTGTGTTGCTTTAGCAATGTTTATATATGTATTCAATGTCATTCTTTTTCTTTTTCAGCAATTCAAGCCAGTGTTTGATAAGGTAAGTTCTGATTCATATTAGTTTTCTATACTCATGAATAAAGTCAATGTTGCAAGAAAGTTTAATCCGGTTGTAAAGAAAGTTAAAAAAGTGAAAGTCATCAAAAAATCATATGTCTAATCGTCTAATATGTCTGTCTCAAGTATATCTCATATGGGATCTTTCTTGACTCTTTTCATGCAAGGTCTGTCCCGAGATTAAATTTTGTTTCTGATTTTGCAGTATTTAGTGAATTAAAAAATCCTGTTTAAGGATTTGATTTTGACATTCCTCGGAATCTAAAATAATAAGTTAAAATATTTTCAGGAGACTGATATCACACAGATAACTTTAATGAGACTGATCTGAAATTGACCTTTTTTGTCATTAGACCGATCTCAAAGTAATAATTATTTTTATGAGACTCATTTCAAAATGATTTTTATTGATGAGACTGATCTCAAAGCTGATAGCTGTTACATAAGACTGATCTCAACACTGATAGCTAATTGATGACATTTATATGAGACCAGACTCTAGCTAAAAACGTTTGTTAGAGTCTGATCTCAAGGTAATCCATAACCTTGATTTAACAATGACACATTAACTTGAGGTGAAATGTGATATTTTGACTTAGATCTCAAAATGGTTGCTGGTATTTTACTTTAGTATGAACACAAAAGAGATTATGATCATTATTATAAATGAATATATGGCATACATGGGACAGGAGAGCTTAGTTGTCTATGAGTTAAGTGCTTATCTACTGGTCTTGAGGTCGTTTGTTCGAATCCTCCCTCGGGCCAGATTCATGCGCAGTTTTCTGATATAGTCATGAGTACTGGTTAAGTAACCCGGGAAACAGTCACTGACAGTGCTTAGAACTTGTTTCACAATCTGGGTGTTAAAAATAAATAATTTTAAGCTAAAAAGTTATTATTGTGCAACATTAGAATTGGTCGTATATTAATTTGAGGAATTGAGTTTCTTTTAATATTTTTGAACCAATTTTAATGCCCAAATTAAAAAACAATTCTCATGTTGAATTTGATATTCAATTTAACCTGTCATAACCAAGACATGAATTAATTTGAGTTTATGAACATTAAAGACGTATCTGGCTCTTCTGAACATAAAATGTTTAAATTAGTTTCATCCAGTATAGTTGTTACATAGGCTTAAACGTCTCTAATAAGAACCAATGCAATGTATAACTGATTGAAAATATCTTTATTTACCATATTACTGACAGACATAACTTGTAAAATAGCATGATTGTTAAAAAAAATGGAAGTTTTTTAAATTTTATGATGTACAAACATCTTTCTTCAACAAATACGGATCAATACATTATGAGTTCATTCTTTGTAAATGCATGTTTATTAATGTTCAAGCTATAGGAAATATATTTTTCATGTTTGTTTACGTAAACAAATGAACAAAAAATTACCATAATATTACTTTTTGCTATTACTATTGTACTATTTAAATTTTTGTAATAACATTTTATAACGCCAACTTACTTCAACTTTAGATGATCTATGATCTATTGTTTTGCGCAATGTGATTTACTGTTTATGACAATATCTCAATATCTGTTCATAAATATTGTCCATACTTGAATGTGTTTTATCAAAACATTTGTAATCATTTGCTATGTAGTTTTTAGTTTTTATTCACAAAAATGTGAACAATTGTCAATTGAACTATGAAACAAATATTCATTGTCCCTCATCAAAATAACCTTTATACATTTTAAGATCTTCTGTTGATGAAAACTCCCCAAAAATGTTTGACCACTTTTTGTTTGTTGATGAAATTATGTAGTGTAATTTTATGGACTTGGTTTTACATTCAATTGTTAAAAAAATCATAGTTTGTTTTGGTTGCAACTTACTCAGTTACTGTTGAATTAATCACTAGGAATTAACCATAAATGACGGGGTCAACTTTGTAATCCCAGATTATCCAAATGTTTTATTTAAAGTATCTTTGCAATAAAAATGTACCGATTTCACTATGGCTGTGGTTTAAAGGTGTTACATTTCACTGTGTCTAACCTTAATTGTGGCTTTGGTTAAATGGATGTGTTGCATTTCACTGTGTCTAACCTTTACTGCAGCTTTGTTTAATGGTGTTACAGTTCACAGTGTTTAACCTTAAGTTACTGCGACTTTCCTTAAATGGAGGTGTTACATTTCACTATGTAACCTTCACTGCAGCTTTAGATATATGAGGGTGTTACAATTTCAGTGTCTAACCTTCACTGTGCCATTGGTTAAATGGAGTCAAAATGTACAGAAGACATATTTAGGAGCTTTTTAGAAACTATGTGCAATAGTAACTGGCAGATTATAACGTTTGATCTCTGTATGTCTAATTTACTCTAAAGCAGCTGTAAATCAAAATAAATTAAATATCGCCCGTGTGGTTTTTTTCAGCATGGCAACCAAGGTGTGTTGGTCAGTGAACTTCAAGATGAACTCGATGAGACTGGCATCATTAACTCAATACCAGAGGACCGTCTTGACCTGTTGTTGGAGAAAGCTGATCGTGATGGGGATTCGTATATCACATACGCTGAATTCATAAATATGGTACGAACACCACATACCTGGACATGTTTATCAGGATTCAGTTGTATAGCTAAAACACTTAAAATGAAAACTTCTAAGGCCTATGTGCAATTGAACCAAATTGGCAGGTTGACATTCCTACTCTCCACTAACATATTTATTGTCAAATGAGTAGTTATTTTTTCCTGAATATATTTTCTCTTGCCGGGTACTTGATGAAATGTAAGGGGCAACAAATGAAGGGGTCAGATTAATAGTAAGGGGCAGGAACATGTAGGGACCAGATGAAAATAAGGGGCAAAGAAATGTTGCCGGAGATGAAAAGCGAGGGATAAAGAATATAGAGGCTAGATGAATAATATGGGCAAAGAAGTTAGGGACCTGAAGAAAAGAAACGGGCAAACAAATATTGGGGCAAGGTAAAAGGTGAGGGACAAACAAATGTAGGGGCCTTATTTTGTTACAGTTGTAAACAATTAAAAGTAACAGCTTGACAATAAATTCTTCCTCATAAAACAACTGTTTTGATAATAAGTTTTAAGTAAACTATACACTTGTAGTCAAACAACAATAGTACATTACTTAAACTTGCTCCAGAATTCTCCTTTAATGATTAAACATGAATATGAACCAGTTAATGGAGACCGTCTCACACTGAACAGTGGCGTTTTCTGCACAAATTAAGATTTGACCGCATTTCCCTCTTAAAATTATTTATCATCGTTACCCTTTTCTGTATTAAATTCCTTCTTTTTTGTAAATACCCTGTTTTTGACTGATTCCAATCACATTTCTCCTGACACCTACAGCTTGTGTTGATCATTGGTTCAATCTGATGTGCACTCCATAAAGGAAAAGACACTTTGTTTGCATGGCAGTATTACCACATATCTTATGATAATAATCGGTCTTTACATATTCCCCCTCAAAGGGCCCCTCCACTATCTGTCTTTACATATTTCCTCTCCAAGGGCCCCTCCACTACCTGTCTACATATTCCCTCTCCAAGGGCCCCATTACAATTTGTCTTTACATATTCCCTCTCCAAGGCCCATCTTCTATCTGTCTTTACATGTTCCCTCTCCAAGGGCCCCTCAACTATCTGTCTTAACATATTCCCTCTCCTAGGGCCCCTCCACTATATGTCTTTACATATTCCCTCTCCAAGGGCCCTCCACTATCTTTATGTATTCCCTCTCCAAGGGCCCCTCCACTATATGTCTTTACGTATTCCCACTCCAAGGGCCCCTCTGCTATCTGTCTTTACTTTACGTGTTCCCTCTCCAAGGGCCCCTTCACTATCACTCTATGTGTTCCCTCTCCAAGGTCCCCTCCACTGTCTGTCTTTACACATTCCCTCTCCAAGGTCCCCTCCACTATCTGTCTTTACACATTCCCTCTCCAAGGGCCCCTCCACTGTCTGTCTTTACACATTCCCTCTCCAAGGTCCCCTCCACTGTCTGTCTTTACACATTCCCTCTCCAAGGTCCCCTCCACTGTCTGTCTTTACACATTCCCTCTCCAAGGTCCCCTCCACTATCTGTCTTTACACATTCCCTCTCCAAGGTCCCCTCCACTATCTGTCTTTACACATTCCCTCTCCAAGGTCCCCTACACTATCTGTCTTTACACATTCCCTCTCCAAGGTCCCCTCCACTATCTGTCTTTACACATTCCCTCTCCAAGGTCCCCTCCACTGTCTGTCTTTACACATTCCCTCTCCAAGGTCCCCTCCACTGTCTGTCTTTACACATTCCCTCTCCAAGGTCCCCTCCACTATCTGTCTTTACACATTCCCTCTCCAAGGGCCCCTCCACTGTCTGTCTTTACACATTCCCTCTCCAAAGTCCCCTCCACTGTCTGTCTTTACACATTCCCTCTCCAAGGTCCCCTCCACTATCTGTCTTTACACATTCCCTCTCCAAGGTCCCCTCCACTGTCTGTCTTTACACATTCCCTCTCCAAGGTCCCCTCCACTGTCTGTCTTTACACATTCCCTCTCCAAGGTCCCCTCCACTGTCTGTCTTTACACATTCCCTCTCCAAGGTCCCCTCCACTATCTGTCTTTACACATTCCCTCTCCAAGGTCCCCTCCACTATCTGTCTTTACACATTCCCTCTCCAAGGGCCCCTCCACTATCTGTCTTTCAGTCAATTGTTTCTGTATCAACTTAGAAAATTACATGAACAAAATTCACAATTTTTGAGCTCATCATATTTGAGTCGGAGCCAAGTTCAGTGGATGAATGGGGATACTTCAGACAAAAATGTTTTAGGTCATGGCCCAAGGACAGTTGCATAAGCATTGAGTTGTTTTCTTATGGTATAAATACTTGGGGTTTATTTGACCAATGTTAACATTAAATCAATTATCAGTTTACCCATGACAATTTTAGTTTTCATCATGACAGATGTATGGTATGTGAAAGGATCAAATTTATGTTATCTTGAGAAATATGTTCAGCCGTATTTACCATAAATTCATACGCCCACTTAGAGATAAAATATTAGCTAAGATAATGATTGAATTTTCTGTATGACAGCCTTGAAAGAGATTGGTTGCTTGATACTGTAAAATGATATTTTCATGAGGCCAAATAATTTATCAGGTTACATTTCACAAGGTTAAATGTTCCTGACTTTCCACTTCCTGTTTTATGGTAAAATTAAAATGATATTTAGCGAGCATTTTTTTGCAAATATAATGATTTCCTGAAGTAGCAAAAATTAATCCTTCATGATATTTTCAGATTTTACAGTAAATTATATTCAGATGCATATGTAAAGTTGGTGCAAAAAGAAAAAAATATGTATAATTATATACTTGACTGAATATTTTGCTTCTGTGCAAAGGAAAGCAAATTTGCAAACACTCAATCAAAATTTGATTCATTCCACTGAATATCATCATTGCGTTGCCTATTGTACTGACTGTTAAGATTATATTATGACACTATAAAATATTGTACACTGATGCACTTCAAGGATAAATTTGGTATGAAAAAACATAGTACATGTATTTGAAAGGAAGAGAATGACAGAGTATTGCATTTCACAGCCACACAATGTGCATTGTACAGTCAACTCTCGTTATAATGACCATGTTTGTGCCCTTGATTTATGTCATTGTATTGAATACATGTATGTTGTTACATTGAATTAGATCAATGACACCATGTGCAGATTAGTTCCCACCAGATTAGTCTTGTTAAATGAATACTTCGTTGTAATGAATGCTAGTGTAACGTGAGTTCACTGTATAACTGAAGTATGTCTTTTTGTCACTGAGTGCTGACTATTGTTCATGATTCACTCTTGTTGAAATTTGAGTTTAAGTCTGAGGTTTGAGTTCAAGTATTGAGTACTGACTACTGGCTATAATCAATACTTACAGGCCCTTTTCTATAGTTCTCACGGGTCAGACTATCTGACCCATTCCCCAAGCCAAATATATGGGGTTTTTCCCAATCTGAAAAAAAATTCCAATCAGAAGCACCTATGAAAAATTGCCTACTGGTGTGATCTGGTATATATCTTGAAGTTCTTTGAATAAATGGGGCCATTATTGTCCCTTGTGTCATAAATGAATTTGATACAAGAAATGTAGATAAGAATGCTTGTTTATAGAAAATTTAGATATGAAAAGCCTGTTCTTTTAACTATGAAAATTTCCAAAATTCGAGTTGAAGCGATTTAAGATTTCTCAAATTGGTTTGACTTAAACTTGAATGCCAGTTTTACTAGCAAAACTCGAAAAGACAGTGGATCACATATAGAATATGCAGCAATATAAGCATGGTTATCTACTAGCACACTCAAATCTCCCTACTCATACTCAGCCAAGCTTTTAAGTCCCCAATTGACGAGTGCTCACTAACAACAATAAATTTACGCTAAAATATCAACATTAATAGAACAGCTGAAATGTGTCTTTAGGGTAGTACAAAATTGAATACTTATTTATTTTCTTTTTTGTAAACAATAAAAAGGAGACTCAATTTTATTTTTTCTCTGAATTATTTATCATTATTAATATGGTGAAAAGATTGGAGTTTGAGATTTTTTCTATTCCAGATGACGAGACCGGGTGTTCTGTCACGTAAAGAGAGAACTGCGATGAGAAGTTTTGTCGGAAGTGTGGTAGCGAATATTGTACCGGAGTACATGAAAGAAGACTTTCTTGAGCACTATACCTGCTGTCCTCCACCCATCTTTATGGTTGTTATAAGCATCATTGAGGTAAATGTTGCCATGGTTACTAAGTGACTGGACATGATTATCTCAGGCAAATACTGCAAAATCTGCAAAGAATAGATTTGTTATTAATATTACCATAGTTACCAAGTGGGTGAGGTATGATTATATATAAACAGTGTCAAATTTATGATGATGGTTGACTCCTTTTAACAATATGCTTGTTTTGATAGTTATTATTTAATCACGACAATTTTAGCCTTGGTGTAAACAATGCCATGGTTACGAAGTGAGTGGGGTGATAATCTAATGATGTAATGGTGGTTGGCCCCATTTAGTAACAATGTTCTTATTTTAACATCCTGTAAATAATGATTTCAGCATAAAAATGATAGATTTATCCTTTAACGTTCATTTGGGTTTCAAGGTATAAAAAAAATTGTCTGTTTATTTTCAGATTGTAGTATTTGTTGTTTATGCTATGCAACTTAAGGACACGAAGGATCCTGTCACTGCCACATCAGGTGTGCCCCTTTACAGCCCTTTTATTTACAAACCTAGTCGTCGATATGAGGCGTGGAGATATTTTACTTATTTACTCATCCATCAAGGGTAAGTAAATCTTGTAGGAACTTTATCTTACCATCATGGCCTCCATGGTCGAGTGGTTATGGTTGTTGACTTACATTGTTGGCCCCTCATTGCTGTGGGTTTGAATCCCACCTGGGATATAGAATTAGAAGAAGCCATCCATCTGACTTACAGAAGGCCAGTGGTAGAATCCCTGTGCCCACCCTAATAGCTAGAATAGTGACTACATGACCCTTGTTGTTTATGTGATTTGTTTTGTTGAATTGATGGTTGAAACTGCCTGAGTTTCACTAAATATCATTGATTACGGTACCTGTTTCCAACAATGGAGTAGTCCAATCTAAAAATAAAACTGACGGGTCAAAAAATACCATAATGCATCATGATGAAATTAAACACTCTTGATTATTGGTATTTGGCAGCTGGATACAATACTGTAGAGCTTGGACTAGTACTCTGGTTCCCAGTGATTGGGTTGGTTACTGTAGATACTCTGGAACTAAAGTATTACCCAAGTACCCATGCTTTATTATGTACATATCGGCACAGATTCAAATCCTTTTAAAGCAATACACTTCATAGAATGTTATAAAATATGTCAAGCTAAAACATGATATAGGCTGAAAAAACTTTCTTCACAGGACATATTCAATATACATGGTCCTTTTGTCATGAAACTGATGTTAGAGACCAATCTCAGATTAAAGCATTGCCATTGGTCAATTTAAGACTGAGCTCAGTAACAACCAATCAGATGCTTGAAATTTTAGACTGGTCTCCATGCTCAATTTACCACAGACTCAGTACATTCTGTTTTCACTTTAAATGAGTTTTCATTTCTGTCGACGACTGATGTATATTGCCAATACTGTTACATGTTCATTTACAGGTACATGCATCTTGTCGGAAATTTGATTTTCCAACTGTTACTTGGTCTGCCTCTGGAAATTGTTCACAAGTGGTGGAGAGTCCTCATTGTGTACTTTTGTGGAGTTATTGCAGGTAAGTGATATGGCAGGGATAATGTAAAATCAAAAATATTTGCAAGGGATTAATTTTAGCTATTTTCATGAGATCATTATTATTCACAAAACTAAATACTCATTTAGTAGTGTGTTATGTGTATGCCAAAATTAATGTAGGAGCAAGCAAACATTCAACCGTGGGAAACAATCGGATAATTTTGAATTGCGACATATTGACCTCCTGATAATATCTGTTTTTACAGTACATATTATTGATTGCTTTATCATTATTAAGGTAGGGCTGCAACAATTAACTGAAGTTGGTTATTTTCGGTTCTTTTTTCTCATAGTTAGGTTAGGTACTATCTTATGATTATTCGGTTTGGTACATCAGATGACATTTATATTACTGAAGCACTATTCTAGTCTTAAATTTGTACTCATTATCTGGTAGTTACACAGTTTTTGGAACTGTTTACTTTAATTACGGGACATGAATGTCTATATCTAGTCACTGCTGTACTTTATTTTAAATTATATACGTTAAAGTTACTGGCAGTGGCACACACATTCCAGGCAATCATCACTTACTACTTACATATTTTGTTTTCAACTAATATTTATTTTTCCATTATGGTGTGACACACCTTACACATGTCTAAATTGTATGATTTGATTGTTCTTTCAGGGTCCCTAGCTCACTCCCTTACAGACCATCATGTAGCCCTTGCAGGGGCCAGTGGTGGTTGCTATGCTCTCATTGGTGCTCATCTTGCCTCTGTTGTTGTGGTAAGTTTTTCTGACGCCTACTAAATCACTAAGCAATTATTTTCAGTTTTGTTCCATTTTTTTTAATGAATACCAATGTTTTGTACGATATACCTGCTCAATGTATGCAGTCATGTCTTGACAATACTTCCGACTTCCTTGCTGTTAACTCTGTCAGGTGAGTCAACCAACCACCATGTTATCATATAACAAACCTTTGTGTGATATCAATCCATTGTTATTTTTGTTTCTTTTAATGTTATAAGCACAGTTACGATTGCCAGTATACACATTGCCACTTACATTATACACATTGGGCCCGTTTTATCAACGTTCTTACGGACGAAAATTTCGTAAGATTTTCTTACGACGTTCTTAAGATCTCAAGAGCGTTTTATCAAGATTTTCGTAGGCATGCAGTCGCTACGAACTCGTAAGTTTTAACGAAAATGCTACGAATGGTTATAGGCATTCGTAACGTTCGTAACAAAAATGATATTAATATTTCACATTAATCAACAATAGTTATGAATTTTTTTATCAATGCATCAACTTCACATGAAATTGTCTGGCACTTCTGAAAAAAACAACATTAATAAGTATTTTTTGCTGTCCACCGAAGTTTTCTCGTCTTTCTCTGAGAAGTTAGTTTGCATAGTTTTTTACATGAATATGCCTTGCCGCTTTAAATTGTTTTTAATAAATGACAATAATTAAACTTTTAATTGTAAGGTGGTAGAGATTTTTTTTTAAAATGGCACAATGAAAACTTGATATCTAAATATCGGCTAGTATTATTAAAACTTCAAAATATCGTGGTAATAAAGTGAAGGCATTGGGAAATAACAGAGGTCTGGAACAGGCATTTTCTGATTGAAAAAAATGTAAATATTTTTCCCTATGTTCAATAATTTTACAGTTTTATGTCACAACATGAAAATTTCATTTTAAATACAGAAGAATGTTCTATTTAATTCATTTTAACCATTTGTTATCAATATATGATGATGTAACTTGTAAAGTGAGATAAGGTTAGCTCAAGTCATCTTATATATCAATTTCAATGCAAACGTTTCAATCTACTTGTGAATATAATTTCATGTTACATGTTATAAGCTTTGAATTCATTTTATCTGTCGTATAAAGAATTTCCATTCAAACTAAAACTGACAAGGGATTCTTTTCAGTATTTTGAATCAGTTCGCTAATAAACGCAACACAAAATAATGCCTGTATGCATTCTTTCTTTCGACCTTGATGAGTCATAAGGAAATCACTTTTTATAAATAATGCAAGCTTGAAAATTCATTTTTTTTCTCAAATTTATAAGTTATAAGAGACCAACATATTTGTGCGCGTGATATGCAAACATATACGCAGTGTTAAAGATGTATCTTGCTCATCTTAATGCAAAAATATTTGAATGGGTTTCATTCAGTGCTGTTGCTACAATGGCTAAAACGTCTTTAATTCATAATTTTGGGCTCCTTTTATACAAGTTAATTTTGCAGTGCGTCATGCAAAATACATGCTGTGTTAAAAGTTGGTTGATATTCGAATATATGAATCAATCTAACCTTGAATTTACCATAAAATCACAAATAATGATTATATAACAATCAGTTTCTGCATTCGTTAAAGGTAAACATTATTGAAGGTCTTTTTTTTAAATACTTGGCCCGTAATGTACCTAAATATGGTCCAATGTGTCTCGTCCGTTATGTCCGTGGTCTGAGATACGTCTCTTTTGACCTCCCCGCGAAGAGCGTGTACTGATTTACTGTGCGCACGAACATTCTTATTCGTAAGATACTGTCATCCGCGTTCATAAAACGGTCGTAAGTATTTTCGTAAGACAATTCTTACGAACATTTCGTATCTTACGAACGCTCATTCGTACGAATATTGATAAAACGAGCACATTGTCATTATACACATTGCCATTATGCACATTGCCACAATCATTAGCATTGCCATCATAAACAATGCCAAATACATTATCATTGCCATTATACAGAGTGGCACAATCATTAGAATTGCCATCATAAACAATGCCAAATACATTATCATTGCCATTATACAGAGTGGCACAATCATTAGCATTGCCATCATAAACATTGCCAAATACATTATCATTGCCATTATACAGAGTGGCACAATCATTAGCATTGCCATCATAAACATTGCCAAATACAGTATCATTGCCTTCACATACATTGCCACCATCATTAGTATTGCCATCATAAGCATTGCCATTGTAAACATTGTTATTATCATTGCCATTATAAACATTACTATTGACATTATTGTTACCATGACAGAATCATCATTATACATGTAATAACCATTGATGTCATCATGTTTGAACTTTTTGTTTTTACTATAGAATTGGTCAGAGATGAATCATGAATGTTGTGATGGGAATCCAATCAGATTCTTGTTGAGTGCTCCAGTAAGACTGACCATCCTTCTACTGCTAGGTATGTCATCAAATATGTTGTGTCAGTGATAGGGTTGTTATTAATTGAAATTTTGTATCAATATATCAGCTTAATATTATCATCGATACTTCATTTTGTACAGTAATATTTCTTCAAATTTGTAAGAAAGAACAAAGTTGGTTGAAAAAAAAACAATGGTGCTTAGTTAATCTCTTGAAATCCAGAAAATAAACTATTCTTTATAATTAATCCATCGCAAAATAAGCTGTGAAGCCCACCTCTTGGAAATCTAACGATTTGTGGTCTTGTAACTGTACTTGTCAGTCCTGTTTATGGGCAGATATTTGTCTATGTACATACATGAACAGGAATTAATCTACTTAACAGAAGGTGAATGAGATGCCATGTGTTTGTGTATTCTCTTCTTTATTTTGTAACTTTAAACTATATTGAAGTACCTATCGTATATATGCAGCCATAAGTCAACTTCACTCATAAGTCAATGCGTATTTTTGATGTGATAAATCCCGTGTTTTGTCTGAACCCTTCTGTATGTCAAGTACAAATTTTCAAGATGCCTATATATCATATATCACTGCTTCTATATTCACAGCTGGGTTAGATACAGCTAATGCTGTTTATCGAAGATTTTTCGACCCTGCTGGAGGAAATATTGGTATAACTGCTCATATGGGAGGCTTGATTGCTGGTGAGTTCCTTCATATTTTGATAAACAATCATGATTTTTCTTTTTTTTACAATGTGATTTTAATGGTATGGCCTATAGGAAAAACCACTACAGCCAATCTTGTTTGAAACTCTCAGCAATAGGAAATGCCGACCACAGCTAATTATTACTTTATTATTAATGCCGATAGTTCTGTCTTCTATTTTTTTGTGATGATCTATATAACTCTAAGATAAGTCATTAATTCTTTCCCTATCAATGAGTTTTGTTAGGAGATATGCTTGCTGATAAATTAGTTCAATTAGAATTGTGTAGAAACCCATGTTCCATACAGCACAACCTCTCAGGAGCAGCATCCTGTGGTAGACGCACAATATGGCTGTTATTGAGAGGTTGTTGCTGTAGAGAGGTTTAATTGGTATTTAATTTTCACTTCAAAAAAAATAAATTATTGTTGAAGAGAGGTTGTTGCTTAAGAGAGGGATGTTTATTTGTCTAAAAAAGGATGTGGAATATATGGACTGACTTTTGGCTTCCTACTCTTTTTAATAAAACGAAATAAAATAATACAGAAGTAAATACACAATGAAAAAGTTGGGGTATGACTTTCAGGTAATTTATTTATCATGCCTTAGATTGCAATAGATATATTAATTATTTATTTTCTGTGCTTGTTTTACTATGTGAGTAAATTATTGTATTTTAGGTTTATTTCTGGGGATAGCGGTGATGAAGAATATCAATGAGAAACCATGGGAGAGAACTGTGGGCTGGGTTACGCTAGCGATATTTCTCGTCTTCGTTTCGTTTTCTATATTCTTCAATGGACTCTATCAAGGTTACCCGGAGACTGACTGGGAACCGTGCTGCCCGTAGATTGTTTGTGATTATATTAGCTTCACACTGTACAACAAGCATAAAAATAATGAACCAGTGTCATTTTATTTTAGTACTTTTATCAACAACTGAACAATAAATTTATACATGCTATGACAAAATAATTGAGTGAATACTCGTGCACCAGTAATAGGTGTTTTTGCTTTATTATGGCCATAAAATGTACTTATATCCCCACCAAACAAGTAAAGGGGCCATATTGGAATCACTGACCCCTTTTATAGATCCCATGTGTTGGTTTTAAATATATTAATTAGATTGTTATATGAATTTAGCATGTGATGTTGTTCACTTGAAAAACACCTGACAAGAGATCAATGCAATGAAAAAACAGGTCACTAGGTCAAAATTAAGTATACCTAAAACCATTGTTTTCAGTTGGAAAAAAACAAGTAATAGTTCTAGTTTGTAACGAAAAAACCATTGTGCCTTTACTCGACGTCTACTAGTTCTTTGCAGATTTACATTCTGTACGTCTGCCTTTCCTTCTGAGAATACTTTTAGCGTAATAACATTTTTGCTAGAGCTGCAATTCAGTTCAAAGCTCAAATGCATTTTCACCACCATGTGATATTGTTGGCAATCAAGACACAAGGTCCCTAACCAGAAGGTCAAGGTCACATTTGATCTCCGAATATCACAGACTGTCACTCTTTTTCTAGGCCATTACTTTTTATAATGAATTAGATTCTATTTATATAGCTCATGCTTGATCATTACTTTGACACTATTTGTTGAGGTCATGACCCAGCCCAAAGGTCAAGGGCATATATGTATATCTTTGAATATATAAATACATGTGGTTTAGGGTTCAGATATGGGACAGATATTGCTATGCATAATGCACCATCTTGTTTTTAATATGTTGCTCAATTGTGTAAAAACCTCTTCCTTTTAATTATATATTCATGTAGAAATAATTAAATTGTATTCTTGCCAATTAATAATAAGTGGTAGGTAGCTTGAACAGGTGTCGGCTGCTCAACCCGGAGGTTGTGGGTTTGAATCGAGGTTGATGCACAAAAGCATAATGCTATCATCATTGTAGAGCTTAAATAATTTGGAATATATATAATATTTAGTGTTCTTTATTATGAAATTAATTTTTGTGGAATAATTAGAAATTATTTGCAATTTATATGTAATTGTATGTATTAATTAGAATGTAGTCATAATTGTAAAGTTGTAGTTTAGCGGAATCCTGGGTTTGATTTTTTATAGAATTTTAGTGTTGAATAAGTTTCCAACATGGTTTCAAATTTAGTTCAAGCTTGTCGAACTTTCTGATACCTTTTGTGTAAATCAGAGTTTGAGCTGGAGGTATGGTATTTTTAGACTTGTCAAACTCACATGCAACTCTGTATCTCTACCTTTGTAATACTCAATAAACTGTTGTTTATTTTTGACTGAAGAGTATCAATTAGAAGTCATGTTTGTCCTCTGCCTTGTGATACCAGTGGGGAAGTTGACAATGTATTTGAGGAAGGATAGAAATGTACTGATTGCAAACCCAGGAACAACAGTTAGGACAATTGACCACCAAAACAAGTGAACTGCCAACCATCCATATATACTAGTATGGGAGGAACTATTTTTGAACTGACATAAAACGCGACAATATTCAGTCAAGGAATTATTTTTTTACTTTTGTTTCTTTTTTATAGTCTTTAAATGGTGTTCTTTGTTATAAATTAAAGTTGTCTTTTTTCAACCTTTTATTTCATTATAAAATGTTATACGTTATTATTCTGTCCATGTTATGTATTTTACATCTATGATATTTTATTTTTGCTGATTTTACAAAAATTCAGGTCTTCTTACATTGACAAATATTATTTGCAACGACAGCTGCCGAGCACCAAGCAGTGACTATTGACAAGAACAAAAGTTTCATGCTTTGGGCCAATAGTAATTTTCTTAGATTTAATAATTTGAATCCCAAGACCATAAAATATTGATAAAATCTTAACATATTTATTATGAAAGTTGAACTGTAACAAGTAATAGCTGTTATATGCATGCGAAATTGTGAAATAGAACAGCAGATGTAAGAATAAGTGGTATATAGTTTATTGTTAATCGGCCGTGATGCCATTTGCATTTACTTCTGTCTCTCTGCTGTAATACAATCTAATTAGTCTGGATGTGTGATATATACATATATTGCCCTCTCTGCAATGTTATTCTTCGGTTGTGTTATTGTTTTATCATTCCACTGTATGCAATATCTTTTATCTTGAGTCTTTTTATGTTATTTGTAAGTATCTTTGTTACATTTTAAAAATGATTTGATATATTTATATATCTCTATAATTCTGTTATATTTTACACATTTTAACACATTTTCCTAGTATGTTATCCAACTGAATATAAAAACGACATCCTATTTCTGAGCATAATGTTGGAGCCACTTCCGTCCGAAATATAAGCGACTGTATCGCACCTATATTTATGCTTTCTAAAATTCTGCTAAACCGTCTTTTGAATGTTTACTGGAGATGAAAGGAATTTCAATGGAATTAAATAACAACTCTGTTGTTTGAATAGGTTTCTTGTCCACTGAGTTAGCCTGGTCGTTATAGCATTTGATCAGCTGTTTAAGTAGATGTTGTGGGGTTTAAAACCCGTCCAAGATGTACGCTCTTCCATGACAATTTGACTGAAGATATGGCATCCAATGTCCTCCACTTCTAAACTCTGATTTATGTAGAGAAGTTGTGAGTTGCTTGCGGAGAAGCAGGTTGGTACTGGTTGGTAACCCAGGACCACTGGTAAGATCAACTGACCGCTGTATATAATTGAAATACTGTTGAGAAATGGTGTAAAGCCTGAAACAACATACAAACTTCCATATGGTTGTTATTTTGACTGTTCATATGTTAGTAGATATTTCTGCAAAGCCTATGATACAATTATGGTGACCATATATAAAAAGAGGGAAACAGCAGGTATTTTAGTGAACGGTAGATGGGAATTACTCGGGTAATTTATGACTAATTTTGTGGACTTTCTGAATCTCCAATAATTGGAGTACTTTTTTTATTTTAATTGAAAAAAAAGTAGGCACTTTGAATCACAACATAAACCTGTTTGTTAGTTTTGTTTGTATAACTTGAGTTAAACTGTGATTGTAATTATTATACTATTATTATCATTAGTCGCTTTAATAACTAGTTCAGTGTATCACGTTTGTTAAAATCAATAATTATGATCACTTTTGTACTTTTATTAAATTTATTCAAAATATGCAATAAAATTGAATTATATTGATAATAAATATTGTTTTATCTTTTATCCACAAACCATCTAGTCTGCTTATTTGCCATATAACACTGACTTATCATTTCTTGCCATTCATTTTCTGCCCTTGGGTCAATATCTACTATGATACTTCCCACATTTAAAATATTTACCTCCCTTGTTCTGGATAGTTGGCCATATTGATAGGCAACTTTCATATAAATGATAATCAAATCAAATCAGATATATAAGAATAACTTATTCATTATGCTCATGTGGGCAGATGGTTCAGAAAGTTGAAGAAAAAGTGTTTGTCACAAGCAAAATCTCTTGGTATTTTCTCAATTATCACATACTTGGGAATTACTCATTTAAGTGCGTATTAGTTTTGCCTATCAAAATGTGATTAAGATCAAGGGAGGTAAATATAGTAGAATTATCTATATCGCCGTAAGGCACAACAGCCCTGTATAATGACCTGTAATTATCTGCTACGCAGCAACATGTCATCACATTGAATTGTATCTTGGCTATCTTCAGATAGTATTAAATAACTAACGAATAATACTTGTATTGAAATTGTACGAGTTGAAATTAGTGATATAGCCAGTACACGCACTTCATCATTGAAGTTTTCCATAGTCATGTGAATTTGGCCAATGTTGCTACAGTTTCTTCAAACTTTCAGAAAGCCCAAGCAAAAAGTGTATATTTTTCGAATGATTATATTAACTTGAAAGACAAATATCATTACTAAGAGAAATTTTAGTGATCTAGCATTCATACTGGCTACATCGCTACTTTAGATTTACATAATTCTTATACAAATAAATTATACAAATAAATGGGTTTTCTTAACACATTCTGTCATTCATTTTCAAAAAATCTCGTGAAATGCTGTAAAGACTGTACCATTCTTTAGATGGTGTTTAACCACTGATAAAATCAGAGTGACAGGACTTGAAATAATAATTTCATCCTTATGGGAAAACACAGGTAAAAAAAAGGTCTTGGCAATTTTTTGTCAAAAATATGGGAAAATAAAAGGGGAGTAATTTATAATAACAAGTTGTAAAGTGACGTCCATTTATTTAATATCAGGAGTGAAAATGGAAATAAAAAAATCACAATAAACAACAACAACAAACTATCTACTGTATATAATAGATAATATGGCATCAAGTGAATCAAATACAGTCAACCCTGTATATAAAAGCCACCATTGGAAAAAATATAAAATGAGGTGATGGGGTGTTGAAATTTCCAGTAACAGGTTAAAAATCACAGGTTGGGTGCATAACTGTTTTAAATGCCTCTTTTACAAACTAGAGTTACAGTACCCTCTAAATGCATTGATGATTTTTTCATATCAAAATTTCAAATAATGCTATAGTTGCATATCTACCAAAAAAAGCATCCATGTCGACTGAATTCCATACAACACAAGTCTTCAATTCATGAAAGAAAAGCTCTTTCCATATCACTCAATTAAAGTAGCAATTAAAAGCAGAAATAGTCAAATATTTAAAAAAGACTGGCCAATCTCTAAATATTTTATCATTTTTCAAAACACTCCAGCACTTGCATGACAAAACCTGTACTATTGATGTTGGTTACGACATCGAGTATCAGCAAATCAAAGTTTTGAGGTCACAAACTAAGTGCTTTCTCAGAAGTGTTTGTGTGCCTTAATTTTTATTTGTAGAATTAAATGAAAGTGAAAATGTTTAATAAGTGTTGTGTAATTTGGTTTTTTTTCCATTCGGTTCCAGTTTCAAACAAAAATCTACATTCGAGTCAAGCATTTCTGAGGCAATGTCATCATTTCATACTTTATTTCTCCATTTGTGAATATTGGAATCAACATAAAAGAAAAACAGATGTCCAATTTTAAATTTGTTGTTTAAAACTGAAGAAAAGTATACCCATTAGAAAATGTTAACCCTTGAAAATGTTTTTTTTGGGTAACAAATACAGGTTTTGTTGTAGAACAACTCATTTGTCGTGTAAAAGATAGGATTTGATTCTCAAATGGGGCATAATGACGCTTTTATAATTTATTCACTGCACTACTCATATCTGTGTTTAATAATTTCATTATTCATTTTGAACGCTTATATAGCTCTAACAAGGGAGATAATACTGTGATTGTCTGAGACACATTCTACAGGAGTTGTCTGTAATCATTGAGGTCTTAAACACAGGTTTGACTGTAAAAGCAAAGCAAATAAAAATGAAAAACAAAAAAATCCGTCAATGGTCCCTGTGATAGCAATACAAATATGAAGACAATATCATGCACTTGGTTATATGATATTTCTATAACACGCAGTAGATATCAGAATATCACACTTTATTTGCACAATATGCAATGCCATCCTATGGAATCTAGTTTTGCCAATGACTTCAAACATAAACTATCATAGGTTCATTTCACTTATAGAAATAAGATGTATTTTATTCAATATTTGTACTACAAAATTATAGACAAGTTCATCCTTAATTTAGGACCCAACAAAACCGACGGGTCCGGTGCAAATTGACCGGACTTTGAAAATAGGTCTGGTTGAAATACTTCAGAATGATGTCAAGTTAACTTCACACTGACTGTGAGAAAAAGTTCTTATATCTTATATTAATCACACTTGACGACTGATTTCTGGGTTACTAACCAGTATTCACACCAAATTCATTGATTGTGAAGAA